>JAMPIV010003057.1:287500-320272 GCA_024509875.1 Oreohelix idahoensis | reverse complement strand
GGACACGAGGCCTGAAATCGGCAGTGGAGAAATTTATTGTAGTAAAGCACATGCAGAGAAACACCAGGTCGTGATCTTTACAGATGCCTCTCAGTAATATTCAGGTTTGGTCAAAGATTTGCTCTGTGTTAGGGGCCCCTATGGGGGAGTATATATTGTCCATTTGGCCAACAAACTAAAGGTTGAATGAAGTGGCTTTGGACACACTTTTCTTGAAATGGAGATATCAGGAAATTGAGTGACTACTCTTTTTTAGAGTATTAAATGTGGACGGTCTGAGGTGCGAACGGGACGAGAGTATACAAAGTAAAAAAACAGAAGTTACTTTTGTTGAAATCTTCAAAAAAAGAAAAGTAAAGGAAGTATTTGCCTATAAACTCCAAATTAATATTACAAAGTAAAAACACGAAGTTTTATGTATACCTCAAAATAATATACAAGTACAGACACAGAGTATTGTATAACTCAAATTAATATCCAAAGTACAACAGGCAAGTATTTGTATAAACTCCACAATAATTCTACAACGTAACAACGAAGTATTTGTATAATCCAAAATAATATTCAAGTAAAAATGAAGTATTTGTATACTCTAATAATATACAAAGCTAAAAAAAGGAGTGTATTATAGGTTAACTTCGAAACTATAATAACTAGAGTTAGGAGTGAATAATGCGGTTAACGTACAAAAATAGAATATTTTTTTAGGTGTTTGAGTTAATTTAGATAGAGTGGCTTAACGGTTTTTGTGTGTCTTTTTAGTATATACGAAACTATGTAATAGTGCTGTCGTTGTGTATTCTATCTTATTCAAACATCCAGATTTCTATTTTTGAAGTGTACGTTAATTTTGAAAGTAGATGTATGCGCTAAAGTTTTAATTTAATTGTCACATTAGTTTATGCAGTGGTAAATAATTTTTCCAACATATAAAATTAAAGGTTTGTACGCAAAATTTCATTTTGTCTTAACTTTTTTATTAAATGCGTAACAGAATTTTTATTCTGTTGTACACAGTTTTGTTTGTGTTCTGCAAACCTTACATTGATGTATACAGGATGTTGATTGTGTTACAATTTTGTTTTGTGTTGATCATTTTTTTGTTTACTGTGTATATAATTTTGAGTCATGTTGTATGTGCCAAAATTTGGACATCATTCATTTTGTGTAACAGTTTAGTTTTGGCTAGCAAAAAACTTCATAACAAGATCGTTTGTGGTGTGTGAAGAGCCTTCTCCTCGATGTAGTATGGTAATGGGGTGGAATTCTAGGCTAAAAAACGGATCTTGAGGGAAAATCGCTATAAAAACGGTGATTAAGTAACGCCTCTGTTGGGTGGGACGGAGCAGTGGATGACTCGAACAAGTTGGGAGTGGGAACGAGTGTGGACTGCTCCTGAAGATCGGAACCCCATCGTAAAGGCACAGAGATCTTTAGACGTGAGAACCTAAAGCATACTTTTGGTCAACATAGAAGCGCTTGAGCATCGGTTAAAAGCAGGAATTTGAGGAGGGGATAAGAGATGTGCGGCGCTATTGGCTACGTATCACACAGGAGGAGACAAAATTATTCAAGACGTGGACAGTACATTCTCGGCGTTTAGGGGCGTTGGGAAATCACGGACCAGATCACCTAATGCAAAGAAGTGACAAAAGTTGGAATTTTACGTACCTCAAATGGCTAAGAGAGTCTAAAAGAGTGGCCGATGCAAGGGCCACTGGGGCTAGTGAGACCGTCCGATCCACTCGAGACTTGCCGGGGAGACCGGCTCCAAAAATGATAGGAAGGATTCCAAACCTCGATGTCTTGGGGCCGATTTTCGGATGTTTTTTTGCACGAACAAGGAGGAAGGGCATCTACAACTTCCCATGAGGACACGCCGGCGGGAGTTGGCTCAATGGTCTGTGTGGTGTGTTGTACGTGACCCGGGCTCATTCTGAGAAGCTTAAGTGGGACCCCGATGGTACATTATCGGTGCAGAGTAGTAGAGAGAGGCGAGCATCACAAATCCCTGTGTAGAGAATGATGAGACCAGAATTGCAATGAGCTTGGGGGGAATCCATGGGCTACCAGACTTAATATGGCTCTTGACTGGATGGCGTATTGCAGGAGATTTCTTAAATGGGGGGCGTTGCGCGGAGGATGGTCTTGGAAGTTGGCTTGTGAGGACGTGATGGATTTTCATATGGGTGGATGCATAGAACAGAGCAAGATTGTGAAAGCGTTGCTAATTGGAGAGCCCCCTCGGATGAGGGGAATGCCAGAGTGGTCCACTGTCCCACTGGTAATTTAGAAAGACGTGGGGTCACCTATGTATGGGTTCCTGGCAGGATAAAATGTGGGGCACAGAGCCTTTGGAGTAGAAATCAAATCAAAGATGAGGCTGGCAGGAAAAACGACAGGGGTTATTTTGAAGTAAGCAAACCATATGTTCCAAATCACGAGTGGACGCGCACCGGTAATCAAGGGTGTCCGCGAGAGCGTGACACCCACAGGATGCTTGGAATAGTTTATACTGGGAACTAAAAGATTAGGGCTGTGCCTAACTCTCCGTTGACAAGGGTGCTAAAGTCTCATTGTTATGGCGAGAAGGCGACGCGAAACACAGTATCTACGCAACACTCGCCTTTTTTTTTTATGGAGAGTAGCCGCACGTTATGTAGAATCCATAGGCTTTCTGGCTTTATGCAAATTATATTGTCTGATGTTATTACCCGCAGTAATGTGTAGCCCCAGGGCAATTTTGTGTTTGTGAGATAAACTGTGTGGCTTGTTATGTGTACGTCGGGATTTGACTGACTTGGCATAATAGGCAGTAGATTTTGTTTGTTGATGGCTTAAATGAATTTGTCGTACACCTGGGGGGAAAAATTAACTATAGTTTGTGAGGGTTTAATTGAATGTGTTATACAATGGGGAAATAGCTCTGTGTATGCGAGGTTTGATTCAGTATGTCACCACACAAATTCGGGGTAGGTGGAGTATGGGTTTAATGGTTGTCACTACCCAAGGGCAAGGTTTGTGCGTGGTAACGAGAAATATCCTATCAGTGTGCTGATTTTGTTGCTATGTAAAAAATGCTTGCGTTCATGATATAATGTAATGTGGATCCAAAAGTGAAAAAATCACTGGGGGGTTTTTTTCACCCCCCATAGGGTTACATAATTTAAACGTCCGTCGTGAAATAAAGTGAACAGCTCAAGTTATCCTGACTCAGTTTTATAATTGTCCCGATACATTAGATGACAAAAAGAATGGGATAAAGCACGTCACTTTAGTAATTGATATTATTCTAAATAACTTATATGGTCATTATAGACGATTAAAACGCAGCATACTTGTAAAGGAGAAAAAATCTACACAATAAAAAACAAAATGTGTAAGATCCTTTTGTACAAAGAATAGCTTGATAGAATTTTTTTTAATTTTGATATTGCGCTTGTTATGTTTGGGATGCAATACAGTGAAGCTGACAGCTATTGGTAATTAGTTCTTGTGTGTGTTTCTCATTTTATTTTATGTGCATTATTTTAAGCCGGCTTTTATTTGCTCGGATTTAGTTTGGATTTTCTAGAGGTATAATACCATTAACCTTGAAAGAGTTATTTTAAGATAAGACAAACGAAAAATGTGACACTGGGACTTATTCACACCCAAAACCACAATGATAACTTATCAGATAGTTAATGTAGTTTCTCAGTGGTCTCTCAATAGGACTATGTTTTATAAGCTGCTGCTAAGAAGAAGTAGTATGAGGTTGCTCTCTTGGAGGCAGGCATCTTATTGTAAAACATATTTGTACACACGAAACCATACTGCATGGATACATAAATGCTGTTGAGTACTAACGGGGCCTAGAGCAATGGTTAGCAGGTAAAAATCAGGAGTTACAAAAAGAAAGATAAATCAATCTGTTATTTTAGGAGCAACGTACTCATCTTATGACAACGTGATATTTTTTTAAAAGTGCAAAGAAGTTGAGAAGTGGCTTTATTAAACAGACACAAAAAAAAAAACAAAAAAAAACCTACACATTAATTTAGATGGAATCAGTAATACCCTGGGTTATAGAATTTGCAATGATATAGACTATTGTTCGTTTTGTTACATATTAATGGGGTTAAAATAGAAATTCTCTATTTCCACATGGACATTTTGGTTAAACCAAAGCATGCTGCATGTCAGATTTGGGTGCTGCGGGTACACAAATTATGTAGGCCGCAACTAAAAGTAGATATATAGTCGTACTTGCTTTTGGGTAAATTTATATCCTAGCTGTTTAATAAATTTTTTATCACATTTTTCTGATTAAAATTTGTTCAAATAATTGTTTTTGATAACTAAATATCTATATTTTTGTATAAATTTTTTTAATTATGATAGGTATAAATGACAATAAACATCTTATGAAGAAAGTAAGATAAATAAGGAAGAAGAATGTGTTGTTTGTGTCATGTTCATGAAAAATAGTGGCAGAAAGATTTGTGGTGCCAAGAGTATTTGACGACTATGGAAGAATAGGGATACTTCTCTCAGGTAATTAATGATGTGTGATAATAATGTCCAGTTCTGGACTATGGCTGCAGTATGGACCCATGACTAAACCCACAAAAACCAGTTCTAAACTAGCACATAGGGGTAACTCAGGAAAGTGAGTTGAAGTATAAGAGAGATTATTGGTGAACGACTCTGATACTCTTGGCCTGCAAACCCCGGGCTCTGAGACAGTGGAAAGTCCAATAATAGGTTTACGTGGTAGAGAAAGGTGTGGAATGTCCATTGGCAAATATGGTTGCACCAACGAGCCGAAAAGGGCGCCGACTTCGGACACGACCCAGAGCTGTCGCTGGGAGGGGTGGAGGACTAGGTGGAACAGGCCGGAGGAAAGACAGCCAATCGGTAGTCTGTATATTTTTACTTAAATTCTGGAATCCAATTAATTATGATTAAGTAATGTGAAGTTAAGAGCTGTTTGCCTGGGATGGCAAGTCAGTGTAAGCTATTGCAATAATCCTACATACAGGTGCACAGATCCCAAGAGGAAGTTGTAGTGGTGCTTACATGATCCATAAGGTACGTGGAAAGGGGATAATGAAAGCTGTATGAAATATTTTCAGTCAGAGCTCCAGTTTTAGCTTGATTGATTTAAAGGATATACATCTGGTCCAAGCTGGCACGAAGCAGGCGGTTGGCATACTGAGAAATGCATTATCAGCCATGCCAAGGGGTTCAATTGGAGTTTAAATATGTTTTTGGGGAAAATTGGAACAAGTCCGAGTATGTTTCTTGGTCATATAATAAAGAAGATGGCAGATGTGAAACAGAAATAAGATGAGACTATAGGTAATGGCCAAGACTTAATTCAACAAATTATGAAAAATTACAGGACATCTAAAACAGTTATTCAAAATTAAAAATCATAAAGTTTTTTATAAGTAGCTTTGCAACAAAACTGGCCATTCATTATTTTCGGCACGCGCCATTCATGAAGGCAAAAGAATAATAAAAATGTTGAAAGGGGCAAGGAATGGTATTCTATTATGTAACAGGTGGTTTCAGTACAAATATAATGTCTTGCCTTTAGCACGGAAGTCGGGCTGCGGCGAGAGGGGGATACTTTCCAAAGTGGATTTGTAGGAGAATTGTGAGTTAGTCTGTCCCAGTAATATCAGTCCTTTCTCAAATTGTTCAACGTCTTGAGTCACCTCTTTATTATCCATGTGCTCTCGAAGTGCCCACCGTATTACTAGGTTTAGGAGGGGGATGATTGCTGGGTCTCATCAGACTATCATTTTTTCTTACGATGACTTTGGTTTTATGTGCTGTAAGATAATGGGTACGATTGGTAAGTTGACATGTCGCACCATCTGGGTAATCGACTGATTAAGTGGCACGAGGATTTGTCCTCTCGGAAAGTCGATGTACTCGTTCTTGTGAGAAATTCTTGGAGAAACCAACAATGGGTGGACCTAGTGTGAACCTCCAAAGATGAATTTTGGGTATGTTTTGGGTCGATGTTCCAGCGTTTACAGAGCTCTTTGTCCAATAATTATTGGAGGATAAGACCAAAACGAACATTATCTGAAAAATACCCTAGTTACCTTACACTGTTGGTGTTCGTGGACACACGTTCAAGGATCAGTCTTGTGGTCTCTGAGAGAATCTGTGACGGAAATTACGTTTTTTGTGTGTAATTATCTGTGTGCCGGTTCGCAGCTGATTTAGATACTAGGGTTCCAACTCGATCATGCGCTGCGTTTGTTTTTCCTTACATCTTCATTGGAGAACCGAAAAGATTTTTGGGCGAGAGCGATTGCTCTTTTTGTGTCAACTTCTAGGCTACCATTCTTTTTTCGTCGGATTCTATTATGCTTTTATTTATACATATCTGTTAGATAGGTCCGGTCTGTTCAAGGTTTTACGAATTGTTGGAACATGTTTGATTTCCTTCATTCCATGTGTGAAATTAAATAACTTTGACTTTGCTATCATTTTTGCCACTGAATTGAATTGTGTTTTGTGCTTATACTAAGGGAATTTACTCTACGCTAATTTTTTTTTTCATATTTGGTGTGTTTGCTATTCAGTTGGAGTGAAATCTTGGGGGCGACCTATGATATCTTAAGTAGATTTCAGCTCTTTTAGCTTGAGCAATAGCGTATTGCCATTTTTTTTGCAAGTACTGTATATTCTGCCTATCTGTGTGGTGGCCGAAACCAATGGACGATAATAATGTATTTGGAGGAAAGAATTGGTCTTGACAAAAAAGGATATATAGATAGAATGGGGGTATTCATGGAAGATGAGATGAAAATAACAAATAAGGAGAGATTAGAAAATCTAGGTAAGAAAAGGAGATAAAGAGGGGAGATCCAGATTCGACGTAAATACTTTGGCATAACAGAGGGCATAACACTTGCAGAAGATAAAAGGAAAGCGCAAGTGAGAGAGGCTAAATGGCAAGGGAAATAGAAGGACAGGCTCTTTAAGTGGGAAGATAATATAGAGATGGAAGGGAAAGAGTCTATAGGGTTGCACCCGCACAAAGGATCAAGAGGGAAGAAGGACTTGGAGATCATATAACAGCCATACTGCGCTTGTGGGAGATGGCAATGATGATGATGAGTTGATCTCGAGGTTTGGGCTTTCCATTGATTTGGTACGTAGATTGGAGACTTTAGTTCATCGCTGGTATGGGGAATAGTGAGATCTCCTGCATGCAGCACAGCAGGTTAAAATGGATAGAGTTTATGTTGGAGTATGTGGTCTCAAGATAGGGTGGCAATGATGGAATTCAATATGTTTCAACATGGGGAATCCATGTAGTTGTGGATGATTTCAAGATTCACCCAAGGGTTGTCATTAGGTTCTAGCAGAAGCGGTTCTTACTTGGTTTGATTTATAGCAATGTGCTTAGTCGGGGGTTATTAAAAGGTTGTTTCAAGATATGTTCATGATGTTCACTACTAGTAAAGAAATACATATCCGGGATTAAGGGATACTGTTATTTACCAGATTTTCCCATCAGACAGAGTCGAAAATCAGTTACAAAAAATCCACTTTAATAAAATAAATATACATGATATAGGAGCACCCAATCATATTCTTTGGAGTGAAGTTAGTTAACTTGGTAAAATATATAGTATGATTTATGCAGTCTGTTTGATGGCATTAAGGAAGCAGATAGAACAGCTAAAAAGTCTGATACAGGCTAAGACTTATTCCAATTCCAATTATTTCATGAATCTGCAAACAAGATGATCTTATCAAATAAGATCTTTGAGGCTTAGTGTTTTAACAAGTTGAACCTACATGGCTCTGGGGTTTGCCTAAGATGCATAATGCATTTGAGGAGCCACATGAGGAGATAATAAGAATGCTAGAAAGCTTAACATTGATGTGGCGATTGCGAATAATGAAGAATTTTATTGGATCAAACAGCAGCTATAAGGAATTGGAAACATAGAAAGTTTACCAGATAAAAGAGTGTTGTGTTAGCAAGGATTGTAGTGATGTGTACCATTTATATTTTGTTGTAGCATTGCGGGACATAAGTGAGATAAAAAATGTTATTGGTTTAATAGATGTTTCAGACCTAATAATTTCTTTTTTTTATTAAGAGTTTACACATATGATTTTCCTATACTGCGTTAAATGTTTATACTGTGAATTATATCTTATTACTTGTGTTTTTACTTATGAATTCTGTCTCATTACATCATTTGGTGGTGGTGTTTAATATCTGTGATTACACTTGGATTAAGTTGTTTATACACTATGGATCTTCCCTATTCATGAAGTAAGTTGTTTATGCCTGTGAATTCATCTTATATTATTCCATTTATTATATTATTTATTATATTTTTATAACTTGAATGCATTTTTCAAATATAGATAATTGTTTTGTTATTCAGTGAATCCATTTTCCTTAATTAATGTTTCAGTATTAATGAAATAAAATGCAAGAGTGTTATTACAACAGTGTGGTTTTTTAAAAGGTGGATTTATGACACATACTATGAGGAAGGCATTAGAAATAAGCTTGAGAGAGGCATTGGGACATGATGACATGGGGACTGATGAGTAATGGAATGATTGATTTGGGACATGGCTGATGATGATGACAGGGATCGAATCGCATGACATGTGGGACATGACATGATGATGTGGGACTGATTGATTGGGCCATGTGAATGGGAATGGATAACTTGTATGGTTTAACACAAGTATGCTTCATGGGGAATAAAGGTTTGATTGATGTATGAGCCACAAAACTTCGGCCATTCTCTCAAGGTAAACTACATAACATTTATGCAGTAACGCGCAGATGTCATTTGTTGTTGGTATTTCTTCAATTTTCTATCAGTTTGCAATGGAATTATCTCCTTAACTCCTGGGGCACGTTTCATTTTTCTGCTAAAGGGAGGCTTTGTGGCGACAGAGTGCGCCGCTTAAAAACAATTTTATCTACATTGATTGTAACGTTCTTGATAACCCAACCGCGTTCATGTATATGGTAGACGGGTTGAAAGGGGCGGTGGTTACTCAAGGAAAAGTAGCAAAACTTTTTAAAAAAATAGAAAATTTGATGTTCAGTTGCAGAGTCCCGTATTTTAATTAAACCATCTGCAGTTTGGTTTCTCTCGCTAGAGCAGGCGGTGGACGCAAAGAGTGCGCCGCTATCTTAAAACAAAGTATTTAAATTGTAGTTTGATTATGGGTCGTTATTTCAATCTTTTAATTTATTCCTGTCGTGATCGCCTAGACATGATATTTAGTTTAGAGGCTCCTGTTTACGATTCAAAATTTATTTGAAAAAGAAAATTGAAATGAAAAATATCTTACTCTATTGAGGGTGGGCTCAACCTTATTATACCCAATGACACTTCGAGTTGCGGGCTAAATATTATCGACAAACATATAAACAACAAACTGTTTTCAGAATGCAAAGCGAAAGCATGAATGAAGGAATAGCTAAGAGTTATGCAGCCTGTGCCGCAAACAAACGCAAAAAATTGATTTCAAATCAATATTGGGACGTAGTGCGCAACGCAGGGGCGGGTTTAAACCATTTACATTGAGTCTGATGTTGTGTTTGATGTTTCCGGAACCATTATAGAGAGATATTTCAAGAGATGTCAATGAATTCTTATATCAGCAACCATTAGCAGAACACAGTGTCGCATATTTCATGTTGAAAAATCAAGTGCATTTCAAATTTGTTTGATTTTGATCGCTTCTACAGGAATAAAGAACGCATTGAGAATGGTAATGCAAAAAAGGAACATCATATAAAAGTCTCAGAAACAAAACTTACACATTCAGGCGGTCACAACTTGTCAACAAGAAGAGTAGAGTCACCACCAAGAAGATGAGTGCCTAATGTTTTAACAAAAGACAGGTCAAAAGCAGCAACAGACAATTTTCCAACCAACTCAACAAGTTGAAAATGTGTACAGTGTTGTCAACAACAATTGCTGTCAGATCTATGGTGGGTAGTACAGAAATTCTTCACCACAGTCTCACCCCTTTAAAATATCATGGAAGGAGTCATTACGTGTTATCAAGATAACCATCTTGTGTATATATGTCGGGGCCTGCAAAATTTCCTTACCAAAGACCTCCAAACTTGATCGATGATAAAAATTTGTTTGCAGCGAATCAATGAAGTTAATGTGGAGCATTTCGACTGCTCTACTGACTATATCAATTTATCATGAATTCCGGAAAATCAGAGTCTTAGAGTACCAGCTTTGTGGAGTCCTTAGGTGGGCAAAAATTCCAATAAAACACAGGAGGGCTTTTTTGGAGGCTGAGACAAGGTAAGTTTGAATCTCTGTACATCATCATTCTTATGTTTAATGCAAATAATTATAACCGTTATTAGCTTTCATTGATTCATACGATATGAGAGTCATTCTTAAAAGGATGAATTCAATCAGTTCGTTTAGTAATTCTTCTTTTCATATCATAGGGTCCATATGGATGCTCTTGAAGCTAGTATGCTCACCGCTCTTCACTGGCCTACCCCTGCATGTCCAGGAAGTCCGATTTGCGCATGTTTGAGACACTTAAGGTTATGCAAGTTTTCCATCTCATGCATTAAGCCATCCAATTTGGACTTCCAACCATGGATGAGATGCTCTGACACCAATACCTGCCTGTTGATAGAGTTAGAGTCCAGCATCTCAGATGTGCTAGTAGTGCCTCTATTTATTTCATTGCAGGAGGTTGTTATCCAAGTTGAGGAGCAGCGTGGTGTAAATGGCTACCGGCGTTTGTATGGTGCGAAGGATTTAATGGTACTCAACCTCGGGGTAGGCCATTTGACGGTAAAAGTATAGGCCGGGAAAATTTGACTGAATAAACATGAAGGCTCTGCACTCATAATCAGTGTGGATTGGGAAGGAGCTACAAGCTCGGAGGGTTTTGGAAGGAATGTACACTGACACCTCCAGCTGCCAATGGGAATGTTCTTGGGCCGCTAAAAAGGGCTGGAAAGCTGAGTTGGGGCGCTGGTTAGAGAAAACAAAAAAAAAAATATTCAGCAAAAACTCTGTCTTTACTTTGCAGAGAAGGCCATACTGATTTCTCAACGGAGTAACAGATAGTGTAACAATGGCCATCATTATTCGACATGATCATGTATCAAGTTGATTAATTTATAGCTCTGATTCATTGCTCCAAACATTCGTGCACTCTGCAGGTTACTAGATGATAGAGGTGTTTCTTGTAGTTCTCCCTGACTTACTCTTTTTTTGCTTGGGAGTATTTTTCAAAGTAGTATGCCCATGTTAGCTTGCTGTGCTATCATGCACTTCCACTTTATTTATTTGTACTGATGTCAGAATAGGTTCCAAGCAGGGGGGCGTCTTAAGTCTTGTTTTAAAGAATAATAGTCGTGAGATGTGCTTGAGCAGAAGAAAAGATATCAGTTGAAAGAAGGAGTTTAGTTTTGGCCAGGTTTTTTAAAATCAAAAGATGTGAAACTAAGAAAATGAAAGAGAATTTTGGTATCACTTTAAAATCATTGGGACTAACGTACACCATCGCCCATAAGAGAACGTTAGCACCAAGATTTTATTGATTTAAAGTGATGGGTTTTGTTAGCATGTTAGTGTTAAATGAGGCATAGGCTAGTGCAGGTGACGATGTGGATGCTAGTAAAAAGCGACAGCCTTTATTGAATGATGTTTTTAATTAGGTACTTAAAAATGTGTTTGTGTTTTTGGTCTGTACACAAAAGTGGGAGACTTGTTGTGGGATCTTTAATGCGGACGAAATAGATATATGTCAAAAACTTTCACAATAGTGGAGCAACGACAGTAGGAAAGCGTAGAAGATGCACGGAATAATTGAAGTGAGGGGATAGACGGACTGGAACAGTTTGCGTATTTTCTAATGAATTTATATCAATAGGTGAGAATAGCAAAAGAAAAGGTTGTTTGTGTGGAGACAGTCAACAAGAGGAAAAATATGATTTTCTAATTTCAAAAACTTAATTGATAGGGGGGAAAATGGAAGTTATGCTGATGATCTTTGTGGAGAAGTAAACAATATCTTTTTAGCAAACAAAATAATAATTTCTCGAGACACAAAAGAGAAGTTATGATTTGTGGCAGACAGTAAAACACTACATATTCTAAGTAAAATAAAAAATTTGTGTACCATCAAGAAGGAGGTTCGCGTTGTGAAGAGGAGGTCACATAACATATCTATAATTTTTTAAAAAAATTTATAGATCAGTGTTTAGCATATTTAAAGATGAATATAATAGTTTTTATTTTTTTTTTTTGGCGAAAAATAGGCAACTATTAGCGGTATGGGAAATATAACCTCACCTCAACATGATATTATTACCAGATAATTTATATAATCATTATCTGAGTGTGGTTTTTGCATCCTTTCTTGGACTAAGTGTTTGATGTGTTGATTATATAGAGATATGAATCGATATAATATCATTTTTAAAAATTTTTTTGCCATGTTTTTACATGTAGAATAGTTTAATTAATTTTTGACTAAAAAACGTGAAAAGAAAGACATGCAAAGGATGGGGACATTGAGATGAAAACCTCGTTGATGGCAGATTACAGTGCAGGGTCTTTGTTCTGGACCCCAGTGGCAAGACTGAGAGGCAGAGGGTTAGACCAAGAAGAAATGGAAGAAGAGAGTGGGAAAAAACACGAGTGGAAAATGATGAGAATGTGGAAAAAGAAATAGAGCTGATGGAGTGTCGTGAGGCTTGGGATGTGTTTGTTAAGGCTATGTCCTTTGGGATTGAAAGGTTTTATAGATAGATGATGGTTTGATGTTGATGTTTATTTCTCTGGACGAAGATTTTCGTGGGTGTAATCATCGAGCTTGTTTTTTTATATGTCATAGGACTTTATTGCTGTAGTTACCAGGGCGATTGGGGGCAGGGCGGGGGGGGGGGGGGGACGCAAAGACTCCATACTCACAACAACATTCATCCACGGCGCATAGGGATTCACAAAACTTCACGTCAAGTCTTCTGTCTTTGCCATAGTAGGGTTTTTCTGTTTATCCATTCCTTACCTTATCTGTTTCCTCTTTCCATTGTGTTATTCTCTTTTACTTGAGACTCAGAAAGAGGCTAAGAATAGACACCTTGCAAATCTACCAAGTGTTTTATAAAAGGTGACTAAGGATAGGCTAGGATGGATTGGTGCATGGTCTGTGTCAAATCATAAAGCCACAAACACTTCAAAAACAAACAGCCACTGGAAGTCAGGTTAGAGTAAATAATTCTAAGTACTACCAGAACAAGAAGGATTACTTGGGTAAAGGAGAAAATCGAGCTACAGAGCAGTAAAAGAAAAGTTGGTTGGTAATGAAAAATGGGAAAGAAAGTGAAAGGGGATTCGAAAGGTTGACTTGCGTGATGCATGGGCCGGGCGTTGGTATGGGTATGTTTCTTGGAGGAATGATGCGTTAATGAAACTAATTACTAGAATATGGTGCTTGACATGATATTTCATAGAATTAGTGCACTGTAATATTGGTGTCATATACTAATACCGTTGTTATGATTATTTGTCAGTTTTGTGTATCTTGTTGCCGTTATATATGACCTGATGTGTCATAACTTTATTTCTATATGGCTGTTATATAATACTTTACTCACTGGCATTCTTGGTCAGTTTGTGTATATGTTGAAGTATTTCAACTCGATTGATGTGTCAGTTATATATTTATGATGTTATATTATACTTTTATATGGAATATTCAGTATATGTAAAAAGTCTCCATCATCTACTCTTTATACATTTGACCTCTGTAAGCCTGGACATAATAAGTGGTCTCTCCTTCAGGAAGTGATAAAGTGTATCTTGTAGATGGGTTTCTAAACTATGGCTTTCTAATATGGATGAGTTGCAGCCACATCCAAGTTCACATCGTCATGACGGTTACAGGACCATCTTATCTATGATAATCAAGAGACCCCTCCTTTAATATCAAGACTCAAGTTACATTAACTATACTGATATTATGTGTTCTGTTATTATTTGAAAACTAAACTGATTTATGTAATTTCTGTAATATCTGTGACAAACTAAACTGTATTAGTGTTATGTTCTGTAATTACTTGACAACCCATAAATAGATTATTATGTTGTACTGTAATTTGATTGACCTCCTAACTGATATTATGTTTGTACGGTATATATATTTGACAAAACTAAATGATATTTAAGTTGTTTAGTTATGTAATTTATTGACAATAAACTGATATAATGTTAGTAAAGTACAATACTTGATCATGTAAATATTAACTCTTACTGCTCTATTGTTAGTATGTAATCTTGTTGTCAGTACAACGATTATATGAACTGATATTATGTCTAGTATTGTACGTTTAATGATCGTACCACTAGTGGATATGTAATGTAATTTAATTTTTAAAGTGCCATTGTTTATTCTTGATTAATATCCTATTTTAGGAGGGATTAATGTATCCCCCATGTAATCTTCCTTCTATTACTTTGGTGGAGTCTTTTATTATTCTGCACTATGTTTTTCTCTCTATGAATAGTTGTGGAGTTTTAGTTTCTTGTTTTGATAGGGTATTTATTGCTCAGTTTTTTTTACTAGGGTTGACGGTTAGGTATAGGGCAGATTTGCCAGGTTTTTTCTTTTATAACGCGATTGCGAGCACAATTAGGAGTATTTTCGGGATTTAAATAATTGGGTCATTTCTTGTCTTATACGCAGTAGATGGAACTGGAGCTTATTTCCGGGTTAGGGCTATTCTTATCCAGTAACATTCTTTGTGTAAATGGGGGCAATTGGGGAGTCTAGGAGACCTTTACCATGCACGTTAATACGTGTGAGCAATAACCAGTATGAGTAGAGTTGGTTTAGAATTATGATTGGGCGAGGTCAAAATGTATGAAAGCAGCGCGATATTGGGCTTAAACAACTGGAGCAAGAGTAGTAGGTCAGGTGGGGGTTTGTTGGATTTTGTATATCAATGAGATTCATAGCGGTTCTATGAGTGAAAATATTGCGGTGTACATAGTCAAATTACGATTTCGGTAAAGTGGGAAATTCGAATTGGTAAGCCCATTATTATTAGTGTGGTTACTTTTATTTTAATTTAATGAGTTAGGAAAGTAAGTTTTCTTTGGGTTTTAATTTTAAAGCTAAATCTTAATTGTAAGGGCATCCACATATGTTTCTTCAGCGCGGAGTATTGAAGAGTGTTAGATGTCCATATAATTTCTTTCTAGATAGGAATGCAAACGTAATCCTCTAGGAGGGATTAAGAGTTGAGATATTAGGGCGTTTTTGTTTAATTTATTTCAAAGAAGGTTGTGGAGCAAACCGCATCATCTGTTTATGTAAAATTCTAAGAATATTGGGGTGCGATGTGTATTGTATTCACTTGATGGGAGTTCTCAATTCTTGATAGTTACAAAATATACACGGGAGTGGAGTTGTGAGATTTTTAAGAAAAATGGGGTGTGTTATTTATAAGAACTATTAAATGAGAGTTATACAGCTAGATGGGGGAGTGAAGTTAACTTTGTCGATGTAAATGTGGGAGCATGTTTGAATCTACGGCGTTTTAATTGATACGGGTTTGGTATGATCACCTTTTTCGGCAGTATGTCTATGTAAAACGTAAAATGGCTATATGGTCAATTTATTGTGCATTGTTGTTACTGTGTATCAGAAGGAGAGACGAGACGGACATTTTATCTTTTTACAGGAAGAATTGTTTAAATACATTTTGGAGATGAGATTAATTTTCGGAAAAGGGACTTTAATGATTCTAAAAAGAGGTCTAATTTTATTTGGTGTTGATCATTGATAGTGTAGTGTAAGTAGCCACATGTATTTCAGTGGAAAAATTGTTGTAGGGATCGTGGTAAAGTCTGCGCAGAAAACCAAGGCTTTAGGTAGGTTGCCTGAGTTGATTAAAGGAGAGGAGTATTACGGGGGTGATGTTTATTTGGATCGGTTAGAGAAAGAGAAGGGCGTTGTAGGAGAGTGCTTCTTTGTAGGCCAGTAATATCAGGTAGTTGTGGGGCGGGAAATTAGATCAGGTGGTAAGGAAATGGTAGTGAGATAGATGTTATAGGCCGGTGTTAAAGTTGATTGTGTTGGTTTAAAAATTGTTGTATTATTTATCCACAGCAAAACGGTTTACGGCACGCAAGTAGGGTGCATTTTGACTTGCAAGTTGCAGAATATCGTTCTTCTCAGGAGTGAGAGAGAGTGGGCAAACGAGGAGGCGCAAAAATAGAATGGTGATGCGGTTAGTACGCGTCAATTCAGTGGGCAACAGAAGGATCGAAAGTTTCTTGTAGTGAAGACACAAAATCTTCAAGCCGGGAAACGAAACAGTTCTCAATGCCAGTGAGACCAAATTCCGCGGGAAATCGAAAACAGTTATTTGGTGAAAGCATCGTTTAGCGGGATCAGTTATGCTTTACATCTGGTTAAGTCGGATATACAATCAAAAGGGGCACAATGCTGGAGGTTGGGTTCGTGTAATTTGGCATTATAATGCGTGGCCCTAAACAGAGACGGGCTTAATTGGGAGTTGAATAGATTTGTAGTAGTGAAACAGCTACATATTTCAAGTCCAGTATCAAATCTTTAAAAAACCTAGCGTCAGTATAGAATTGTGGAGGGAAACTTGGTTCAATCCCCCTTACAGATGTCTAGAGCAGATAACGCAGAATGATCCGATTTTTGTTCAAAGATCATTAGCGAGGCAGTGCTGAAGTTTTAGTGAGGAAGTTAGTTGTGGAGTGTCGTTCGGGAGTTTAGAACTAGGGTGTATAGATGAAACAAAGTTTTTCAAGAGATTGTGTTAGACAGTCGTAGATTTTCCGTGCAGAGCAATTTTTTTTTAGAATTATAATTTAGACTAGCTGTTAGTATGTGTAGGTCCGATTGAAATGGGGAACACCAAGTTTCGTGTGGTTTAGTTTAAAGTAGTAGGTATTGATAGGGTAAAAATAAATTACTTACAGAATCAACAAAATGGCGTCTAGGTTAGTATGGACTTAATTTTTGTTTCAACATAATGATACCTCCTTTAATTTTGCAATTAGCTATTCCTATATGGCAGGTAGTGAAACAACTTTACACTTTTCCAAAAAACATCAAAACTATGTATATTTGTACTGGATCTGACTGACATTGGCAAATTTGAATATGGCTATTTATAAGTGTTGAGGTATGACCTAATAATGGACAGGAAGGCAAGCAAGGTTAAAATGTTTTAATGAGATTTCAAATTTATCTTTTATGGAATGTTTGAAATTTCGTGCTCCACATTTATATGATGATGTTCTATTATAATGCCATCAATGGTTAACCTTTTACTGTGCGGTTATGGCAGCTTGGGTTACTGACAATCCCAAGAGCTATGAGTGTGAGTTTAACTGTAGGTTCAACAGCTGGACTGTTCTGTTGGGTGGGGTCAGAAAAGCTTGGATGGTCTTCCCAGATTCGGGGGTCTATTTTCGATAGGTGTCGACAGCTGTTCTGTAAAAAAAAATAATGAAGTTACGGAGGAAACAAATCAAGATTAGAAAAACCTTTGTGGGAGGACATTGGAGTTTATGTGGTCGTATTGCAGTCAGTGGTGAAGCCCGGAAGGAATCGCCAGCAATGAAAAGGCTGGTCTGACGCAAAACAAGATACAAGAAATCGACGATTTAGGATGTAAGGGAAATGTACGAGACAGGTAAGAACTAAGAAGGTCACGGAGAAAGAACATGCGAAACTATAGGTTACACATCTGGGGATAGGGAGAGCAGATTGCAGGGGCAGGAAAGAAAACAAAGAAAGGAGAAACAGTCTTTTACTCTGAAGAGAGGGATCGGACGCAGTGGAAGTCGTAAGGATTATTCTTACAGAAAAAGGGATAGAAAGGACATTACTGGACTGGACAACCCATCAACAACTGCTGATACGAATTGAGATCTGAGAGGGAGATTCACAAACTAAATAATACAATGACAACGACCAAGAATGTAGCGTGAGGAGGTCAAGGATGAATTTTCAACAAACTGCATGAAACAGAAAATCGGAGACACTTTATATTGTTTGTCTTAGTACTGGGGAGAATCACTGCGAAAAGTTAGGTACAACAATAATAACGATGAAAAGAACACATGGGGAAGTGGCAGCGGAACAGAAACGAAAATGGGGATAGTAATAAGTTTTTGTCGGCATTAAAAAATGGTCACTGGAGGAAACACTTTTCCACTAAGGGTAATTACAAGTTAAACAACGGGAATCAAATATTGGTCGGGAATGAAAACGATAGACTAATCTGGTTAACGTAGATGGAGATATGCATTAAAGAAAGTGAATGGTTAAGAAGAGGCGAGAGTGGGAAGTGATACATTTCGTAGATCGCCCCCTGCACGTGTAAATAAGCGGTTGACTCCAATGTAATACACAAGAAACAGGTTTGACATCAGAAATTTGAAAGGACCCCTTACCGAAAAAGGTTTTGCGGCGACATTAGAAACGATATAAATGAAAATAGGACAAGGAAAAGACATTGAAGGAAGATATTAGACGGAATTTCAAATTTTCAAAACAGTATATAAGGAAAGTAGAATTATGGCTTAGGATTCGGAAGGTTAAGAGACGCAGATGGATCAAACAGAAACCACTAAACAATAAAGTATGAGAAAGGAAAAGAAAGAAAGAAAACAAGCAGGACGTCCAGGTTAAAGCAACTATTATGACTCGAAAGTCAAGGCGATGGACAGGGAAGTTAAACAGCAAACCGAGCCCAACAAAAGGCATTTTCTAGGAGATTTGCAAAACAGGCAGAAGAGGCAGCAAATGAGAAATGAACAAAGCACACTAGTATACAAAAATATAAATTCATCAGCGGAAAACAAAGTGCAAACAATATACTACATTAGTTAGAAGATATAGCAAGGAAAATTCAGTCAGACAGCAGAGGGACAGGAAACAACGATGGGCAGAGCCTTCAGAGAAACGTTGAACAAGGAAATAACAGAGACACAATTGAATGTTTCAGGAGGATGAATGAAAACTCGATTAGATGTAAATACAGACATTCCCACGAATAAGGAGAAATCATCACAGCACTCAAACGGGTTATAAAGAACGGTTAAAAGCTATCCGGGCCAATGATAAACTTAAATGACAGGGAGCTATTTAAGACTAGACTCCTGAGCTTAGCCAGAAAATATTAAGAACACCCACTATTTTGCAACAAGTGTGGAAAACGGGGGAACAATAACCATCATAGAGTGGAAGGAAAGGAATAATTGTCAAATTGCTCACCTAACTAGGGAGATCATTGCAGACTGAATAATTGGAGAGGAGAGTAATCACTCTTTTTCTCAGTTCCCAGCAAAATACTAGGCAGGATAATTATACAGAGAATTTCAAAATGTGCAGTTACAGTTAGAACTAAAAAGAGGAAGAAAAGCCAGGATTTAGAAAGAAAAAAAGATGTGTAGATCATATATTCACTCTCAGGAACATTATAGAGCAGTGCTCAGAATGGCAAAGACAGCTTTACATAAATTTTGTTGATTTTGAAAAGGCTTTTGACAGCATTACTTTAGGGGACAGTTTATGGAAAATATAATGAGGGTTATTGGAATTCAAGCAAGCTAGTGGGCAATTCATAAAAAAGCCTCTATGCCAACTTTACGTGTAGTGTTGGGCAGAGCAACCTAACTTCGAGGTGAAGACAGGAGTACGACAGGGATGCCCCTTATCAACCACTCTTTTTTTAACAGTCATAGACTGGGTGATGCGCCAGACAACAGAGGGCAGTCCAAGAGGAATAAGATGGACTACAGTTTCTTAATTGGAAGATTGGAATATGCAGATGACAGTGCATGCTGGCACATTTCATAAAACAATCAGGAAAAAACGGATAGACTTAATAAATTTAGCCAGCAGGTGGGCTTGAACATCAATTTAAAGAAGTCTGAGGTCATGACGCTCAATGTGAGCAACCCTGAGCCCATATCAGTAAGGAATCAGCAACTGGTACAGACAGATACCTTCACATACCTAGGAAGCATAGTAACACCAGACGGTGGGGCAGGCAAAGACATCAACATCAGAATGAATAGGCAAGAACAGCCTTCTTTAGCCTAAATAACATCTGGAAGTCCTCCCAATACAGCACAAGCACAAAATTAAGATTATACCAGAGTTGCGTGCTTTCTGTGCTTCTCTATGGTGCGGAATGCTGTGGATGAGTAACAGAAGAGGAAATGTCAAAATTGTCTCTTTTCAAAACTGCTAAGAAAAATTCACCGAATCTTTTGGCCGAATACCATCACCAACCAAGATCTGCTTACTCGTGCAAGCAAGAGGACATGCACACCATCATAGCTGGCAGACGCTGGAGCTGGGTTGGTCATGTCCTCAGAAGAGACCCCGATGCCATCACAAGAACAGCTATGCTTTGGACCCCTGAAGGAAAGCGAAAGAGAGGCCGACCAAAAACAACTTGGCGGAGGACTGTGGAGGCTGAGATGCAAAGAATGAACCAGAGTTGGGGCATGTACGAAGGCATGGCCGCACGACCGTGCAAAAGTGGGAATCAATGTTGTTGTTGCCTACAGAGGACGCACCTCGGGTGATGGGCTTGACTGCTATTTGAAGTTCGGTGGTTAAGGGGATCGAATTAAGCGAAGCAGCTGCAGTGGTATATGATCCTTTTTTGGAAGTTTTAGGGTTCTTTCATTTCTCTGTCTACTTGCTGAATAGTTCCTGTGCGGTTCTCTCTGTTTGTATCTTTTTCATGGGTTGATTTTTTTCATGTTTATCGAAAAATATCTGAATGCCATGTGGCCCTTACCACACTTAAGACATAAGCACATTCGCACATTTATTCTTTGTGGTTTGTGGAGTCGTGGAGATGAATCAGGATAGAAGTAATGATATTGGGCATTCATTCGGACAAGTTTGGGAATTGATATGGATGTAGGAAAAACATGAGCTCTCGACGAGTCTCACAGGTCTGTGAGGTATGATACAATTTGTCTCCTCTTAAAGTCTAGCGCATAAAAAAAACCAACAGCTCAGTTTTACATCCATAAGGATAAAACACATTCTTCATCATTGTTGTCATTTTTAGCTTGTCCTTCACTTTTTGGGACCTATTATTCATTTGTGAGGAGACGGGCTTTCTAGCGTCACTCTCGACAATAGGTTTGTTCATTTCTTCTAGGCAAACGGTTCTGTTGGTGTACGCTTTTTCCAGGAAACTTCTTTTGTTTATTTCATTGTGAAAAAAAGATGCTTGTAACGTACTATTATAAGGATCCGTATAAAACTAGCAATCAATAGAGTTGATGTGGGGGAAAAATGAAAATGCATGTACACAAATCGCTAAAATTTATACCGATCAAACGCTCTTCTAGATATTCACTTATTATTATTAGTCGTTCCTTCTAGTGAGGTGTGGCAGAGGTTTGGAAGATGCGAGCGAAGGATATATATCGTGTTTGTTTCTTGGATGGTTCTTCTAGTCTCGATTTCAAAGATTGTTAATTGTTAGTCCTCAGGGGACTTGGGTCGTAATTCGTGTATGGATCTTGGTTTTGTTTCATGTTGTAGTTGCGTATCCTGATCTTTCCCTTCTGCAGGACCTGGGCAGCAACCTTTATTTGGGTTGTTCTATTTGGGTTTCAGGGGGTAGGATTTAAGGGCCTTGACTATTGTTGGATGGTCCATGTTCTCTTTTGTTACGCTTCAAACCTTCTCAGATCCTAAGTTTTGAGGTTTTGGATTGGGTTATATTGGGTTTAGTCAATTGCATGATGATTCTCGTTATGTCCAGGATGGGAATCGTTAGTAGCCGGTATACGGCTTTCGTTATTTTTTACAAACTTTTCTTGATGAGGGATCTCGATTTTATGGCTGGCACAAGTCTACAGCTGTGCTTTTCGTGTGGCCAATCATTTTGTGCCTCTTTCCGGTTATAATCGTCGAGGTATTTAAAAGTGGTCGACTGTTCCAGGACTGTTCTACCAGTATTAATGTTTTTTTTTCTTTCGTCGTATCCATGATTTTGTTTTAGAGTGCTTATGCCCATACCTCTTTTCAGTGTTATATCCAGACTTGGAGGTTGGATTGGACTATTGTGTTTGATTAGCAATCAGGGCAAATCATTCTGCAAATGCAGTGCAAATAATTGGACTGTCTTCTTCCGTTAACCATGGAATATATTTGTTTATCTTACATGCATTGTGACATCGTCATAAGTGAGTATGAAGAGTGTATGAGTGATAGCGATACTACGTGTCCTTACAAGTGGTGGTCTGATCTCTTCCTGAATTATAGGTTTTGTGTCCTCATACATATTCTGCTAGACTTGTAGACGATCTGTATAGATGAATCAGAAGGTGTGGAACTTTTCTTGCAAAAGTAACGGTTTGTCAGGGGATGTCCAAACGTTTTCAGCTTTATGAAACCAAAGAAGAATCTACTCATCTTAAGGAGCCTCTTTCATCAGCTGTCTGAGTGTGAGAATTATGTCTTGAGTTGAGTATTGTTTGTGGATCCGATCGGATAATCCAAAAATGTGGCTAGTAGGCGTCGAAGGTCTAGCTCTAGGTTCTAAGACGTATCGATTTTCAACAGGGGACACTGAGCGGGATCTGTCTATGGTTTCACTGTCGATTGTACCTTTTTGAAATTTCGTGTTATGTGGACTCTCACAATCCTTGGTCTTGTCTTGTTGTACACGTGTGTAAAACTTAAGAGTAATATGTGCCTGAAGCTCCATGAAACTTTAACCTCATTTTCTTGGGTCTAATACCATCTGCCTGTGTTTGCATCTAGATTTTCTCAGTGCTTCTTCAGTTTTATTTTATGTCATCTTCCACATATTGGTTCTTCGACTTTGTGCTTGTGTTTTATTCATTTTATAGATGCTTTCACATGCTCAATACAGGAGTTCTGAGAAAAAATATTCCTTTCATTTTCCCATTATTCCTTCGGGGAGTACGCAATTTGGTTGCTTGTCCTTCTATAAAATTGAGCATGGGCTTTTGTTTTGCCGCATTTTTCCTGTTCTTTAGGGTTATAGAACAATTTCTTGTTATTTGTGCTCCTTTTTTAGTTCTTCTCAAATTCTTCCAGGACTTATGTTTTGCTGTAATACTTTTTTCCTTTGCTTTGTTCTCGGTGTCACATATTCTCTATATTTTTTCTATTTGTCATGTTGGTTTTTAGTTCTAAGTCTTGTTTCATGATTTTCTTCATTTCTTAATTTCTATTTCGAAATCTCTGTCACAGGTGTCTCTTTTTCGTTCAAGTCGGCCCTTACTGCATTGATTCTGCAGAAGTGTCTTTTGAATATCTGAATTTCATCTGAGGGGTTTCCAAGTCAATACAGGTCTTCTTCTGAGGTATGTCCCCCGTGAGAATAAGCCTGATATCTGGTTTAATTTATGGCTCTTCCTCAGTTGTACGGTTCCTAATTGCTATTTCATACTTTGTGTTTTATCAGGTTTCTTAGCGTGTCTGTTGGAGCTCTGAGTTTAGGCTGAGCAATCTTTAGTTGTTCATTTTGATTAGTTCGGCAGAGTTGTTTGATCACTTCCAATCTTTGGCTCTCCTTAGTATCTAGCATTCGGAATATTTGAATGGCTTCTGAAAATAAACAATGCCTAGTCGTATCACGACTTCTCTCTTTGTGGTTCACATCTAGTGTATTGCATGTCTGCTGTTTTACTCGGGGGAACTTTGTTGTTGTAATAGACTCTAGATTATGTACTGCAGAATCTAGGAGTGTTTTTCATAGATTGCGAGTATCTTTCCATATCTGTCGATAAAACCATTAGCACTGGTCATTTTCCAAATCTGCATTAAAAATCTCCGGATGTATAATTCGTCTAGGCAGTATCGATCATGTCTTTGAAGCAGCTCGACGAATTTTCTTGATCTCTCTTATCTCATTTGGCCCTTACAAATGACAGGGTGGACTATGGTTTCTCTTCTTTTAGTTAACAACTACTGGTCTCCGAGACAACGTTCCATTCTTGATCTCTCTTATTGATTTTGGGACAATGCACCGCCCTTTAGCTCTTTCAGACCTGGGTAATCAATGTCGAGAGCGTCGTTGCTCATCGAGATCCCTAACACTTTGTCCTTTTTTTCTTTGTTCTCGTTTATAGAGGATTTTAGTTTTGACTTTCTCATCTTTCACCATCTCCTCTTCCTTCATTTATACTCTTCTTGATGTTCCAGTTACATAAGTAGTAGTCGCTGTCCGTTAGTTGTTGCTTTAGAAATCGGTGCGTTTTCTTCTATTGTGTTAGCTAGTAAATATAGTTTAAGGAAACAACCTGTTTGATTGGCTGTATTTAGCTTTGCATTGTGGAGGGCGTGCCTCTTGACGGCTCATGAGGCGCCTTGTCTTATCCGGGTTGGGACCGGCATAGGCGAGTTGTCTTTTATAGATACCGCACATTTTTGAAAATTCATAAGAAATCATTGAGTGTATTTTGGAAAAGTTATAAATATCTTTTTCCTGTTGTCGAGTATAATTATAATTTTGCAGTTTCACAATTAACGCAACCTTAATGTTGGGTATTTGTATATCATGGTAACAATATAACATTGGTTCGCTATGCAAATCAATCAAGGGGTGTGTGTGAAAAAAACAATGACTTCTATATACAGAGCTATCTCCTACAGCGGTTTATGAATTTTTATTTTTGAGTAAAGAAACATGTTGAGTGATTTAAGCATTGTAATGAAACTTTGTTGGATTTTTTTTTTTTAACTCTTTTGTGGTGTAGCTAACTAATAATCTTATATTTCTTACCCATACGGTGTAAAACTTGTGGTGAAGAGTTTGGGTGATTGAAAATCAGATTGTTAAACTGTGCTTGTTTGTTTTCAGGTGGGTTAAACGCACTATTATTTTTTGAAATGTATTTGATTTTAGTGAGTAAAATAAAAACTTATAAACTGTAGTTGGCTCAGGTCAATTTTTTACGTTACAGTAGCTATATATTTGTTTGTTTGTTATTGTGGTTGTATTTGCTCTTAAGTATATCCTTATCCAATAGGGTTGCTTGTGGTAGTTGAGGTTTAGCTAATCTAAGACTCGTCCGGAGTTGGGTGGAGAGTCCATCTGGTTCTAACCTTCGGAGGCCATAGTTTAACTTTTTACTTTTCATTATCCATTTTCATGTACATTATTTTTTTTAGTCTATCTATATAGGGTCCATGTCTATACCACTCAGTCCCAATTAAACTACAATACTTTTGACAAAACATTTATACTTATATGATAATTAGCGTTGGCAGAGTATGTAATTATATTGATAGTTCAATCTATACTATACTGATATATATATATGTAAGTTATTTTTTTTTTGTTATTTATGTTAATATTTTTTTTATATTATTTGTATATTTATGTTAATCTGTAATTATTTTGACCAATTATGAATATTCTGTTAGTAACTGTAATGTATTGAGCAGTAAACATTATATTACTGATATTATTTTTATGTACTGTACTATATTGACAAACTAAATGTAATTATGTTAGTACTGTATTATTGGAGCAGTAAAACATGTTAAACTTACTGATATTTGTTAGCTACTTGTAAATATAGCGAGTAACATTGATACTATATCGATTTATTTAGTTTTTTTTTTATATTGGACAAACTAATATCGTTTTATATGTTAGTTATTTTTTTTATTTTTTGTTAGCTATTTTTTTTTATATGCTATTTTGTTAGTATTTTTTTTTTTTGAGCTTATTTTATTTTTTTTTTTGATTATTATTTTTTATTATGTTTTTTTTAGTTTTTTTTTATTTTTTTTGTTATATTTATGTAGTATGTAATATATTGAGCTGTATACATTATATCTATATCTGATATTCGTACATTATTGTATGATAGGAAACTTTTACAGAGCGGATAATAAAAGGAAGCAATTGATATCAGAAGCAATGTCCGTTCGAAAGTGTTTGGCTATATCTTTACACTCTACGGGGGGCTGGGGCCACTTGGGTCATGACTCAAGCACTATCCAGCTCTGATGTTTCTGGTATCGAACTGAACATTATTATTGGTAGAATTTAAAATCAATACTCCGGCAGACCGTGGATGGAATTGTGAAAGTAAAGAAAACAAGAGAAGACAACATTATTCGTTTGTTTCGTGTCGAAATAAAATAAGGACACAACTGTGCGAAGGGGGAGTTAAGCACTTGGCGTTAGCCACAGAAATTCGTGGGACACTATAATTACGTGCTGTGGCACCTCGTCCACAGCCCTTTTCTTAATACAAAAAAGACTCAGGTATTGTGGATTAGAAAAAATTATGGTTGTTCTTTTTTACGAGGATTATTGTCACGGATTCATTGGATTGGGTGTTCCACGCCGTGATGCCTTTACAGGCAGTTTCACTTAGCTTCTGTGCCTTGTTTTCGATGTCTAAGCCCAAGGTTTAATAATTTACACTGATGCAGCGAAGTCTTGGCCACTTAACTGATTGACCTTGTCAGGTGAACCTGTTCGGTCTCAGATGCGGGGTACTATACTTGGTCGCTTATAACGGAATGATTGTCGTTCTATTTGAACTTCAACATGGCTCGGTAGATTTAATCAGTATGATGAAGCATTGCATGACGCAGTCAGACTATTATCGGGGTCTCCGCAATTTTTGATCACTTAGATATGCAGCTGTCAGGTTAGGTTCTACGCATATCCCCGTGTTTGACAGTAAAGAGAGATTGGTAAATGTACTCAGGTTTTACTCGGTTTGGGTGGTGTGTTGACTTTCTGCTTCAGGAAAAGTATGTATTGTGGTGTGTTGCGGTTTGTATTTCCTTAGTTGCGATCTATTTGTGCAAGGCTAAGACATTTAGCACTTTGTTGGTGCCCAAGTGTTTCGCTTGCCTACTGCACTTTACATATTTTACGGAAACGAATGTTAGTGTTAAATTTTTACGTGGGCCAGGGAATGTTAAGTCCCTTGTGTTTATGTCGCCTCACAAAAATGTTATACTACAAATGTTCATGTGGGGATATTACGTTGATATGTGGAGTAACAATTCTTGCTGTGTACTGTTGTAGTCGTGATGGGCAATGCAGTTTTTGTTCTGATGGACTAAGTAAGGCGTTGAGGCCGATGAAAAGGGTGTCATGTTGACATTTCAGCACATGAATTCTTAGTATGTAGTACTCGGAGAATTGTATGGATGACAAGTGAGGGGTGGGTGTGTAGAGACAACTGGTATCGGTTTGAATTGTAAAACAGCTGCACATCATAAAGCAGTAGGTTCAGCTAATTGTAGAAAACAGCTGGTACTTTCATCAATTTAATTATCGTTGTTGATTCGTAATCGATGTATTTTAAAAACACAATGTATCTTTGTTTTTTTTTATGGAGGGGGTGGTGTCACTTTACGTATTTTGTGGTGTTCCGAAGATGTTTAAATCTACTTTTATTATTTCTGGTGGTCGAAGGTACCAGCAACTTATCGTTAACTCCTTAACACAGTTTGTTTAGGGGTACCTTCCTGAAGTTTATTTTTTTTCTTAGCGGGATAGTTAATCTGTTAAATTGTTCTGGTCTACGCATGCGCTAGCTTTTCAGGGCGATTCGAATGAGAGCAGGATTCCGTCCTGAAGTTATGAGTGGTTTTCTGTGGTCGGATGTGTACGTTCGTGTTTCATCTGATATATTGGGGAAAAGATAGGTCTTGTATATATAGATTTTCAGAGTTATTTGTTTGTTCTGGGAATGACGACAGGTGTTTTTTGTGTTAGGATTGGAATTATGTCCATGGTAAATTTTATTTATTTATTATGAGTTTGCAGAAACATTATTATGAACATGTGAGTAGCCGGCTACGTTTTGGGATTCACAGAGTCCATTATGTGTATTTTGTGTTGACGTAGCCGTTAGGACTATCGATGAAGTACTTTATCAGAAGCCTCCGCAAATCCCTATATTGTTATGAAAACGCATGGATGGGGTAGTTCAGTCATGAAACGATTTACATGTATGGAAAACATGTACAGTTGTTTATCAACTCATTATAAGGCATTTTAATGGCCTATATTTTTAGCAGGATGAAGGGTACCTGAAAGTTGAAATAGATAAAGTTTCGATGTATTATCTAGTTCAAGACTTCCATATTTGGCCAAACTATTATTTGCTTTAAGGACTCATGACCACGATTCGTTTTAGAGGCTTGAGCTCCGTCGGACAAGAATGGGTTGTAATGCCTAGTGTATAATTAGCATCAATACCCTACTGAAGTATACAGAATGTTGCTGATTCAATTGTTTACTTAATATTAACTATGAACGTTTAATATCAAAGTGAAATGATATTGTCCGATAGTACTTATAGATGTTTGGTTTTAAGATTATTTTTCAGATGTTCTTGCCAGTTATTCCAATCTTACATGATGTGTTTGGATTCTCGTACATTAGACAGTACCTGTTGATGTCATGGTTTTGTTATTATTTAAAATGGTAGAAAGTTTATTATTTGCAGTTTCTGGACGGATTACTAGCAACTACTGCATGTGAGCGTATTGGAGTTGCAGAGGCAAAAAAACCAATAGGAGCAATTCTGCATTCTCTAAAAGGGAACACTATTGTCATAACTATACAATCATATAGCAGTAACTATTCATAGCAGTAAAATGACTGATGGTTACAATACAAACAAAACAACGACGAGTATACCAGCAAAATCAATGAACCGTGAAGCAAATGTGATGATGGCTGATTCACTTAAATAAGCAAAGCTGCTTGGCACAGGTTCGAAGTAAGGATATAAGAACAGGATACTGTATAGCACGGTACAGCCCATACATTAGAAAACATTAGGTACAAATCAAATAAAATCAGGACACTGAAAATATAGTAGTGTTAAATCGAAACCTAGTTATGAGGACACATAAAGAGAGGGACTAATATTACTGGGGCCAGATTTAAAATCACCGTTACAAACATTCAGTGCTGGGAGGTGGGTAAATTACAAAAAAAAACACCTATAAGCTGAGCAACCGGTTCAAGTGATTTAACAGATTGAAAATCAATGAAAATAAAATGCCTGGCAAGTTTAACAAGTCTTTCTCTAAGAATCGAAGGTGAAAAAAGAGGTCATACTTTCTTAATGAAGTGGTAAAATTTGCCATATAATATAATGCCAATCGTACAGGACTAAAGACGGTTGAATTTAAGTAGGTCATTACTTTGCACACTGTCGACTTGCTCACACAAAACTCACATTCACCGTTAAATAAGTATAGTATTTTGAAAGGAGATGAGTGAAGATCTGACGCTGGAGATCCTGCTACGGACAATAAAAAAAAAAGAAAACATCAGTTATGAAAGCAGAATCCGTGAAAACGAACCTTGACGTTGAAAAAAGAAGAGAGACTAAGAGGTCGAGTGAAAGCGGAAGGAAAAGAAGAAAGATAAACAAATATCTTGGACCTAAAATATGCAAATTGAAAAAATAGTCCACTGTAATCAGAAAGGGTGCTAGAAAGTGACAGTGAATTAATCCTGGCGTAGGGCATATCGACTCAGACTTGCTATAATCTCCACATGTATTTCATACAATAAGTTGATTGATGTGGACGATCTTAAGTTTTGACTTTTTGAAAGGACAGTGTAATCTGAGACTGGGTGGTAACCTACGCCATTCTTTCTGGATTAGTTTTTTTGTAAAATATTTGCTTATAGCTTAAAAGTACTTGTGTTATTAAATCTATTCTAAACCTAAAGTGATAAAGCAACTTAGGTCATATTGAACTGGTTATGTAAATAAATTACGGAACCAAGTTTAAAATAGATTTAAACAGGCGAAAATATACTGGTCAATGATTCTGTAGTCAGACTTATTTACTAAAAAATCTGTTTGATGCCTCTGAAGTCTTGACATGAGGCAACTTACACCTGCCAAGATTTTAACACGGTATAAATTAATAACCAGTAGGGATTATCTATTGGTTACAGAATGAACATGACCTTTGACATTCCCAATCTGACAACCAAACCCCGCTCCCACAACCCTTGGTTTGACAGTTATTGCACCAAACCATATCTCATCACCCTCCTCCCACTACCCCCACTGACCCCCATCCCCACCCCCCCAATTGTGTAGCACTTCTCCAATACACCCCCCCCAGTCACATACCATCCCATCCTTATGATAATTTTTTAGTTGTAAACTAACATTGACCACACCACCCCCCCCCCCCCCCCCCACCCCCCCCCCCCACGCCCAAATTATGTCCCCTACCCCATATCACTTTCCAGTCCCTACCACACACTCACCCACACACGATACTATGTTTGTTCACAGAAACGCTCCCCTATTGAGGCCAGTACCCCACCACTACACTCATCACTGATACACCACTACAGTATGAACTTACTCCCTCTCTCTCACTACACCAACTGCTCCTATGTTAGTACTGTCACTCACCTCTCTCTGAGAGTCCACTTACTTTTTACTGATCACATCTATTTTTGTATACATGATCATTGACAATCACGATCCAACCGCTTCTCTCTGTCGAACCAAGACTTATGTAAATCCTAATATTTAACAAAGCAAAAAATAGCTGTCCGCCCCACTCGGCACACATTCTCGTAGTACACTTACACCCTCTCGAGGCAGAGCGCTTATCAAAATTTCCAACCGGAAACTGACACGCTAATTGACAACCAACAGCTCTAATGAAAAATTGTTAACAAGCGAATCCTCATCCCTCTATTAACTCTTCATGCTAGTCAGTGAATTGACACCGCAGATACACACCCCATCTCACTCTGACCTCCATACTACACGCAAGCACTCCAACAGCCAATAAAATACAATCCTACAACTCTATGATAGCCATGGTATGATAACAGTGAGAATTGTGACAACCTGCCTAAACATATTAAGATTTTGAGCTGTATATCCTATGTTTAGTACCATTAAAATACATACTAGCAATCTTTCTACCATTATCTCCCTATTACTGTTAGTCAACCTTATCACAAGTTAAAAATTGTCCTAATTACTTAATTATGTCTCTTAAGTAGCTTATCTTGTACAAGTAAAAACTTTCATTACTATATGACCATTGATGTTAGAATTTAATCTATAGATAAGTACATCCTGGTAGCTGATCTACTGCAAACCATGTCCCCTTACCTTTAATGACCGTCCTGAAAAATCAAAAAACTCCATTGGTGACTATTATCTAATAACATAATGTGGAAGGGGGAATTCAAGTCCATCCAGATATCATACTTATTATCGGTTTCAGCTCGACCTTACCATTATGACATTGGACACATTGCATACTATTACTGTCATATCTATGTTAGATTTTCTAATTGTAACACAACCTTGCATTCCCCTACAATTATCCACCATATTGATCACGTCAAACACTAGCTCCTAGTACTCCCCCAACTATAGACTTTATTGTGACAAAAATGACCTGAATCATACCCCCTCCGTCATTATGTTCAACCATCACTCACCCATCACTCAAACCCTCCGGCAGTATCCTTTCTTTTCCATTTTTTCTCATTCCCCCAAAGTGCGTGCCACCATTTATTATGCATGAAATATTGCCTTTTTCAGGGTATTACAGTTACCATTTCACCCCCACTTAAGAGAGACCCTAATGCCCCCCATGGGACAAAGCCCATTAGGTCCCACATGCATCTAACCCCTCCAGAAACGGCCCCCTCCCCTCTGTAGACCCGCCCTAAGATATTTGCTACGGGAAGTAATGCCACCCCGCCCTTGTTTTGGCCACCCACCCCCCCGACCCTGATTGTTATGTTTTCAACGATCTGTGATGCCCCCCCCCAAGAAAATGCTTTCTGTTACGACCGGGCCAGCGATAAAGTATATCGTACTCACACATAAATCCGTATTCTATAATTTTTGGTTAAATGTGTAACCCCCCCACCACGTTAACAGTTTAACTATCACTATTGGAACGTGGTATACGTGTATTAACTTGGCCCCTGTATAGTTTTGTGCGCACCCGATGTTAAAGCCGAGTGAATAAAATTAGGAATTTCGATCATGTATGGCGGAGGCCTCCATTTCTATTTATTGAATTAAGTTAATATATTTTAGTGAGCAGGTCCCCACTACGTCCCCCGAATGTAACATTTGCGAACATGAATCAAATCTAATCCCGATGAGCATGTGAATAAAATTTATCTCTCCCCCCAAAATAAATTTTACCACAAAACCAGCTAGTCATTCCCACCCCCATGCAGTCCCGTGTTGAAAGCAAGGTCATGAAATAAGTCCACTTGCTTGTCTGAATATGGACATTTATTAATGTGCCACTTATAAACCATGTTTTAAGTAGTCTTATCAGTTTGTGGTTTTGTCATTTATTATTTTTAAATACATCTAAGACATCATAATTATCACACTATTTTTTATCTCCCAAAACTATGTGCTTTTTATTGACACTCAAAAACGGTAACTGCTAAGCAAGGAGCACCCACTCTTCACGAGGCGAGACTCCATCCAAGTATAGAAATTCGCAATTTTCCTAGAGGGTGGGAACTGGCTGGGGATCGCTTCGTTAAAGTTAGATCTTAAGTTTTCGGGGTCTCAGGGGTACCCTCGAAGTTATCCGTAAACAATGAGGGATGAGAACTATTATTGCCAAGTGGAGCGCATTAAGGTATTCCTTTAATTGATCAATCTCAGTCATTAAGCTTTTAATATACTTCTATTTCTCTCA
>JAMPIV010003057.1:0-285000 GCA_024509875.1 Oreohelix idahoensis | reverse complement strand
AAATTGATATTATCCACCCCGCCCCCCCCACCCCCATTTAAATAACCCTATACACTATACCCAGTTCTATTCAACCCCCCCCCTACCCCCCCCACCCAACACGATGGACTGATATTATCCCCCCCCCCCCTCCCACTTTCCCTATATTTACCGTACAACCAAATTTTATGTTCAGGGTGGACCCCCCCCCTTCTATAAAGAATCAAAGAACACAAAATTCTGAGATAATCCCCCCTAAATTTGAACTCCCCCCACCCCCCCTATAGAAATTCCAACAAACCCCCCCCCCCACACACCACCCAAGTAACCCCACAAAAATTAAAACAACATACTCCCTCACAATAACCAGAAATAACCCAAAGCATAGCAATAACTTCCATACCCCCCACCCACCCCCTAGTACCCCCTTGCCTGAATCCCATTGTCCCCCCCCCCCTCCACCCCCCCCATCCCCTGACCCCCCCCATCATCCATCAACCCCCCCCCCCCCCCCCCAATCCCCCACCCCAATTTACCCATACAACCCAAGTCCCCCCCCCCCCCAACCCCCCCCCCCCCCCAATAAATTCATGCGGACCATACCCCCCACCCCCCATTAATCCCCAAAGATGCCCCATACCCCCCCCCCCCCCCTTGTTAGAGTTCACCCGTCAACCTAGCATGATGGTGCCCTGTACACCCCAAAAACCCCCCATCTTTACTAGCTAGGTAGACTGTCTTTCCCCCACTTAGCCCCGATCCCCCAAATCCCCCCCACAACCCCCCATAAAAAGTTTTAGCACACCCCCCCCAATCCTCGCCATATGTTTGGGGAACCAACACAACCCTCAACCTGACCCACCTGGGATCAAGCCGTAGAAAATAGAAAATCTTTGGTTGAGTATACATGTTTGATATACCCCCCTGTCCCCACATTACATATATAGTAATTCACCAAGATTGACAGGATAAATTCCCCCCACTTCAATCCCCTATTTCTAATCCCCCAAATCACCCTTCCACCCCCACTCAGCCCCCTCCCTCACCTAAGTTCCCCAACCCCAGTTTGCAACCCCCCAGACCCCACCTCCATGTGTTCCTGATCCTACACTTGTCATATTAACTTACCTGGTACCCACAATAACCCACCCCTATAGACCCACCTCCACCCCCCCCCCCCCCATGTTCCCCTTGTCAGCATCCGGCCAATCCCTACCCCCTCACCAGCATTGGGTCTCATAAAGTACATACCCTCAGATTCAATGAAAACCTTATTGGACACCCCCCCCACCATCACCCCCCATCTCCCAAGTACCCACCCCAAGATATTCCTACTGCCAATGGGACCCCCCCACACCATTTTGCAGCATGACAAATTACAGTGTAAGACAAAAAAAAAAATAAAAACAGAACCCCACCCTGTTTCCTCCTACCCCCCCCCACATCCCCCGCCAATACCCCCCCCCCCCCGACCCACCCACCCCCCCCCCCCCCCCCCACCCCCCTAGACCCCCCCCCCTACCCACCATTACCCCTAACCTGTAAATGCCCCCCAGAATATGTTCCCCACATGCCCCCCCCCCCCCATCAACAAACCCACCCCAAGCAAATTTCCGTATTCAAAATAAAACTCTCATCAACATGTGCTTACCCAGGCCTACAACATCCTATATGTCACAACTAACCACCTCCATATCGCTTGCATCTTGTGAGAATTCTTATTCATATGCACCATCTTATACTCCCATGTTACCATGGGCTTGACAACAAGGTTAATTATGCCATCCCCCCCCCCCCCCCCCCCTCTCAAATCGGGAAACACCCATAACTAAATTAGTGGATGTAAACTAGAATTAAGGCAAGAAAACATCCAAATTACATGCCTTATCGATTCTACACACTGCATGGATTTACTCATCAAACCAGAAATAACACCAATAATCAAATTATTACCCATCCCAATAACCACACCATTAATGCCATTACACACCACCACTTGCCAATAAATGCGATGAATTAGTGGCGAGGATCCACAACAAGCCGTTTTATTTAAACGCTTCAAACCTTTAAAGTGTGGGTTGACCGACATTTAGGGGAACTGCTATACGCTAGGCAAGTTATTGCAAAACTTTGAGAATTTTAGATAACTAAAAATGAAGTATGGAAGAGCCGACCACACAAACAATGGAACGACTGTAATATTGTAAGTTACGAAGAAAACGACTAGGAGCTCTATCGCTTTAATAAAAATGGGTGGTTACTAATCCTTATACTCATTATGGAAACATAATAATGTTGTGATGTAGAACGAACTTAATTGCAGCTGACGAAAAACAGCATCAGGAGAAGAACCAAGCTGGTTTAGGCCGTAAACGATCATGACTTCACACTGTTCAAAATATTACACTAAGAACCATTCATAGAGAATCGTGGAAAAGGCTAATGCCATAATTATCACTTTCTTCGATTATTCCAAACAAAAACTTTGAACGTCTAACCGCCTACCTTTTGTGGAAGTATATTAAATATCTATAGGTTTTCACCAACTATTTGAAAATATCAGACAGGTATAGACAATTGAGCCGTGTTGTGTTTTAAGAAAAATTAAAGGGATTACAGATGGTTTAAGTTAGAAACGGGGTGAAAAAAGGCTGTAAAATGTCCACCATATTTTGGAAATTGCAATTGATTGTGGTTAGAGAAACTATACCAACAATGCCAAATTGGGGATAAAACTGGAAACTGGAAAATTTGGGGGATGGCTTTCGAGATGATGTAGCTTCTTAGTTCAAATCACCAAGACCATCCATAAGAGCAATAAATAAATTGTGTTTTCACCGGTTAAAATTGGTCTTTCCCTCATTAATGCTTAAAATAAAGCAATGAACATTATTTACGATCTTTGATATCTCTTGACGCGGAAAAAAACTATCAGAAAGTTGAAAGTTTCTATTATTTAGGCAGTATTTAATGCTTCAGGGATGTGAACAAACAATGAGAAATTCCAATACTAGAATTGTTTTGGCAGGCTAGGCCCTTCATAGAGTATCTAAAATTGGAAATTACGATAATCATTGAATGTATACATAACCAAGCTTCGTCTGTTTAATATCAAATGTTATTCAGTGTTAACATTACGGCTTTTTGCGACGAGTTGGAAATTAACAAAATTCATTGGGAGACACAGCTGAATACATTCGAGACCAAATGTCTTCCGAAAACTCTGAACATCCTCGTCTGCGCATAAGACTTCTAAGATAATCGACAAATAAGGAGAAGACTCTAGGCAGAAATTTTATGTCTCGACTATATAAGGAAAAGAGCTGGATCATAATATCGGTATGCTCCTAGAATCAGCTCAAAACAACAGAATACCACTACAGGCGCTCACTTTGGGTTCTGCGGGTAAGCGGAAAAAGGAAGACACCAAAAGCGAACACTAGAAGAACAATTAATAATAGAAGGAAGGAACGATGGTTCTAACATAATAGTGCCAAGAGCTTAAGAGGAGTGGGTCAACCGAAAAAACTGGAGAGCAAGGTTTTCTGCCTTATGCGCGTGGTTTGGCGTTAAAGACATTTACTTATTTTTTTAATGTTTAATGTTCAATGTAATGTTATGTATTTAAGTTATCGAATCACCTATTTGAAGTGGAACCATAGTTTCATTATCTCAGCAATGTTTGAAGTGTATGAATGATAATTGTTTTGTTACGCATGGTTGTATACAGGACGGATTTGTTCTAATACGTCATCCCATGATGGTTCAAGTTTGATGCCAAATTCCAAGCAGTCTACGCTTGAATGATTATGGTACCTGCGAGTGTTCATTCATAATAGGCGATAGAATGGATTATTATTTCTTCTTATATGTTTAAATCATTCTGGGTGAAGTAGTTGTCATGATCTTTTCATTGCGCGTCCCCTGCTGACAGGAACAGTAGATCCATATCAGTTTTTGAACAATTGATGTTCTATGGAGGTTTTCCATTATGCCGAGCGGAGCCATCATTTTGGACATTCAAAGTTGGGATTGTCGTAACCGTCTGATACAACTAATGCCGTTGTTAATAACTAATGTCTTCAGCAGCCGATCTTACTGGCAGAGTAAAATGCCTCAACCAATCTCTGTTGGAGGTTGTTATCAGCGTGTTTATACATTGTTTAAATATTATCCTGTATTTATCTGCTATATTTTGTTCTTACCACTTCACTGTATTATATCAGAGAAGCTGTGTCATGGAGCTTCAATCTTTAATGTTATGACGCTCATATGTATATTTTTATTTTTTCTCCATGGGAGCACCATTTTATCACACGCGGTTGAATGTTTTGAATGTAGCTTTACGCCTTTATTGAGGAATTATTATATATCATTTAACAAAAACATGGCCTTTTCAATCGCTCAGAAAATGCCTGGTTTATTCTATTTGTTTGACATCTACCATTTTATCAAAAGGTTTATCACGAGGTTATCAATACATATCTTATGTTAATCTTAAATATTTCAATTTTGGTTTTATTTACTTTACACTACAGACGAGAGGAACGATAAAGTATAGCTAAGTAAGTGTTATTTACTTCAGTAGTAATCTAATAATTTATTCTATAATCTTTTTTTTTTTTTTTAGTCTGTTATAAATTGGAACAAACTTTCAGTTGAGATTTATGTTCTAACTTTGTGGTAATGTCAGTGTTCTTCTTTCGCTAGTCTTTCTTTTTTAGTTTTAAACATACAAATCTTAAGGATAAGCAGATTCAGTGAGTTGGCCAATTCAGCAGCTGAGCAACGACTTTGCATGTTGTAATCATCTATGTTGTTTAGACTCAATTACTAAGCCTGGTGGCAAAGGAGAATATGGTTCTCACATCTTCCTGACTAGTATGTTTTACATTGTTGTTGACTTTCTTTTATATTGCTATGATGTCCAATGTCCAGTTTACATTTTACTTTTGCATCAATCTTTTTTCCTTCAATATTCTGTAATTATGAGCATATCTTTCTTTTTTTCCTATATTATGATGATAGAACAGTGATTGTTTCCTCCTTATTTTGTCGTGAATATGCTTCCTTGATGAAAAGATTTTTCCAGGATAAGACTCTTTTAGTGTACTTGGTTTCTTCAAATTCTTATGGTCAAAGTTATTGTTATGCTAGAATTACATCATTGACTCGGGCAAACATAGGTGCTTCAGTCTCCATGCATATGTTGTAGCCATACATTTTGATGCGAAATTCACACAGTCTTAACAGATTGATGACTTCTATATTAGGATGTTCCATTCTCTAAAAGGCCGATCATTTAGGTTTTCAGTATATTCTTATTATTCCGTGTGATTGGGGGTGTCTGCAGTAGTCATTAGAATCTTTTCATAAATACCCCAGCATTGAACCAGAGACGTAAATACCTACTTCTTTGTTAGATGAAGTTTATAGTAATGTTTTTCATTCATTTGCCGAACCAACCACTATGAAGCTTTCGAAGTATTGGATGAGAGTAGAAAAAGATAGCCATGTTTAATGAAGTTTCAGTTAAACACTCGGCTGCCCGTAAAAGTGATCCATTTTGTGTGGAAGTTGTTAAATTGTAAGCAGCTATGTTCCGGCGCGATTCTGCCGCTGTTTACCGAGCAGAGAGAAGCCCCCAGAACCGGCTTTGTACGGATATACGTTCAGTATAAACAATGTGTCTCACATCCGGATGATATGTAAAGTTGATTAATTTCAGTTCTGTATTTTCCATTTCCCAATTTTAACTACTCTCCAAGGCTTGTATGATGATCCGCTGGAAGTTATCGTTTCTAACTGATACACATTTTCTCCCCTTGATATAGTCAAAATTGTGGCCACCTTGTATAGATGGGTGTCCTTACTGATGATCATGATCCTTTTTTATTTCTTGTCCTTTAATGGTAGCTCATTTTTTTACATTGCAGAGGGTGCCGCTTTGTCTGTGGGCGTGTCGCACTATAGGCTTTTGCTTGGGCCAGGATTATTGGATTTATAATCGACAGCATTAAGCACTGTTTTCATGGTCAAATGGGGGTATTGGTTACAGCAAGACTATGTGACTCTTATTTGGAAATGCGTTCTAGTTTCAATTGGAGTTACTGACAGCGTGAGTATTCCGCCTATATAATGATGGTAAGACTAGTGTGATAAAAACACGAAATAGTAATCTCTGCTTCAGATTTTTTGCATTTCTGTGTGATTCGGCTCTAACCTTGATTATATGAAGCACGATAAATGAATCCAAAGTAATTCAGTGAGGTCTTTGCCTTTCAATTTTCTGTATTGAGTGTTATTGGGATTCTATTTTCCACAATGGAGATGTTCAAGCAGAGCACAATAGCAGGCTATACGGTGGTTTGCTTTGGAGCAGATCTCGCACTAATTCGAATTATGTAGGTTCCATGTATGTATTAACTTTTTTGTCGGTAGGCAAGTTCTGTAATGATGTTATATATAAGAAATGTCAGTGTTGACCATCCAGTTGGTTGGACATTGAGGCTACATTGGTGTTTAGAATACTCTTTAAACGACATGTGATAGTGGAGGGAACTGGGGTGTGGGTTTCACCCAAAAAGCATGCTTCAGTTAAAGGGTGCATACACCTTAAAAGTCCAAGGGTTAACAGGCAAGTCCATTACCACAGTTTATTACTGTTGTAAAGTTCAATGTTATAAGCATCCTCTAGGGTAATTGCTACCGCAAGCATTTTCTCCACTTATTGGAAACCTATTACATATAAGCAAGTTTCCAGCATTACCATGTTAATGTAACATGGGATTTAGATACGAGCAGTATCGGGTTGGATTGTGATTTTGCGGTGGATCATTCTGTTTAGGGTATTATTCTTTTTTAGTTGTTTCATAAACATTTTCAATTGTAATACATTCTGTAGCTACACTGAGAAGGTGGGGGTTTTAGAGTTTAGGCGTAGTGTAGAGTAACTATTGCAGCCAGTCTTTGGCACAAGAGCATTCTGTAAGTGTTGTTGAATCACTCCCCCTTCTTAAATGTGCGTCATCGAGCTGTTTTTATCGTGATGATATGTATAAACCATCATTCTTTGTTAGTTCCGCGGAATCATGACTCGGGACGGGACCACTGGACCATGGACAGCGACGTTGGGTGTATAGCCACTAGGGTAGAACTGAAATTTGTTGCAACACTATAAATATACACAGGTGCTTGTGTCAGCTCAAGCCCTTTCAGTAATGATAACAAGTCAAGTTATTGTGGATCAGAAAAATTTGATGTTTTCGTTTTGTACGAGAGTTTATGTTGGAGTTTCTATTTTTACTCACTTGTAGTTTATTGCCATAACTTTTGTCGCTTTTCCTTTTCCAGCCATGCTGTTCCCTAGTTCATTCACAGGGCAGTTGTGTAAATGGTTGTAGCAGTTTGTCTTTTTGTTTGACTTTGAGGAATATGTGTATGGGTAACTACTGTTAAGTGGGGTGTTATGAAAATGGAAAGTACTTTTCGGTTTAAGTGTTGGTGGTCTTCTCCTTTGCACTGAGGATACAAGAGTAGGTGATCGCTTTCTTGAGTTGCAATAATAGGATAGTAAGGTGTGGGGATAAGATGTCATAAAAAGTTACATTTTACTGAGGCCTCTTGGGTTTCTCTCTAAATTGCATATAAATTAATGTCCGATTCATTCATTGTTGGGATTGGTTGATATTAGCACTTAAAAACAACTCTCTTTTACATCAAGTGGACCAGATTGCCAGTGGTTTTCAGTAGTATTTGGTTTTTCAAGATAAAGATTAGCCCCACAGCTACAACCTTATTAGTCACCATTTCATCACGTACTTGCTGTGTGTGTAGCATGACATGCTGCATAATTTCTGTTTTTGTTGCATCATGACAGTACGAGGAAAATATGAATTTAGTTTCTTGCTTCAACGGTACACCAATTATTATACACCTGTAAAAATGTGTGTTTTTATGTATTGTCATATTCCAAAGATAGCCTTCCTAATACACGCGTGATTACAACATTTAAGTGGAGTGACAAAGTTGATCATGGTAAAAAGGTTGATTTAAAATGAAAAGTGTATAAAGATGAGGGTAAATGAAATTTTTAAAGAAAGAAATGAGGGGAGAAACAATTTTAAGGTGTTGTCAGTTTAATATCTAAAAATCTTTTCAGCATTTTCAGATCTTTGAGTAATGATTGAACTGGTTAATATTTCCAGTGTGTTAAAACATACATTATTTGTGTCAGAAACTTTCAGGTGATTTGTAAACAATTTCCAAGTTTGCTGGGCTCTTTTGCAATTTTTTGCGAACCACGTGAGCTTTTTATTGTGTAGTCTATAACAAATTTCTGTTTGGTGGGTCATTTGTTCTAATGAAATAGGATTAATATTATTTATTGGGTCCCAATTATCGTTTAAATTTATATTTTTTAAATTTATTTAACAATGTTAAACTGGATATATTAAAAACTTTCAGGTCAATTAATAAATTATATTAGAATATACTTTTAATAAGATACATTATACCGTGGAAAGAAGTTTTTTGTAGATTTTTCAGTGTTAAACTTGTTCGTTGGACTTTTACGTTGGGTTTTGTAATGGAGACATGAGTTGCAAAATGCAACACCAAACCACACGAATATTGCTGATTAGCTTGAATTTCAATTGCATCCATGCCTTCATAGTAACTTTGGTATCTTTTATCTTTGATCATAACACCATCACCGTAAGCAGTCAGGGCCATCGCTGGAAGGTGGTCTGTAGGGCAGCAATCAAAATTGAATTGCTTACTCGGCGGAGCATATCCTTTGTACGTGCCCATCAATTTTGGTTCATCCATTGCCATCTCTGATTCCACAGTTTTGCATGTTGTTTTGGTGGCCTCTCTTTCGCATTCCTCTGGGGTGCATAAATAGCTGATTTGTGATGGTAATCAGGGTCTTCTGAGGGTGTGGCCAATCCAATCAGAATATGTCCGCTATGATTGGTGTGGATCGTCCCCTCAGGTTATTCGATAAGTAGTTTAGTTTGCTTTGATGGCGTTTGGACAAAAGATGCTGAGATTTTTTGCAGCATTGTGTGTGAACGGAGAGTACAGTTTCGAATTTTTTTTGTTTATCTCAGCTTTATCGCTATAGGAGAAGAACGAAGTACAAAGCTTCTCATACAGTAACTTAATTCTGGTGTTTGTGTTTAGTACTTGGGAAGATTCCAACTGTTGTATTGAGACCAGAGGGTTATCGTGTTCTCAATTTGTGTTAATTGTCACTCGTTGTTCCGCGTTGTAGGTGTTACTATGTCATCCTGGTAAGAAATGTAGTCTGTTGTTTAATTTGGTTACTTATGTTATTTGGTCAGGATTGCAATTAGGTGATGGACTTGTATTCTTCAGATTGATGATCAGGAAAGTGGTTATATTATTCAGTTTACAGTTTTTTTTGGATGTGTAGATGTTGAATGTGAAAGTAGCGAATGTCTCATTGGCATACGTTAGGTTTAACAGTGTAGACACACGTTGTCCATCTTATTCTTGAAGCCATTGTTGTTGTGTGATCACCAATTATTTTTCTTTTTTTTCTTCCGTCTTTAGCCACCGACGTCGAAAAGAGTCATGTTGGCCCATTTCGATAGTGGGTCTTAGGGCAACAGGCCAGATAGGTTTTCTCTTTGCCCATGTTTCCATCCGCCTATTGGGTTTTAGGGAACTGGAAATCAACTCCATTGATGTTGTTTTCCGAATGAAGTGGGGAACAAAATAAACAAAAATATCAATTATGGCTGTCAAAAACATTAACTGTTGATAAGTGGGATTCTGTATTCAGGTTTCCTTCCACATTAAACCATTATCCATCCAAACATGATGTTAAAGTTAGAATAGAGCTTTTTTTTTTATGTTGGAAACGATGCAGCTGGGATATATCCTAAGCTCAGTATTTTCATAGGTTTCATGTGTTAGCTGTCTCTAAAAAGTTTTCAAAATCAAAAAAGTTAATGTCATTCATGTCTCTGACATTCTAGCTAGATGCTCTTATGTTCTCGAGGGTGATTTATGCTTACACATCTTACGTTCTTTCTTAAAACCCATGCTTGTACTTTTCAGTTTGCATGGTTCAACGCTTTTGAAATTTCTGTGACTTACTCTCGCTAGTTTTTGGTGGGACATGAGAGCGAGCAGTTAATTCCGCTCTCTAGTTGTTTGAGTTGCAAAGGTAGCTTCATGGGAATTTAGGGACCCTTTATTCTTTATTATATGTTGGTGGTGTTTCAGCTTACCAGATTGTGTAATATGTGGTTTATTAGTTCTGCCTGCTAGTTCAGGGTTAAATGCTGAGTTGGATTAATCAGCATTTAGATTGTCTGTGAACAGGTGCTTTTCTCAATTTTTTTATTTTGATAGTTGTGATGATTTCTTTTTCGTGCAGTTCTGTACTTCACATCTAGGTAACTAATTCAGCTAGTAACATTCAACGGGAGTCTCTGTTGGTTCCTTTTTCAGTGTTTTTTGAAGTTGCTACTGCCATCTTGTTTCCTGCACTGTGTAGTGGTGATAAGTTGATGTTGGTTTTTCTACGTCTTATATTGCTTTGCACTTGTTTCACTGATAGTTTTAGTTATTATTAATAAAAGTGGCTTTGTTATTTTTAGTGCTGCCTCTTTGTGATATCTTGACAGGATATCCAGAAATGTCTTTTGTTAGCACGTGGGTTTGACGTTTTTACTTCCTTGTGCTGGATGTATGTTAAATATAAATTTCGTCCTTAACCTGGGGAGATTCGTTTGATTTTTACTTTATTTATCTTTTCTCTTCGATATGGTGTTTAGCGTGATTGGTGTTATCAGTTTTGGCTCTTTCTTGTGGAATCCCAGCACTGACTTCGTGCTTTCTTACTAGTATATGTTGAGAGGTGTTGAATTTCTGGTGACCATCATCGGTTTGTTCTTTTTGGCTTTTGGTGAATTGATATAATCCTTGTTATATATTCTGTGTTTTATTAAAACCTTTATATTTTATTTGTATTGATTTGCTAAATTTATAAATTTATGACTGAACAGAAGACCTTCAGTTGATTTGTATTTGTTGTATGAGTGGGCTGTGAATTGTATCATTCATTTATGTTTGTCTGTATGAGATGGACCCTAACTAAAATAGAACACTTGCAGGACGTCTGTTCAAAAGATTCATGTACTTTATGCATGCAGTTTTTTGGGGGATATATTGTTTTAATCAGCGAATGAGGTTGCAATGTCAATACTATTCGATTCCGTCGCTGTTTTATGAATGCCTGAAGAAGTAGTAGCTTAGAGGCCTCTGGCAATTAGATCTAGCGAGTGTTTGATACTGTATTGTTCTGTTTTAAATCAAAGTCATTGTTTCTAGTGGATCTAAGTCTCAACTAATGTCTTTGTGTCAGTATGTATTTTTATTTATAATACAACTTTTAGTGCAGGGAATTTCGATGAGTGTTATGTATTCCAATAATGTCTTGTTTTTCTAATTGCTCTATATTTTCATTGCTGTCGTTAGCATGAATACTTTTATTTGTTATAGTCTGCTAAATTGAGGTTGTGAGGATTGATGTTTCTTCAGGATGTGTGGACGCATGTTTTGTGAGTCAAACTCTGGCTCAAAGTTGGATAAAATGTCGTTGGGTGGGCCAGTTTTGAGAAGATGCGATTCGGAATTTGATTCGTGGTTCAATGTTAGTGAAAGCACTCAAAACTTTAGTTTATTATTCTTCTGTTAATTGTGACTTTTAGTCTTTACATACAGACTTCAGTGTAGAGAGTAATATTATAAATGTATGTTGACATATATCTAGGCCCTTTGTTTATCTCTCGTGAACTCTTCTTGCTTAGTACTGTGGCCAGTAAACCATGACAGCATACTAAATTTTGTAAGCGGGAGTAACATGACAGATTACTAAATTGTGTTACTGTGGAGTAACTATGGACCAGAAACTAAACTGCTCTGAATGTGGCCAGGAAAATGGCATGATATAAAATGGTGAACTGTGGCAAGTAACTATGACAGATTACGTGTAGATGCTTTACTGTGGTCGTAAATGAAGGATCTTGTAGTGTGTACATGTGGCAGTAACATGACGATTACAGTAGCTGTGTACTGTGGCGAGTAAACATGGACCAGTCTTCGTAGTGATTTTCCTGATGCCAGTAAACCATGACAGATTACTAAAATGCGTACTGTGTCAGTAACATGACGTACTAACAACTTGTGTATGTGGATTAACCTTAGTAATAAACTGAGAATGTGGGTAACGCCATGAAAGTATGTAGCTGCTGTACTGTGGCAGTAAATGCCAGATACTAAACCATGCGTACTGTGGCCGTAACATGACAGTACTGTTGTGCTTGTCCTGTGGCGTTAACATGTAGATTAATGTAGCTGCCTTCCATGTGGCATGTCGTAAACCATGAAGATTACTGTTAGTGTACTGTGCGCAAGAACACCATGACAGATATGTGGCAGTTTACACGTGTACTTGTGGCCAGTAAAATGACCGTAGTGACGTAGTGTACTGTGGCCAGTAATTGACAGATACTTTAGCAACTATTTAGGGATTACTGAGGGAAGAGTCAGTAATGTTGCTATATCGAAAAGGTCATTAGAAGGTCACTAAGACGTTGTGCTGGCATTACGATTTCGGGTATGAGAAAATGATATTTAAATATAAAGAGAGAAAATGTATATGGGATTGTCCCAATTTATTAGTTAGCATCATTCAGACATAAAAACACATATGATTCAGGTTAGGTATTCTTGTCACATATAAATCACAAATAAAATTGTGAGAAGGTTTTTCCTGTTTATCAAGTTCCCTGCGCAGAATAAATTATTAATATTTGTGTAGAAGCAAATGAAGAAGGAAATATACATATATCAAAAACAAAGACACTTAGCCAAGAGCAGAATGAAACATGTTTACAGTTTGTTGCTCGAGTGCTTAACCAAATGAAAAAAAGAACAAACAACAAACAACCTAATATTTGTACAATTGGAATTTTCCCTAGTTAGACTCTGCACTATATTTCGACCTTACATCGTATCCTCGCAGCAAAATTGTCTGTGAAAAAAGAATAAATGAAATATTGCTTCATGTAAACGTTAAATGATAAGTATAGAGTAATTTTAGCAATGTGTGATAAGCAACCGCAGAAAAGAAATCAAATGAAAAATAAAAACTGTACCATATGCTGCTTGTGTAGGAGGTTACTAAGTGGGTTGGCATGGGGTGGATACGCATGAGGAAAATCTTAGTCAAATCCACCTTAACAGTTGGTCGAAATCATAAGCAGTAATTTTTAAATAATACATATTCGGTATTAATATAAGGGGGGGGGGGGGAGGGGGGATACAGAGGAGGATGTGAGGGAAGGATGGGGGGGGGGTTTAAATGGGTGTAGCGTTTTCCTTTTTGCAGCAATATAAAAATTGACGAGATTCCTTTGGTATCTATATACTACGTTTCTTTCTTTTGATCGTCGCCGCGAGTAACTGCAGTAGTGGCATCACGTAGTGGGGGATCTTGTAGGGCAACAAAAAATTGATTTCTCACTTTGCTCTGGGTGGTGGCCAACTCGTACATTGCCCAATTGGTTATTCTTGCATCTCAGCCTCACAAGTCCCATCAGCAGGTCTGTTTTTGGTGGAATCTTTGTTTTCCTAAGGGTCCAAGATCGCTGTTTGAGTGGGATGGGGTTCTTTGAGGACATGACTCTAAGATCAGTGTTGAGTCTTGATGATTATGTAGATTTGGCTTTTACTGTGGCTAATTTGCCAATGAATGAATGCTGAGTTTCAAGCATGAGCCAAGTTTTCAGATATGTCATACTCATCAAGACAGAGATAGGCTTAAACAAAACACTGACCAGTCTGTAGTGCATATTTCAAGTTTTTCTGTTATCCTTATTTTCTACTATCATGTTTCCAGCTTCTTCTTCTCAATTTGCTTCTTGGTTCACCTCTGGCCTATTGTGCTGGGGCGTTTCAGCAAACAGGACGATTGCTTGTATGAATCAAAGGTTTCTCAGTGTGTGTGCTATCCATCGCGCCATCAGTCTTTTCTCAATCTTTTGTTAATGGGCACTCTTGGTTAGTTTGTCTTCAGTTCCCGTTGGTAAAACTTGGCTTGATTTTATGGATGTTAGAAGCACGAGGCATTGCTGTGCATTTCCAGTCATGAGGGGGGCTCTCCAAACATGGTAGCTAAAAAAGTTATCTGGTTCTGGGGCTTCGAAGGAATTGTTCACGTCCTGAAAGAGCACTACTAGCTTCTTTCCTATCAGTGGGTTCCATAGTGAGATCCACTGTTGCGTCAGTACGTCAAAACATCACTGTCTGGGGCCCAAGTGACTTCTTCAACTTTAGTGATGCAATGTGGGGTGTTCAACTAAATTAACGGGGGAATTTGGAAGTGTGTAATGATTTAAGAATTCATGAGGGATGTAATTAGCTAGACAGAGGTTTCACATTCACATTGTATATTGTTGATCTGTGAAAGTGGTGGTCTATAATAGATGGATTCTCAGATATGTCTTGATGGTTGAGACAGGGCAAAAGCATTTTAAATAGTATGGCAAAGGCCAGTAAGAGTTTTGATTTTTGACGGCATATGTTGTGACAAGCTAACTTCCATCGATGGTAAAGACCTAAGGCCTATCGTTTGACTAGGATCAACCAGTGAGTGGTAAGAACCTGACTTATAAGAACAAGGCTATGTTTGACAGGGCATACAAAAGTCGCTGGTAAAAAGATTAGCTTAATAAACGAAAAATATGGCAACATAACAGATGCTAAAAGAAATAGAGGAAAGGAGGAAAAACATATTCAGACGGCAAAAAAAAAGGGGTGTTAAGACGGGGATGAGTGAGTAGCGGCTTTGATTCAATTGTACCGTGAAAATATGATGAAGCTCTATAAATTACATACTGAGCGACACTGAGATCTCCGTTTCAACTCGCATAAAGATGACAAAGGATATTGCAAGGAAATTGACTTTATACAAAGTGAAAAATTACGACTAGTTACAAAAATATATAAAAAGATATGGTTTGTCTTAAGAGAAGAGATGACGCATTGCTATTAGAAAGCACCATCGCAAAGTAATGGCACAGTTTTTAAAAAGGTAAATGATTTTTAATACTAGAATTAATAATATGCAGTTGGTAAATTTTGGAGATTGATGAAGAAGATCTATAAGAATAGACAGCAAAAGAGCAGCATTCTACATACAATAAAGGAATTTTTGTGAAAAGACTTTATCATGGAGGTAGAAAAAGAGTTCTTTAGTGTTATCATTGAAACATCTCATGATAAAGAATGAATCATGGACAAAATAGTCAAGCAAGCGAAAAGTATTGAGGCAAATGAGATGGTGGGTTAAACAAAAGAATTTTTAAAATATACTGGAAGCTAAAAAAAATATAGTATTGGGATGTTGACACGGAAGCGGAGGAAACATAAATTAGTCTTTGTGTTAATAGGATGCCATTTCAGTACTTTCGGGATGTTTTGAGTAGGAAGAGCTGGGATATATGGTGACAAACAGGGAGGATTGCATGAACAAGAGGCTAGCGAACGACAAAGAGAAAGATATAGTTGACATCAAAGGGTGGAAAGAGGTTACTGAATTGGTAAACAAAACATTACTGGAAAAATATCGAACGTTTGTTGCAGCGACATGATCACCTTTTGTAACCAGTTGAATAGTTGAAGATAAGGAATGAAGAATAAAATGATGCTGATTAAATACAGGATATTTATTATCCACATAATGTTATCCAGGGATTAATTTATCACAAAATGAATCCAGCGATAGTTTATCAGTGATCGGAATAGGTCAAGACAAAACAAAATTTCAGAAAAGAATATAACAAACATGAAATATAGCCAAATGCTATTCAACAATTTGCAAAACTATACATTAAGTTCTTAGGTTTGTGGATCCATTCAGACAAATGTGATCATTGTATGCTGCATCAAATTGATATAAAATAAACTTATGCAAAACGTTCTCTCAGGTTCAGCAATAAACTTTCTCATTAAACAAAATAATGAACAGAAATTATCAAAGATAATAAGACGGATAAAGAATGTGTGTGTTATCTTTTTGACAACAATACACCATTAATATAAAGGACATGGGATTATTATTAATAACATGATATCCTATAAAAACATCAAATGTATATCATACACTGGCAGAGAGATTATCAAATGTTGTTTCTGAGTTTATTGGGTTTTCATTTTATTTTGTTGAAATGAGTTCTAAAGACTGAATCTAATTTTCTTGAATGTGACAACGTGGAGATAGTTCGTGTATAGAGGTCGACCTGCATTTTCTAGTACGTTTTCTAAGTAACATTAAAGCAGTTCCTGCTATAACCAAATCGTTTTTATCTATGTATCCATGGATAACAAATGAAACAAAAGTCAAAAACATGGAGCCGATTCTTTGCGAATATGTTATACTTGTTGTTTCCCAGAAAAACATAAATTAACATACGATCCCAAATCTAAAATAATTTCAATAGTGTTACACAGCGCAGAACTTATTGCTGCCTACTATTTATGCTTTTTTTACCTTCATTTTGCATGTAATTGTTTAGTTCAGGGGTTTTTTGCACAAACAGTGAGGATTCCCAAGCTCGCAGGTCCCATGGTAAAAAACGACAACTAATGCAGATGACTTGCAATGCCTGCGCTAGATGGTCAGTGCTTCAAGGGGATTGACGAGTTAGCGATAGATGGCTCTTGTGCTTACAGGGGCTAGACGTTGATCGCAGAAAAGTTTTTTTGTTAATAACCTGTGGATTCACGTACTGCGTCAATGTTAAATGTGCACAATATCATTTATATAATAAATGGAGTTCAATTTCTCTTTATTTCGAGGTTTGTTTTCATGTAAAATTAGCTTGGACGAGTGAAGAAGAAATAATAAAAACAGACAAGGACTTTTAAATCAAATTAGTTGAGTTGAGGGTGGGGGTGTTATGCGAGGTGTCTGTTATGTGAACCATTTATTGCTTTAATTATTTGTTTTATTTATTTTTTTTGTGTTAGTCGTTAACACGTTTGTCACTCTCGTATTATGACTTGTTTGCTGCTATAAAAAACACTGTCGTCAGTGAATTGATTAGGGTAAACATCAAAAGATAGTTATACTTCCTTGTTAGCAGCAAGCAAGCATTTATCAATTCAGAAATTAATCTAACTGTCTAATAATGAGAATTACATATTTCTACAACTAAATTATAAACAACTTTATCAGCAGCTGTTTCATGTAAGGTAAGGGAAAATGTATTCTGTTACATGCTAGTTGGGAACTATTTTGGGAATAAGTATTTTCTTGACCTTGTATTTCAAGTGGCTTCCATTTCATTAGAAACAAACAGTAGAATCCAAATTTTAATTAAATGTAAAGGTGGGATCAAATGCATTCATTATCATTTTTGATTGCATCTCTCTTAAGGCTACACCGTTGTAGCTGTACTTCATGGGAAGTTTTGCACAAGTAGTCATGTCTGTGGTGATGGTTCTGAAACAATTTGTTTTTACATTGGACAAGGTTACAGTCAATTATCTGTAGATTGATACGACATTGGCAAAAGGGGATCTGTCAACTGTACCTACAATAAAGTGAGGCTTTATTTTAGCAGTCAAGTGTGCAGTGAGAAATTATAGACCTAGCATTTTCGTTGGTGGAGCAAAATATAGACTAGCGATACAGTGAGAATTTATAGACTAGATATGGTTGAGGAGAAATATAGACTAGTAAAATCTGGTGCAAACATGTACATAAGGTCTGTAACTTTCTTGAACTCTTCCAGGGACAGATTTGTTTTCTGCGAACCTAGAATTTTTTCAGTTATAGTGGCTTGCCCAACCCTTTAATCTGTAGCAACAAATTTGATAAATCGGCGCAACTTGCAGAGATTATATATTTTGTGCTAGCAAAGATCGTAACATCTCCTGGGGTCGGTACAACTATTTTTGAAGGTCATTTTTATGGAATATTAATGGCCATAAAAAAAGATGACGAGATTAGGGGAGAAAAAGGACGTCAGCTAATGACACAATCAAAGAAGGTGCTTGATCTACATCTTTAATCAGAAAAAGGGGTTATGGACTTCAAAAACATTGAAGCACAACTATTTATAATACTGTTTATTCGAAGCTGATGTTTCTGTTTTAAAATAAGTGCACTTAAATGAGCATATCATTATTAAAAGTGCACATCAATGATAGCAAACCAAAATTTCGTGACCCAACATCAACAACTCTATGAATTTTTAATGAAAATTAACTTCGTAATGACTTTAGGGTCATATCTTTCTCCTGCTTATAAACTTTATTTACCATTTTAATAAATGAATTTTTAGGTTATCCTCTACGAAATTAATGTTTTAATGCGGCCATCTTTAGAACTGAAAATTTTATTTCGTGCAAAACAAATATTTTTAGTGTGCATTATAACAGCACACCGAGATTTAATGACAAATTCAAGAAATGCTCAAAATATGTCCCCCCATCATTACGTTAACTTTCTTTTAGATGGCACATGACAAGCAAATGATGCTATCTGACATTATTCAAAAGAAATGATTTGTGACCATCATCCACAAACAGGATAGGTAATAACTGATGTCAAAGCAACAAAACACGTAGTGAGTTATCTAATTTTACATAGATACAATGAAAAATATTTAACCAACACTAATGGGGATAAATGTCACAAAATGAAAAAAAAAACCATGTTCAAATATATTTTCACAGGAAACCAATTTTGTAAAAATGATAAATTAGTAGAAGTTTGCTAGGACGACAGAGGAAGAACTACAGAAAAACGAATGTTACACAATGGTCTCTCCATTACAATCTATATTGAAACTATTCCGGTAAACAATTTTAATTTGTTGGTTTAATATGGTTACAGTTCCTTTAGCAGTTGCCAAATGTGGAGTATTCTAACTTTCGAATCACGACGTTTATTTAAAAAGAAATTCACCTCTTTACAAAGACTGAGTACTTACCCCAAAGTAATGTAAAGGAGTATTTTAAAAGACACAAATTGACACACATCCTCAATTCAAACTGCCCTTTATTGATTTCAAAACATTTCAGTTGCAATGTGGATGATGAAACTTCAGGGTTTTATATATTTTGATTCGTTTATAATGCAAAAGTTGTCACTTAGGGGATGGAGCTGAAAATTTGTTCACTATAAGGATTTCGTGTTGGCAAACAGTCTACGGGACGAGTGAACCATAAATTAATTCATATTTGTGCACATCAATGTAGCAACCAACAAATGTAGTGAACACCTCACCAATCTATCTACATTTTAATTGCAAATACTTAACAGTAACATCGAATAAACTATGTTGTTGAGAGTTCAGTGATATAGTCCAAATTTTTAGATTTTCTGATGGTCAGACACGTCCTTTAATACTGAGAAGGGCGCTCAGTCAGTCATTAAATTTGATAAGGGCGGTAGTTAGTCATAAAAAATTTTATATGGAGATAAGTGAGTATTTTAAAATTGTCTACACGTTATTTTAGACACAAGTTCAATGTGGTGAGTGATTTTAATGGCATTTTGTGGAAAAAATTAACATTAGACAACATTAAAACAATTTTGTGATAATCTTAGTGTATATATATTACATAATATAATTCGCATTAGTATTCTTCGATTTCTGTTTCAAGTAAAGATTAATTTCAGGAACTTATAAGGCCAACTTTACGCAGGTGAATATTTGCTATGTCGCTCAAAAATTGTATCAGTTGGAGATTGGTAGTTATATCGATATTTCTTCATTGATGGTTCCATGCAGGGTCCTCCATGCTCGACTGGTGTACGTATAAAAAACCTGTTTGAACATGAGTGAAAAATGACACTTGACATTACTTCAAATTATTTAACATGGGAGACAAAAAAAAAGCTTTCTAAAATATAACTTTCACTCCTTTTGTGGGAGTGGACAACAGTGGGTCGATGGTTTGCTGGAGCTGGTGCTAAAGCTTTTGATTATGCAATCTTGTTCAGTTGTGGTTGAGTATTAATCTGTTTTCAGATGTGTGGAGTTTGGTCGTCAACAACACATACTCTTATATATAAGGTGGATGTGTATTTTGTGAAAAAAATTGAAAAGTTAATTGTGTTTGACGAGGACACCGATAGAATAGCCAACGTTATGGCCCAACGTTCGTCAGGGAACGGAAAGCAAGTGAGCTAGTTAGTGACAAATACGAACTTAAATAAACACCTAGGTATTCTAAAAGGCTCGAAGTCAAACTTTTGCTGGCGAACAGTACTGAGGGGCCGGTAAGGAGGAAAAGGAAATGATGACCACGGATGTAACAAATAGCCTCATTACTACGATAAACTAAAAAAACGAGAATGAAGATGAACAAGTTAAAATACCAAAAGTATTATTAGTTGGCTGAAATAAGGAAGAGGAGAATGAGAGGAGATAAAAATATTGCAATAAAAAATCAAGAATCTATAACAAATATTGTATTATATATTCATACAATTTAGAGGGGGCAGAAATATAAAAGAATTGAGGGGAAAGGGATCAAAATAGAACAACGAGGGATAAGGGTGACCTCAGACAAAGCGTCGTGTAGAGTGTTAAGATCAGTGGTTTCTAGTCCCCCTGCTGGTTGTGATTAGTGTGTTCTTCAAGCTGTTCTAGGCATAGCGAGTGTAGCAGGCGCAGGAATTGTCGGTGACTGGATGTCAGCTGGGTCCATAGTGGTTAGGATTAAGTGTCATGGCCAATTGTGAGGATTTTTGCTGGAGATTGTCTTCAAGTTGTGGGTGAATTTGTCTTTAAGTGTTTGATGTTTGGCCAATATAGGTTTTGGAGCAAGTATATCTAAGATGTATAAATGGACTCATTGCGGCGACTGCAGTGAAGCTTCCTGGGTGATGGTGTACGTAAGCCTCAGGAAAAAAAAACACCTTGTAGTACTTTATCAGTACTTTATTATTAATCACACTTTTTTATGACATACTTGTGGATGATGAAGTGGTTTCTATTCTTTCATTTTGTCTTCTTACACACCTGGGAACTCCCTGGGAATACTAATGGAAAAAATGGTGGAAAAATGGGAAAAACACCAAATCTTTTAATGTTTTACATCTGCATAGACAGGGAAAAAATCAGGTAAAAAGGTTATATGTCTGTGCTTGGAAATATGACATCTTTGATAGAGCTGGTGTGAGGTTTGAAAATAACTTTTTTTGGCCTCCGTTACTCCAGCCTCAATTTACCATAAGTTATGACTCTCAGATTCCATTCAATTAATAAAGTATTACTCCTGTCCAAACAAGGATATTTACAAGAAAATAATCCAGATTTCTTTTAAGAATACTACACTAATTTTCTCCCTTAGTTGCCAGAATTTTAAAAGAATTATTTGATGTATAAGAGTGGAGAGCCTGCAAGTGCTGGGGTGGACTTCCTTACTACAAACAACTTCAACATCACAAATAAAACTATTGAATCCTCACGACTCTGACTTAAATCAGAAACTTGATGTTTTTTAGTAAACAGGGAAATCTTGTATACTACAGTGTTTGGTGACATGTTAATGTTGCTACATGATAATGTTAAGGCATATTTTCATACTAGGAAACAAGATGTCTTGAAACAAACCCAACATTTTTTGGAAACAGAGAATTATGTACATTTACAGTATAGGTAACAAGTTATGCTTCTATATTGATAATCTAAGACAGTTTTGATATTAGTGTGGAAACAGCTTAGTTTACTTTTCCTGTCAAAACACTACTTTTTGCCTCCCTACCTCCTTCTTTTTTTTTTCCTGCTGCTTTTAAGTATGAGGTCCACTGCCCCAGATTGTTTTTCTTGTTCACCGTATGGAAACCCGTTTCAAAGTGCTGCTCTTGAAGCAATAGTTTCCGTGGCAATTTGGTCTTATGTGATGAGGTTGCTAAGTGCATGCAAAAATGTCTTTAGTGACAAACTATTCCCTATCATGCCTGGTAGGACATACCAGTTATATTTTTTAATTCCTTATGCCCTGGAAATTCCAAGGGTAAGAAAGTGGACAGTTCCATACTGGTGTCAGAGAGAGACAGCTGAAAGCCATTGATTATATCTTAGCAGACATCCCGTGTTGGTTCTTGCAGCTTTTTAAGCTACTTTCCAAGTAAATTGCACATTTCGTGAATTTCAACAATAAATAATTGTCTTTGAATGTCCTGAAATGTTGAAAAATGCCAAGCAGAGAGGCTAAAATACAACATTTTTTTAAAGCCAAGAGAGAAAATTACATCTCTTGAGATAGTTCGTGATATCGAACATCCAGTCACTTCAATGTAAAGCTTTCCCCCATTACAGACCAACAATCTCAATTTCATTCACAATCAGTGTAACACATTTGTAAGCTTTCCCCCATTACAGACCAACAATCTCAATTTCATTCACAATCAGTGTAAACCATTTGTAAGCTTTCCCCATTACAGACCAACAATCTCAATTTCATTCACAATCAGTGTAACCATTTGTAAGCTTTCCCCATTACAGACCAACAATCTCAATTTCTTTCACAATCAGTGTAACCGTTTGTAAGCTTTCCCCATTACAGACCAAAATCTCAATTTCATTCACAATCAGTGTAACCATTTGTAAGCTTTCCCCATTACAGACCAACAATCTCAATTTCATTCACAATCAGTGTAACCATTTGTAAGCTTTCCCATTACAGACCAACAATCTCAATTTCATTCACAATCAGTGTAACCGTTTGTAAGCTTTCCCCATTACAGACCAACAATCCAATCAGTGTGTAACCGTTTGTAAGCTTTCCCCCAATTACAGACCAACATCCCTCAGTGTAACCTTTGTAAGCCCCCATTACAGACCAACAATCCTCAGTGTAACCGTTTTTAAGCTTTCCCCATTACAGACCAACAATCCTCAGTGTAACCGTTGTAATTACAGACCATTTCAGTGTAAGCTTTCCCCATTACAGACCAACAATCTCAATTCCATTCACAATCAGTGTAACCATTTGTAAGCTTTCCCCATTACAGACCAACAATCTCAATTTTCATTCACAATCAGTGTAACCATTTGTAAGCTTTCCCCATTACAGACCAACAATCTCAATTCCATTCACAATCAGTGTAACCATTTGTAAGCTTTCCCCATTACAGACCAACAATCTCAATTTTCATTCACATCAGTGTAACCATTTGTAAGCTTTCCCCATTACAGACCAACAATCTCAATTTCATTCACAATCAGTGTAACCATTTGTAAGCTTTCCCCATTACAGACCAACAATCTCAATTTCATTCACAATCAGTGTAACCATTTGTAAGCTTTCCCCATTACAGACCAACAATCTCAATTTCATTCACAATCAGTGTAACCATTTGTAAGCTTTCCCCATTACAGACCCACAATCTCAATTTCATTAACACTCAGTGTAACCGTTTGTAAGCTTTCCCCATTAATAATAATAAATAATAATAAATTCTTTAAGCGCCAAACACGGCGCATAAGGCAGAAACCAGTGCTCTCCAGGTTGTTCGTTGTGACGCCACTCCTCTTAGCTCTTGCACATTATTTAGGCCCAACGTTCTTCCTTCTCTTATTATTGTTCTTCTGAGTGTTTCTTTTGGTCTTCCTTTTTTCCGCTTACCCTCAGGAACCCAAGTGAGCGCCTGTAGTGGTATTCTGTTGTTTTGCATTCGTAGGACATGACCGATATATGACCATCGTTTTTTCCTTATATAGTCGGAGACATATTTCTGCCTAGAGTCTTCTCTTATTTGTCGATTAGTCTTGAATTCTTTCCAACTGATGTTCATGAGTTTTCTAAGACATTTGTTCTCGAATGTATTCAGCTTGTTCTCCAATGATTTTGTTATTTTCCAACTCTCACAGCCGTATGTTAACACTGAGATAACATTTGAATTAAACAGACGAAGCTTGGTATGTATATTCAAATATCGTAATTTCCAAATGTTAGATAATCTATTGAAGGCGCTAGCTGCCAAAGCAATTCTAGTATGGATTTCTCTTGTTGTGTCACCATCCTGAGTCATTTTACTGCCTAAATAATTGAAACTTTCAACTTTCTGTAGTTTTTCCCCGTTCAAGATGATATCAAAGGTCTCGTTAGAAAAGTTCATAGCTTTAGTTTTAGAGGCATTTATTTGGAGACCAATTTCCCCATTACAGACCACCAATCTCAATTTCATTCACACTCAGAGAAACCATTCGTAAGCTTTCCCCATTACAGACCAACAATCCTCAGAGTAACCGTTCGTAAGCTTTCCCCATTACAGACCAACAATCCTCAGTGTAACCGTTTTTAAGCTTTCCCCATTACAGACCAACAATCCTCAGTGTACCCGTTTGTAAGCTTTCCCCCATTACAGACCAAACAATCCTCAGTGTAACCGTTTTTAAGCTTTCCCCATTACAGACCAACAATCCTCAGTGTAACTGTTTGCAAGCTTTCCCCATTACAGACCAACAATCTTCAGTGTAACCGTTTGCAAGCTTTCCCCATTACAGACCAACAATCCTCAGTGTAACCGTTTGTAAGCTTTCCCCATTACAGACCAACAATCCTCAGTGTAACCATTTGTAAGCTTTCCCCATTACAGACCAACAATCCTCAGTGTAACCGTTTGTAAGCTTTCCCCATTACAGACCAACAATCCTCAGTGTAACCGTTTGTAAGCTTTCCCCATTACAGACCAACAATCCTCAGTGTAACCGTTTGTAAGCTTTCCCCATTACAGACCAACAATCCTCAGTGTAACCGTTTGTAAGCTTTCCCATTACAGACCAACAATCCTCAGTGTAACCGTTTGTCAGCTTTCCCCATTACAGACCAACAATCCTCAGTGTAACCGTTTGTAAGCTTTCCCCATTACAGACCAACAATCCTCAGTGTAACCATTTGTAAGCTTTCCCCATTACAGACCAACAATCCTCAGTGTAACCGTTTGTCAGCTTTCCCCATTACAGACCAACAATCCTCAGTGTAACCGTTTGTAAGCTTTCCCCATTACAGACCAACAATCCTCAGTGTAACCGTTTGTAAGCTTTCCCCATTACAGACCAACAATCCTCAGTGCAACCATTTGTCAGCTTTCCCCATTACAGACCAACAATCCTCAGTGTAACCATTTGTCAGCTTTCCCCATTACAGACCAACAATCCTCAGTGTAACCGTTTGTCAGCTTTCCCCATTACAGACCAACAATCCTCAGTGTAACCGTTTGTAAGCTTTCCCCATTACAGACCAACAATCCTCAGTGTAACCGTTTGTAAGCTTTCCCCATTACAGACCAACAATCCTCAGTGTAACCGTTTGTAAGCTTTCCCCATTACAGACCAACAATCCTCAGTGTACCCGTTTGTAAGCTTTCCCCATTACAGACCAACAATCCTCAGTGTAACCGTTTGTAAGCTTTCCCCATTACAGACCAACAATCCTCAGTGTAACCGTTTGTCAGCTTTCCCCATTACAGACCAACAATCCTCAGTGTAACCGTTTGTAAGCTTTCCCCATTACAGACCAACAATCCTCAGTGTAACCATTTGTAAGCTTTCCCCATTACAGACCAACAATCCTCAGTGTAACCGTTTGTCAGCTTTCCCCATTACAGACCAACAATCCTCAGTGTAACCGTTTGTAAGCTTTCCCCATTACAGACCAACAATCCTCAGTGTAACCGTTTGTAAGCTTTCCCCATTACAGACCAACAATCCTCAGTGTAACCGTTTGTAAGCTTTCCCCATTACAGACCAACAATCCTCAGTGTAACCGTTTGTAAGCTTGAATATTTGTAATTTCCAGTTGTCATCATCATTATTTTCCTTTCTCCTATGGGAGCACACAGTCACCACCGTCGCCCCCCCCCCCCCCCCCCCACCCCCCCCACCGTCGCTCCCCCCCCCCCCCCCCCCCCCCCCCCCCTTACAGGAAGCCTGTTTTAAATATTCACATGCTCCTGCAGCAGTGGTTTTAGTAACAGTCTGTTTGACATAATGAGGTTGCCAACCTCATGCACAACCTCATATTTATCACCTTATATGACATTTCCATTAATAGTTAGTGCTAACTTGATGCTGTTAAAATAACCGGACAGGAGGCAGAAAGCGCACCCCATTATTTTTTCCCGTCATGTTCCTAACCAGTTAAAAGAAACAAGAAACTCCTCATAGAGTTAATATAGTTTGAGCTACCTGCACATTTGGTTTCTCCAACTGCATACACAGAGGCAGCACGTGGTTTTCGCGTCACCAAAGCCAGCTCTGTGGATAAAACAAATAAGAATATTACTTTACAAAAAAACGACCAAAATTCTGTTGGTCAGTGGAAGCCAACATGATCATACTACATATGGATCCTGTTATGAATGGAAGACATCACAATGTTATGCACATATTCCTAGTATTCAGAGAAAAATATCCCTTCACACACACAGATCCTGCTCTTCAGTGAAAGAAAACACTTCATTTCCACTGTCTCTTACTAGATATGTAAACAATACAAGTAACTTAGCAACCTCTCAGGATTATAAAACAAAGTCAGATAACTCTGAAATTGTTACAGTGCCAACTTTTCCACCTCATTAAATTTCATTCCCCTTGTTGCTTCTAAAGCAGCATGAGTCAACACTGAAGCTGGTCCTCGTGAAGGCATTCATCTGCTATTGTAGTGGCAGTTTCTGTAGCAATGTGTTTTACATGATGAGGTTGCCAACCTCATGCTCAACTTTAAACTAGTTACCTCTTACGACATACCTGAGGAAGTAGTAGTCCACTCCCCCCAGCCCCTAACAACTGCAGGGTGCACAAATAACAACACCTAGAGATCTCTACTGATAGAAATAAATAATAGGACTAATTGACCCACCAGGCATGTTATAAGAGGTGACGTCAGTCAAGTCATTCATGAGGCTGGCAACCTGACCATGTAAAACAAATTGCTACAATCTTTTATAATAATATGAGTTTTGCCTAATTTTGGTAAGGCAAGCTCCGTTCAACCTAGACATAAGGTCCATCAGTTATATTAGGGCAAATATAAAAACCTTGTGGTCTGGTATAACAGCTGAAAAAAAAACATGCTGCATACACTACCACTGCAAGAGTGCATTAGTGCTTCGATGAGGCTTCCTCCATGGGGGCCAATGACGTACATACTCCATGGGGGGGCCAATGACGTACATACTCCATGGGGGGGCCAATGACGTACATACTCCATGAGGAGTGAAAAAATGGAAGAAAGAAGAAGCCACGCTAAACTTGTGAAACACACTGCTGCAGAAAACAACATTGCAAGATCACATGACGTTGTCTGGTCCAGGCTTTTTGCAATAGGGTCACTCTCAGTCTGGGTCTTATTTGTCTTATGGAGTGAAAAAACAGACAAGGACAAGCGATCAGTCTAACACAAAATGTTTATTGTGCTAACTCAACCCCTTCCTGATGAAGTTGCCAGTCCCATGCATGCAATATTAATTTTAAATAATTATTATCGAAGTTAAGAATGTTTGGCAGAAATGTTAAAAGGCTATAATGTCTATTTCTTTACCCTGATATAATAAAGATCTGGTTCATTGGTTAAACAGAAGCATACTAATCCTTAACATGAAGATGTCAAATTAATCCCACAGCAGATAATTGTGTAGGGTTTCCTGTATATTAGGTCATAGCTTTATGAGGTCGTTGTCCTGGAACCCCCACGGTAAAAGATGCAGAGGGAGACCAAGGATTATATGGAAAAGAAAACTGGAGACAGGCATGAAGAAGACGACCTTGAGCTGATGGAACAGGACAGGAAGACATGGCATAAGTTTGATGACGGTCGATGCTCCTTGGGGAGATAATGATTTATGAGGAGGGGTTTTGGTTCTCTTCCTTGCTACCATTGCCTTCACTGACTCAAGAGCAGAGTCTGAACCCATTTACAGCTGAAAACACTGGGATGTGACACTACCAGGTTATGAACATGGTATCTTAGCCTTGAGAAGCAAGTGCTCCAACAATTATGCCTATCCCCATTCACCAATAAGAGATTAAGTTATAATTTCCATACTAAGACCTGACAGCTGTAAACTCTAATACCATCTGTTCAACAATTTAAAACTGGACAGACTAGTATCTATGTGGGCAAGAAAAGCAAACAGTAGAACACGTTCTCAAAGATTAGTGGCTCCATGAGAGGAGAAAAATGACACCCTGGCATTCAACAGCCTTTATGAGGGAGAAACTGTATGGTGATGAGAGAAGCCTGAGACAGACTGCCATGCTTATGAGAGTAACAGATGTGGTGGTTATGAGAACAAACAAAGAAGTTATGATCAAAGGCACTTCACTAAACATAAAATATGAAAGTGAATTACAAGAGTAAATGAGTGGGTGAAACAATGTGTGAATGAATGACTGGGTGAGGCAATGTGTGAATGACTGACTGGGTGAGTCAATGTGTGAATTAATGACTGGGTGAGTCAATGTGTGAATGAATGACTGGGTCAGTCAATGTGTGAATGAATGACTGGGTGAGTCACTGTGTGAATTAATGACTGGGTGAGTCAATGTGTGAATTAATGACTGAGTGAGTGAGGCAATGTGTGAATGAATGACTGGGCCAGTCAATGTGCGAATGAATTACTGGGTCACTCAATGTGTGAATGAATGACTGGGTGAGGCAATGTGTGAATGAATGACTGAGTGAGTGAGTGAGGCAATGTGTGAATGACTGGGTGTGGCAATGTGTGAATGAATGACTGGGTGAGACAATGTGTGAATGAATGACTGGATGAGGCAATGTGTGAATGAATGACTGGGTGAGGCAATGTGTGAATGAATGACTGGGTGAGGCAATGTGTGAATGAATGACTGGGTCAGTCAATGTGCAAATGAATGACTGGGTCACTCAATGTGGGAATGAATGACTGGGTGAGGCAATGTGTGAATGAATGACTGGGTGAGGCAATGTGTGAATGAATGACTGGGTGAGGCAATGTGTGAATGAATGACTGGGTCACTCAATGTGTGAATGAATGACTGGGTGAGGCAATGTGTGAATGAATGACTGGGTCAGTCAATGTGTGAATGAATGACTGGGTCACTCAATGTGTGAATGAATGACTGGGTGAGGCAATGTGTGAATGAATGACTGGGTCACTCAATGTGTGAATGAATGACTGGGTGAGGCAATGTGTGAATGAATGACTGGGTCAGTCAATGTGCGAATGAATGACTGGGTCACTCAATGTGTGAATGAATGACTGGATGAGGCAATGTGTGAATGAATGACTGGGTGAGGCAATGTGTGAATGAATGACTGGGTGAGGCAATGTGTGAATGAATGACTGGGTGAGGCAATGTGTGAATGACTGGGTGTGGCAATGTGTGAATGAATGACTGGGTGAGGCAATGTGTAAATAAATGAATGGATGAGGCAATGTGTGAATGAATGACTGGGTCAGTCAATGTGCGAATGAATGACTGGGTCACTCAATGTGTGAATGAATGACTGGGTGAGGCAATGTGTGAATGAATGACTGAGTGAGTGAGGCAATGTGTGAATGACTGGGTGTGGCAATGTGTGAACGAATGACTTGGTGAGGCAATGTGTGAATGAATGACTGGATGAGGCAATGTGTGAATGAATGACTGGGTGAGGCAATGTGTGAATGACTGGGTGAGGAAATGTGTGAATGAATGACTGGGTGAGGCAATGTGTGAATGAATGACTGGGTGAGTCAATGTGTGAATGAATGACTGGGTGAGGCAATGTGTGAATGAATGACTGGATGAGGCATTGTGTGAATGAATGACTGGGTGAGGCAATGTGTGAATGACTGGGTGAGGAAATGTGTGAATGAATGACTGGGTGAGGCAATGTGTGAATGAATGACTGGGTGAGTCAATGTGTGAATGAATGACTGGATGAGGCAATGTGTGAATGAATGACTGGGTCAGTCAATGTGCCAATGAATGACTGGGTCACTCAATGTGTGAATGAATGACTGGGTGAGTCAATGTGTGAATGAATGACTGGGTGAGGAAATGTGTGAATGAATGACTGGGTCACTCAATGTGTGAATGAATGACTGGGTGAGGCAATGTGTGAATGAATGACTGGGTCAGTCAATGTGCGAATGAATGACTGGGTCACTCAATGTGTGAATGAATGACTGGATGAGGCAATGTGTGAATGAATGACTGGGTGAGGCAATGTGTGAATGAATGACTGGGTGAGGCAATGTGTGAATGAATGACTGGGTGAGGCAATGTGTGAATGACTGGGTGTGGCAATGTGTGAATGAATGACTGGGTGAGGCAATGTGTGAATAAATGAATGGATGAGGCAATGTGTGAATGAATGACTGGGTCAGTCAATGTGCGAATGAATGACTGGGTCACTCAATGTGTGAATGAATGACTGGGTGAGGCAATGTGTGAATGAATGATTGAGTGAGTGAGGCAATGTGTGAATGACTGGGTGTGGCAATGTGTGAACGAATGACTGGGTGAGGCAATGTGTGAATGAATGACTGGATGAGGCAATGTGTGAATGAATGACTGGGTGAGGCAATGTGTGAATGACTGGGTGAGGAAATGTGTGAATGAATGACTGGGTGAGGCAATGTGTGAATGAATGACTGGGTGAGTCAATGTGTGAACGAATGACTGGGTGAGGCAATGTGTGAATGAATGACTGGATGAGGCAATGTGTGAATGAATGACTGGGTGAGGCAATGTGTGAATGACTGGGTGAGGAAATGTGTGAATGAATGACTGGGTGAGGCAATGTGTGAATGAATGACTGGGTGAGTCAATGTGTGAATGAATGACTGGATGAGGCAATGTGTGAATGAATGACTGGGTCAGTCAATGTGCCAATGAATGACTGGGTCACTCAATGTGTGAATGAATGACTGGGTGAGTCAATGTGTGAATGAATGACTGGGTGAGGAAATGTAAGAATGAATGACTGGGTGACTCAATGTGTGAATGAATGACTTGGTGAGGCAATGTGTGAATGAATGACTGGGTCAGTCAATGTGCGAATGAATGACTGGGTGAGGAAATGTATGAATGAATGACTGGGTGAGGCAATGTGTGAATGAATGACTGAGTGAGTGAGACAATGTGTGAATGACTGGGTGTGGCAATGTGTGAATGAATGACTGGGTGAGGCAATGTGTGAATGAATGACTGGGTGAGGCAATGTATGAATGACTTTGTGTGGCAATGTGTGAATGACTGGGTGAGGAAATGTGTGAATGAATGACTGGGTGAGGCAATGTGTGAATGAATGACTGGGTGAGGCAATGTATAAATGACTGGATGAGGCAATGTGTGAATGAATAACTGGGTGAGGCAATGTGTGAATGACTGGGTGAGGCAATGTATAAATGACTGGAAGAGGCAATGTGTGAATGAATAACTGGGTGAGGCAATGTGTGAATGAATGACTGGGTGAGGCAATGTGTGAAAGAATGACTGGATGAGGCAATGTATAAATGACTGGATGAGGCAATGTGTGAATGAATAACTGGGTGAGGCAATGTGTGAATGAATGACTGGGTGAGGCAATGTGTGAATGAATGACTGGGTGAGGCAATGTGTGAATGAATGACTGGGTGAGGCAATGTGTGAATGACTGGGTGTGGCACTGTGTGAATGAATGATTGGGTGAGGGAATGGGTGAATGACTGGGTGAAGCAATTTGTGAATGAATGACTGGGTGAGGCAATGTATGAATGATTGGGTGTGGCAATGTGTGAATGAATGACTGGGTCAGTCAATGTGCGAATGAATGACTGGGTCACTCAATGTTTGAATGAATGACCAGTTGAGGCAATGTGTGAATGAATGACTGGATGAGGTGTGAATGAATGACTGAGTGAGGCACTGTGTGAATGACTGGGTGTGGCACTGTGTGAATGAATGACTGAGGCAATGTGTGAATGACTGGGTGAGGGAATGTATGAATGATTGGATGAGGCACTATGTGAATGAATGACTGGGTGAGGGAATGTATGAATGACTGGGTGTGGCACTGTGTGAATGAATGATTGGGTGAGGGAATGTGTGAACGACTGGGTGAAGCAATTTGTGAATGAATGACTGGGTCAGTCAATATGTGAATGAATGACTGGGTCACTCAATGTGTGAATGAATGACTGGGTGAGGGAATGTATGAATGACTGGATGAGGCACTGTGTGAATGAATGACTGGGTGAGGGAATGTGTGAATGAAGAACTGGGTGAGACAATGTGTGAATGAATGACTGGGAGAGGCAATGTGTGAATAACTGGGTGTGGCAATGTGTGAATGAATGACTGGGTGAGGGAATGTGTGAATGACTGGGTGAGGCAATGTGTGAATGAATTTGTACACAGCAATGACTGGGTGAGGCAATGTATGAATGACTGGATGAGGCATTGTGTGAATGAATGACTGGGTGAGACAATGTGTGAATAAATGACTGGGTGAGGCAATGTGTGAATGAACAACTGGGTAAGACAATATGTGAATGAATGACTGAGTGAGACAATGTGTGAATAAATGACTGGGTGAGGCAATGTGTGAATGAATGACTGGGTGAGGGAATGACTGGGTGAAGCAATGAGTGAATGAATGACTGGGTGAGACAATTTGTGAAAAATGACTGAGTGAGACAATGTGTGAATAAATGACTGGGTGAGGCAATGTGTGAATGAACAACTGGGTAAGACAATATGTGAATGAATGACTGAGTGAGACAATGTGTGAATGAATGACTGGGTGAGACAATGTGTGAATAAATGACTGGGTGAGGCAATGTGTGAATAAATGACTGGGTGAGGCAATGTGTGAATGAACAACTGGGTAAGACAATATGTGAATGAATGACTGAGTGAGACAATGTGTGAATGAATGACTGGGTGAGGCAATGTGTGAATGAATGACTGGGTGAGGGAATGACTGGGTGAAGCAATGAGTGAATGAATGACCGGGTGAGACAATTTGTGAAAAATGACTGAGTGAGACAATGTGTGAATAAATGACTGGGTGAGGCAATGTGTGAATGAACAACTGGGTAAGACAATATGTGAATGAATGACTGAGTGAGACAATGTGTGAGTGAATGACTGGGTGAGACAATGTGTGAGTGAATGAGGCAATGTGTGAATGAATGACTGGGTGAGGCAATGTGTGAATGTTTGACTGAGTGAGACAATGTGTGAGTGAATGACTGGGTGAGACAATGTGTGAGTGAATGAGGCAATGTGTGAATGAATGATTGGGTGAGGCAATGTGTGAATGAACAACTGAGTGAGACAATGTGTGAATGAATAACTGGGTGAAACAATGTGTGAGTGAATGACTGTGAAACAATGTGTGAGTGAATGACTGGGTGAGACAATGTGTGAGTGAATTAATGACAAATTGATACAGTGAGTAAAATGACTGCCCCCTCAGTGTCATACAAGGTCACTAATATAAGGGTGTGCACGAAGTTGGCAACCTCATCATGTAACACAAATAAACCCCTACTACAACAGAATGTGACTGCCTGGTGCAGGGGACCAGCTACAGTGGTGGCTCTATGCTCTGTAAGGTGCACAAAGGAAAATGATAATGATTAAGTAGGTAGATGAGTGAGTGAGTGAGTGAGTGAGTGAGTGAGTGAGTGAGTGAGTGAGCAAGCAAGCAAGTGAAAGACTCAGTGATTGACTGAATAAACAACTGAATGAGTGAGACAGCAAGTGTGCAAGTGAAAGACTTAGTTACCGACTGAATAAACAACTGAGTGAGACAGCAAGTGTGCTAGTGAAAGACTTAGTGACTGACTGGATAAACAATTGAGTGAGAGAGACAGCAAGTGTGCTAGTGAAAGACTCAGTGATTGACTGAATAAACAATTGAGTGAGTGAGACAGCAAGTGTGCTAGTGAAAGACTTAGTTACCGACTGAATAAACAACTGAGTGAGTGAGACAGCAAGTGTGCTAGTGAAAGACTCAGTTACCGACTGAATGAACAACTGAGTGAGTGAGACAGCAAGTGTGCTAGTGAAAGACTTAGTGACTGACTGGATAAACAATTGAGTGAGTGAGACAGCAAGTGTGCTAGTGAAAGACTTAGGGACTGACTGGATAAACAATTGAGTGAGTGAGACAGCAAGTGTGCTAGTGAAAGACTTAGTGACTGACTGGATAAACAATTGAGTGAGTGAGACAGCAAGTGTGCTAGTGAAAGACTTAGGGACTGACTGGATAAACAACTGAGTGAGTGAAACAGCAAGTGTGCTAGTGAAAGACTTAGTGACTGACTGGATAAACAATTGAGTGAGTGAAACAGCAAGTGTGCTAGTGAAAGACTTAGTGACTGACTGGATAAGCAACTGAGTGAGTGAGACAGCAAGTGTGCTAGTGAAAGACTTAGTGACTGACTGGATAAACAACTGAGTGAGTGAAACAGCAAGTGTGCTAGTGAAAGACTTAGTGACTGACTGAATGAACAACTGAGTGAGTGAGACAGCACGTGTGCTAGTGAAAGACTTAGTGACTGACTGGATAAACAATTGAGTGAGTGAGACAGCAAGTGTGCTAGTGAAAGACTTAGGGACTGACTGGATAAACAACTGAGTGAGTGAAACAGCAAGTGTGCTAGTGAAAGACTTAGTGACTGACTGAATGAACAACTGAGTGAGTGAGACAGCAAGTGTGCTAGTGAAAGACTTAGTGACTGACTGAATGAACAAGTGAGTGACTGAGTCAGCAAGTGAGCTGGTGAAAGAATCAGTGACTGACTGAATGAACAACTGAGTTAGTGAGTCAGCAAGTGAGCTGGTGAAAGACTCAGTGACTGACTGAATGAACAACTGAGTGAGTCAGCAAGTGAGCTGGTGAAAGACTCAGTGACTGACTGAATGAACAACTGAGTGAGTGAGTCAGCAAGTGAGCTGGTGAAAGAATCAGTGACTAACTAAATGAACAAGTGAGAGAATGAGACAGCAAGTGATCTAGTGAAAGAATTAGTGACTGACTGAATGAACAACTGAGTGAATGAGACAGCAAGTGAAGGACTCAGTGACTGACTCAATAAACAACTGAGTGAGTGAGACAGCAAGTGAGTTAGTGAAAGACTCAGTGACTAACTGAATGAACAAGTGAGTGAATGAGACAGCAAGTGAGATAGTGAAAGACTCCGTGACTGACTGAATGAACAACTAAGTAAGTGAGACAGCAAGTGAGTTAGTGAAAGACTCAGTGACTGACTGAATGAAAAAGTGAGTGAATGAGACAGCAAGTGAGTTAGTGAAAGACTCAGTGACTGACTGAATGAACAAGTGAGTGAATGAGACAGCAAGTGAGTTAGTGAAAGACTCAGTGACTGACTGAATGAACAACTAAGTAAGTGAGACAGCAAGTGAGTTAGTGAAAGACTCAGTGACTGACTGAAAGAACAACTAAGTGAGTGAGACTGCAGGCGATCAAGTGAAAGACTACATAAGTGAATGACCAAGTGATCAAGTCAGTGAGGCAGTTGAGTGAATGAGACAGTCAGAAAAAGGATGATAGATCAAGTCAGCGAGACAGTGAGTGAATGAGCCAGTGAGAACAAGGATGAATGATCGAGTCAGTGAGACTGTGAGTGAATGAGCCATGAGAAAAAGGATGAATGATCGAGTCAGTAAAACAGTGAGTGAATGAATGAGCTAATGAGCATGAATTAATGACTGAGAGACAGTGAATATGCCAGTAAAGACAGGAATGACTGAGTCAGTGAGACAGTCAGGGAATGAATCATTGAGACTGTTAGGGACTGAGTGACTAAGACAGTGAGTAAGTAAGTGAATGAACAAGTGAAAGAATGGCTGAAGAAGTAACTAAAAGAATAAATGAGTGAATGAATGTGAAAAATTTGGCAACAGAATGAGTAAGACAGTGAGTGAATGAATGACTAAGACTTGTTATGAGTGAATGGCTGCATGATTGAGACAATGCATAAACACATAAGTGAATGAATGAGTGAATGAGATAGAAGAAAAAGCAACTGAAAGAGTTACTTCATGAATGAATGAGTGAAAAAAATGAAACTGAATGAGTGAAAAAAAATGAAACTGAATGAGTGAAAAAAGTGAGCAATTGAATGAGTGAGACAGTGAGTGAAAGAATGAGACTGTTTGTGAGTGAATGACTGAGTGATGAAGGCAATGTGTAACCAAGTAAGTGAATGAATGATTGAAAGAATGGCTAAAGAAGCAACTGAAAGAATGAATGTGTTCATGAACGCTGAGTGAATGGGCTAGAGACACAGTGAGTGATAGACAGAATACATACCTCCAAAATAACCCCCAGGCCCAATCCTGCTTATTTCCTGCTCTGTTGTGGATCTCGGGTCAGCCTGTGAGGATACAGATGACAACTCTGAAGACCAGCAGATAATACACCTCTACAACATAACAACCTACTACCACGACATTCTATACCCCATGCTGGACTTTTACCATAGATGAAGGTATAGGAGATCATGCTACACCAAATCTTGTCTATGTTCATTTGTGGTAGTCTAAGCTTCAACTATTTCTTGTGCTGACTGAGGTACTAGAACATAACAATCTACTACCACACCTTCTATACCACATAGTGCTTGACTTTTACCACACAGTGATGGCACAAAAGGCCATGCTACACCAAATCTGGGCTATATTCACTTGAGGTAGTCTAAGCCTCAACTAATTCTTGTGCTGACTGCAGTACTGCCATGGCCAACGCCCATAATTCCACCGAGGTATTTTTAAAACTGCCTTAATGCAGCTATTTATATCAGTGGTGGGCTGCTGGTGGTGGGGATGTTATCGTAACTGTTACAACATATCATCACTTTAAATAAATGTACTCCTTAATCAATTTAATTTCAACTGACACAATCAACTTTTAATTCCCTAGCATGTCCTCTGTTCATGTTCAGCCATCAAAAACAACAATCCAAACATCTGTACTCGCTCAAACCTTTGTTTTAATCATCTCACTTCTTAAAAATTATCCTTAACCTTTTCTAATTTTAGTAACCACTTTTATTGAAGATCACTTGAGTATCATACATATATTTGCCACCTTTCAAATTTTTGGTGCTCAAAGTCTCAAATGTATATATTTTGAGAAAGATATGACAAACTACATTTTAATGAAAACTGTTCATCCACTTTTATTGTTGGTCCCTGCAACACGTTTTTTTTTCCTCCTTTACTTGTTCATTCCTTAAGTTGCATGGGACCACCTAAATAGTTGGGCCCCTTATTCAGGAGGCCTGCACCACAGTGGTCTATGTGCTCATACAAAGCTGGTCAATCAGTTTAACATGGTGGGGGTAGCCCAAACCCCTGCAAGACCATCATTTAGTCAAATCTTATGGTGGAAATGCCTGGTGGAAGCAGAGGTCTCTACATATTTTTGTAATGTCCATTTTTTTCTATGACAATCACACATATGGATAAATAATAAATAGAAGAAATTATATTCAAAGTTAGCAGAGAACATCTAATATTGAGACTAAATAAAAGAAACTATACTGGCACTTTGACACACACATCTACCAGTAATGCTAATACTGGATAGAAGAAATATAAATTTAGCAGAGAATATCTAATATTAACATGAAATAAAAGAAATAATATTAGAATATAGCCAAAAAAAACACAAAACATCTAACACTACTAATAAATTGAAGAAATATATAAATATATAAATTTAGCAGAGAATATCTAATATGAACAGTATATATATATATATATATATAGGCATTCCTCTGAGATATTGCGGGTTCGGTTCCAGACCACCGCAATAAAGCGAATATCGCAATAAAGCGGGTCACATCCATTTATTTGGATTCCCAGTGCATATAAAAGACTAAAATCATGTTTACACTATGTCTACTAAGTGCGCAATAGCGTTAGGTCTAAAAACAACACCGTACTGTAAAATTAAAAATACTTTATTGCTAAAAAAGAAAGCTAATCTACATCATCTGAGCCTTCAGCGAATCGTAATCTTTTAGCTGGTGGAGAACCAAAATCTATTGGAAGAAGAAGTCACGTTCTAATATATATATATATATAAACATAGAAATTATATATTTTTTTACTATGTCACCGTCATTCATAACTGTAGTTCATGTTTATTCCATGCCTCTGTTAAGACACCACTTTATTTCTGGCAGATATTTGTTACCTAACCTTCTCTCCATATAAACATAACAGTGTTTGTCAAGTGAAGACATAACACTCGCTGTTGAAATGTGTGCATGAATACAACTGAAACTGTGCTAATTTCTATACGATATCCCCATCATACTGTCTAAGTGAAACGTCATTATCCTTCTATCAACAACTCTGCCAAGAGTAATCTTGTGCGAAGGTAGACACCTTTGAAGACCCAGATTAGATACTCTTGAGTTTTAACCAATGTTGGACCACTACTGCAAAGCAGGGGAGGCAAATCCGTGACAGCTAGGATCTGGGAAGCTAGTTGAAAGCCTAAAACAGCAAATGTCGGCTGTGTCCTCCTTTCTCTATTTCGTTGTCCTAATTTTTATACTTATGTATCTGGTAACCCTTATCCAATGTCTTACACAAGTCTGGTGATTGGGTTGCCAGTGACCGAAATTCTCATTTTCAAAACTGCCTCGTTTTACCGGTCACAGTCAGACGTCAGAGAATTAGATACACGTTGTCAGGTACGCTATGTTATACTGCAGTTACAAAGAAATATGCACCTTTACATATATTTTGGGCGGTGAACACATACGAATGGTAGTTAAAGCGAGCTATATTATTGCTTCAATGACACACCTGAAAAAAAAAATAGCCTTCAGAGAAATCAGTAACTGTGTTTCATGTTATCTTTATAACAGCATCAATTTTGTCAGTATAAAATTGCATTTTAACACTGTACTACTCGATAGGAAGAAACTTTTGACAGTTTCGAACGAGCTCAGAACCAACCCTAGCGGGAATAATTTAACTCCAAAAACTTTTCGCGTTCCCTATCACAGCTGTTTTAGCGATCGATTTCCCTGGCATAAGCTTTCCAGGAGGGAAATCACAAAATGCGAAAGATTAGAAAGCTGTTGAGAAATCGTCCCACAAAACGACTTCAATTTGGGGAATCGGCTGATCATCGAACTTGAACAAACGTCATGTAAAGGGGCATAAGTTAGTAAGGAAACTAAAGGGCACTAAATAATCGCCAAATTCTTACGAGTAAACCAGCAGGTCACACTTGTGTAAATCCACCAGGGCTGTGGAGTTGGTGTCGGAAAAAAAAGGTCCGAACTCCAAATTTGATGCCATATGACTAGTAAAAAAACTGTAGTCGGGAGCCGGACTTCCAAACTTTCACGAGCGACAAATTTTTAGCCGACTCCACAACCTTGATATAAACCATAATTATTCTCTTTTATATTCAAACGGGCCACACAAAAATGCCATATACTCTATGAATGGCGGATTTAGGCATTCGTAGTCTCTAGGCATTTTCTTTTTGGTTTTATTTTGTTTTCCTAAATGGGCTATAAAAAGGGTAATTAATTTCTCCACTCGTTCGTAAGCCCTAGACAGTGCCTAACGGGAAATCCAGCCCAGCACGACAAGAAACCCCCAGATGTCGTTATTTATCTTCACAAACATCTAACTGCAAAAAGATGTATCTGGGATATGACATTTCATAAAAGCATTGCACAAGTATTTTCTGCTATATGACTGCGTAATGTAAACATTTATTTTACTGGGTTATCTAAAAATAGATTTTCAGCACACTCGTCATAAAGAGAAGTATATAGGTGCTATCAAAATGAGAATACAAACAGCAAGATCAGCGTTTACTACATTGGGAAATAATAAAAAGTTAATCGAGCCTAACACAAAAATAAGAATCTTCAAGGCCAATACAAACACGAAAATCGTCATCTCAAATGTTAAGTTAGTACACTGGGTGAAACAGATAACCAAGAAGTTACTGACTTTAGACAAATGGATTCTTGCACAGAAAGAAAGAACTTGTATGGCAAGATATCAATGTGCAACTGATCAATCATCATCAGTCATCTCCACAACAAAGGTCGGCTGCAATGGATCTCCCCAACGTCTTCTACTGTTGTCTTGATGGTGCACTCTGGCAGATTCTTTCTTGTCCATCTCTTGTCTTGATGGTGCACTCTGGCAGATTCTTTCTTGTCCATCTCTTGTCTTGATGGTGCACTCTGGCAGATTCTTTCTTGTCCATCTCTTGATGTTATCTTCCCACTTATAGCGCTGTCTTCCTCTTACAATAATGCGTTCAACTCATCCTTCTATTATGGTTTTCAGTTAAATTCTTTTCACATGACCAAAATCTTTTAGCTGTCTACTTGTTATCTCCTTCATTAATTATCTTTCCATGCCTAGGCTTGAACCGATGGACAGAACCATATAAATACTTGTAGATTAAGAGGCGATGAAGTACGGAGGCGATACAAGGGGGGGGGGGGGGGGGGGGTAACAAATTTATAGAAATATAATGCAGTCTTTGTTCTGGAATCCCCAGGGCAAGAGACACAGAAAGTAATCTAAGAAACCCAGTGAAGGGAATTAGAGACAAGATATGGAAGGGGTTAATGAGATATAGAAAGGATGGCACCAAACTGGAATGACTGGCGTTAATTTGTTCAAGTTCTACGAGTCACTCAATCATCGAGACATAATTTCATAACTTCGAATATTCTGATAGTTAATGTCATTCACGACTGCACAAGGAACACTATGACGGTGACTTCCCCTTGGCTTCCGTGTAATTATTTACGATACTTAACATATACTCAATTATAATTCTTAATTTTTAAAAAAAATACAGAATGGAATAAATAATTAGGACAATGTTGCCAGTGATCAAAGGGCAGCAACTGAATACATGATCAAGTTATATGTTCTAATTACAAGACATCAGGAGCTGAACACGACATTTTTCATTTATTAAATGAAAAACTCATTAACCTCAAACAGTGTATTACTAAAATACCAAAAAGATGCTGATACATATATTGTTAGATTGGCTGTAAAATAAATATAATCTTATATACTGTAAGCTTGCGAGTAATATACATATAATGTTGATATATCATAAATATGTAGATATATCATAAATATGTTGATCGGAGCATCGTAAATCAGTACACAACGCCAGCTTGGTGATTTTATATAAATAGTCAGTACTACAACGGTTATGTATGAAGAAAAGACAATAGTCATCAAAGCTAATATCAAAGTTGACACACTATTCGTTCATTTCTCTTTTCGTTGCCAGTGGAGCATGGACCCAACGTTACATCTGGTCACGGACAAAAAAAAGTCATTCATGCGATCTGAGAGTGGTGGTTTCGGTAGCAATTTGTTTAACGTGATGAGGTTGTGTGGCCAGATAGAAGTTAGATAATAAAATAGTTTCCAGAAATGGAGAAGAGAACTGGTGAACTAGAGGTATGGATGGCACAAGACTAGTCAGGTAGATAACTGCACAGTTCTAGATGGTAGCTGTAGAAGAGGACTGGTGAACTAGAGGTATGGATGGCAACAAGACGTCAGGTAGATAACTGCACAGTTCTAGATGGTAGCTGTAGAAGAGAACTGGTGAACTAGAGGTATGGATGGCACAAGACGTCAGGTAGATAACTGCACAGTTCTAGATGGTAGCTGTAGAAGAGAACTGGTGAACTAGAGGTATGGATGGCACAAGACTAGTCAGGTAGATAACTGCACAGTTCTAGATGGTAGCTGTAGAAGAGAACTGGTGAACTAGAGGTATGGATGGCACAAGACGTCAGGTAGATAACTGCACAGTTCTAGATGGTAGCTGTAGAAGAGAACTGGTGAACTAGAGGTATGGATGGCACAAGACTAGTCAGGTAGATAACTGCACAGTTCTAGATGGTAGCTGTAGAAGAGAACTGGTGAACTAGAGGTATGGATGTCACAAGACTGGTCAGGTAGATAACTGCACAGTTCTAGATGGTAGCTGTAGAAGAGAACTGGTGAACTAGAGGTATGGATGGCACAAGACAAGTCAGGTAGATAAATGCACAGTCCTAGATGGTAGCTGTAGAAGAGAACTGGTGAACTAGAGGTATGGATGGCACAAGACTAGTCAGGTAGATAACTGCACAGTTCTAGATGGTAGCTGTAGAAGAGAACTGGTGAACTAGGGGTATGGATGGCACAAGACTAGTCAGGTAGATAACTGCACAGTTCTAGATGGTAGCTGTGGAAGAGAACTGGTGAACTAGAGGTATGGATGGCACAAGACTGGTCAGGTAGATAACTGCACAGTTCTAGATGGTAGCTGTAGAAGAGAACTGGTGAACTAGAGGTATGGATGGCACAAGACATCAGGTAGATAACTGCACAGTTCTAGATGGTAGCTGTAGAAGAGAACTGGTGAACTAGAGGTATGGATGGCACAAGACTGGTCAGGTAGATAACTGCACAGTTCTAGATGGTAGCTGTAGAACAGAACTGGTGAACTAGAGGTATGGATGGCACAAGACGTCAGGTAGATAACTGCACAGTTCTAGATGGTAGCTGTAGAAGAGAACTGGTGAACTAGAGGTATGGATGGCACAAGACTAGTCAGGTAGATAACTGCACAGTTCTAGATGGTAGCTGTAGAAGAGAACTGGTGAACTAGAGGTATGGATGGCACAAGACGTCAGGTAGATAACTGCACAGTTCTAGATGGTAGCTGTAGAAGAGAACTGGTGAACTAGAGGTATGGATGTCACAAGACTGGTCAGGTAGATAACTGCACAGTTCTAGATGGTAGCTGTAGAAGAGAACTGGTGAACTAGAGGTATGGATGGCACAAGACAAGTCAGGTAGATAAATGCACAGTCCTAGATGGTAGCTGCAGAAGAGAACTGGTGAACTAGAGGTATGGATGGCACAAGACGTCAGGTAGATAACTGCACAGTTCTAGATGGTAGCTGTAGAAGAGAACTGGTGAACTAGGGGTATGGATGGCACAAGACTAGTCAGGTAGATAACTGCACAGTTCTAGATGGTAGCTGTAGAAGAGAACTGGTGAACTAGAGGTATGGATGGCACAAGACTGGTCAGGTAGATAACTGCACAGTTCTAGATGGTAGCTGTAGAAGAGAACTGGTGAACTAGAGGTATGGATGGCACAAGACTGGTCAGGTAGATAACTGCACAGTTCTAGATGGTAGCTGTAGAAGAGAACTGGTGAACTAGAGGTATGGATGGCACAAGACTATTCAGGTAGATAACTGCACAGTTCTAGATGGTAGCTGTAGAAGAGAACTGGTGAGCTAGAGGTATGGATGGCACAAGACGTCAGGTAGATAACTGCACAGTTCTAGATGGTAGCTGTAGAAGAGAACTGGTGAACTAGAGGTATGGATGGCACAAGACGTCAGGTAGATAACTGCACAGTTCTAGATGGTAGCTGTAGAAGAGAACTGGTGAACTAGAGGTATGGATGGCACAAGACGTCAGGTAGATAACTGCACAGTTCTAGATGGTAGCTGTAGAAGAGAACTGGTGAAATAGAGGTATGGATGGCACAAGACGTCAGGTAGATAACTGCACAGTTCTAGATGGTAGCTGTAGAAGAGAACTGGTGAACCAGAGGTATGGATGGCACAAGATGTCAGGTAGATAACTGCACAGTTCTAGATGGTAGCTGTAGAAGAGAACTGGTGAACCAGAGGTATGGATGGCACAAGACTAGTCAGGTAGATAACTGCACAGTTCTAGATGGTAGCTGTAGAAGAGAACTGTCAAGTAAGTCACTGTCTCGCTAGACCTATCCTATGCTCCAAGGGTGTCTCTACTAATAGTTGGGTGGAATGAAGCTCGTTAGTTATCCCTATCGATTTTAAAATATTAAATATTCTGTAGAATTTAACACAAGAACAACATTTAGAACTGTTACTAGAATTTAACACAAGAACAACATTTAGAACTGTAACTAGAATTTAACACAAGAACAACATTTAGAACTGTAACTAGAATTTAAACAAAATCAATCAACTGTTATTTATAAAATATATCAGTGTACTTTAATAATTAAAATAGATGTCTAGTTAAAGTTTCACATGGTATTTACAAAATCACAAGCTGCATATTAATACATTGACAATTTTAAAAAAAAATTGTATATTATGACGCATGTCCAAGTATAAAATGCCTTTAGGTCTGACGACACTCAATAAATTGTCAATGTCTCTGATCATCATGTCGGCCATTTGCTGACTTTTGGCTTTTGCATTCTCAATAAAACAGCTCACTTCTGATCTCCTTCAGTTTCTGTCTTTACAGACACTCCTATAGCTTGATCAGGTGTAGACTTTCCAAGAGACTTTATTCACCTGGACAGGTAGACGCAATGCTACTACCAGGCTATGCAGAGGCGGATTACCAGAAACTTTGGTTTGGACTCTTTCTCTTCAGACACCTATAAGGAGAATTGGCTTGAGCTTATCGCTAAGCAATAGGCTCACAAATGCAAGTCAGCTGTACTTCTTACTCGTGTGGGTGTCGTGTGAAATTCTAATCCACATATATAAATTAAAAAGTAAATGTAAAGCCTAACAAATAACTTCAATAACAGGAAAGAAGAATGGTAAAGAACAGTGCTGTCACAATGACTGTACTCGAAATCCCCCTTGTTTTCTACTTCGTCTGCAAATTGTAACGTTTCACGTTGATAGTAAAAGCCTACTGCTTCAATACACGCGTTTCCACAACACAATAAAACGTGTACTGCCTTTCTAAGAAAAACTTTGAGATACGCAAGCTGACCTATATTTAATATTCCATTCATGTCATTTTATACACTAAGTTACCATAAACGAAAGACAGATGGAATTAGGATAGAGAGAAGGGAGGGCTGAAAGCCGGAACGCAGGCCACACTAAACACGCGTCTCGCTATACAATTACTACCATCACGCGTGTAAGGCCACAAGCACTAGCTTTTTTCAAATCGACAGTGATAAAAAACACTACCCATACGAGAGTTAGGTTTTAAAAACTTACAAAACGCTTATTAGGAAACATGACATTATACTGGTTTACGTTTGAAAACATTACAGTACCCAGACACCACATCGATCGAAGTGAATGGGAGGTAGAAGAAAATACATATTTTGAACGCCGCCCCTTAGCCCCATTAAATTTATATATTTGGGTTCCTTAGGACTTGCTGACAAAGAATATGTTAAACGTTACGCAAATAGTCTAGGAATTAATAAATTATAGCCAAAAGAAATAGTGAGGGATGTCAGACAACACCAAAATCAGAATCGCTCAGTGGCAGATTTTGACACCACCATTGTACGGGAAATAGGTCCCCATGTTACCTCCTATTTGATTGGCGGAAAGTAAATGTAAGGCTAAACACGATTAGTCGGGCTATAAATATTGATTCTTTGTTGTTAGGGAAACGTGAGTAGGAGTACTTTTTTTCAAACGCTGGTGTAAACATGGCTCGATTGGTTAGACCCGCCAATATAGGCAATTTGAAGCGTTAGTTCAGCACCACATTTTCAAATAAACTTACTAAAGAACCAGTGCGTTGAGCGCCAGTGCATATTTTTCTAAATAAAAGCCCGGGACATCGGCAGATCGGATTTTGTGCCTATTCATTGCCAGTCAACGTAATTCTGTATTATTTCCATGAATTGTGGGACTGTGGTCCTAAAGTTATTGAGCAGCACCTGGTCTGAGCTTTGCTGAATCTGGAGGCTGACAGCATACTCCTGGGTCCAGATAGCGACTAGTGAGGTGTCTCCAGAACACAGGGGAGCAATCGAGCAGAGGAGTCTTTTCCTGCCGGCATCACGAAAGTTAAGCCTATGTGGCCAGTGGAGCTCAACATTATGTGTCCCCTCAAAAATTGACATTTTAGTAAAAAAGAGGGACAATACCTGGTTTAAATTGACAGGAACTGTGAACTTTTTCCCCATACTATTTCCCAGATAAACAAACACTTGAAGTCATGATGACAAATAACAACATAGCTTGAAAAACAAAACCAGTATTACCTCATAGTACTACTACACACTGACACATAGGATAATATTAATAAAATATGTCACTACAATGTTCATATTTATAAATTCTGTACATATAAATTGTGATTACATTTGAATGTGTTTCCTGGTTCACTTTGTAGTTGAATCAGGATATATAATAGTGAAAGTAATTAATACATAAATATTTGAAACTTTAACAGTGACTCATTTAAGATAGTCTTATAGAGTGTTAAATGTGTGTGAGTGTCACAGTGTTGTCAAGTGTGGTGGAATAAATTAAATTGTTTATCTGTCTGTTGTTGTTGTGACTTACATTTCATCATATACATACCCTAGACATTTAACGTAGTCATCACAATATTCCAGAATAATTCTGACTGAGGTATAATGTGGTAACAAGTAAGGTTATCTGTAAAACACTACACCTATTAGATACAGATACCTTCACAGCTGATCTCAGTCAGTACACTAAGTCCCCTATAAATATTTATAACATCCCACTTTACCACATATATTGGGGTCTCGCTCCCGGGATTTTGAATCTTTCCCTAGTAAAAATATTGGGGGTAATTCACTTCAGGGAATAATAGAAATTAAAAAAGTATCCTTGGGTGAAAATAAATAACGTTGAGCTCTCAGTGCCTGTGGTGTCTTTGGATAAGTAATATCAGAGTGTATTGTTTAGTTAGACATTATATAAATTTACCTGTTAGAAAATGGCGGACCTGGCCAAATTTCGATCTGCTGCTGTACAGACTGCGAAAGAGTTAGGAATGGACGGGCAAATTATGATTACTTATGTCACTGCTGAATGTGACAAATATATTGAACGGGAAGAAAGAAGATTAGAAAAAGAGGCCGAAAGAAAGTTAGAGGCTGAGACTAAGAGGTTGCAAATTGAGGCTGAGGCTAAGAGGTTGCAGATTGAGGCTGAGGCTAAGAGGTTGCAGATTGAGGCTGACAAAGAGGCTAAAGCATTGGAAGCCGAGGAAAGAAGACAGGCTGCAGAAAGAGAAGAGAAGAAATTAGCTGCAGAAAGGGAAGCAGAAGAAAGAAGATTGACTGCAGAGAGGGAAGCAGAAAAGGAGGAGAAGAGATTACAAAGGGAACATGAGTTACGACTAAGGGAGTTTGAGTTTCAAGGCCATGCTCCTGAAAATGGTGCCAGTCCCTTTACCTCTGATGCCACTGCTAGCCAGGGAGCCTCAACCTCAGCTATGAATTTTCATTTAGATCACTTTGTTGAGAAAGACGATGATATTGAGAGCTATCTAAATAGATATGAACTATTAGCTACCACATATGGGTTAGAGAGAGAAAGGTGGAGCTTAAAGTTATCTCAAGGGCTTCGTGGGGCAGCTTATGAAGTTTTTTGCCAAAATGAGCAGAGGTGATCAGGAAAATTATGACATGCTAAAGCAGGCTCTTTTGTTAAGATATGAAAAGAACGCAGAATTTTATAGGAAAAAATTTAGGAATGCTAAACTACTGTCAGGTGAAACCTATCACCAGTTCTCTGCACGGTTAGAGACATACTTGGAGAAATGGACTTCTCTGGGGAAAACCCAAGATCTTAAGGAAATGGTCCTTATAGAACAACTAAGAGAGTCCATGGCTCCAGACCTGAGAAAGTTTCTCATGGAACAAGGTGCAGAGAGGCTGGGTGAGTTGCTAAATGTTGCAGAAAGGTATCAAGCGGCTCAGGCAGAGGTATCAGGTAATAAAAAGAAACAGGTAGAAAATTTTAGGGCACCACAGAACTTTAATAAATTTGATCCTAGAGATCAAAACAAAGGTAAGCACCAATTTGATAGGCCACGGTATGACAATAAAAATAAAACCCCACAATTCGATGAAAGGAAATATGATGAAAGAAAATCTTTCAACCAAGGGAAAAGGTGGTGTAAAAATTGTAAGATGAACAATCATGACACTGACCGTTGCAGAAGGAACCCTATAGTTATGGCCACCCTTCAGGTCAGGTCGACCTCAAGAAAGGAGGAGGATATTATGTTGAATACCACTCCAGAAGAGATGAGGAAGGCACAGGCTGGGGATAAGACCCTCAAGCCTTGTTTCAGGAAATTGTCAACTTGTCATACAACTCCAGGCAAGGGAGATTTTTACATGAAAAACAAGTTGATTTACAGGAAGGCCGGAACTAGATCCCATGGTCACGGACAGTTGGTTCTTCCAAAGACATATAGGGCAGACTTAATAAGGAGCCTACATGTGAAACAAGATGGGGACCATGAGAAAATTGGTACCATCATCCAAAAGGTGGCTCACAATTATTATTGGCCCAAGGCAAGGTGGGACATTGAGAATTTTGTAGAAAGGTGTAGCATAGCACATGAGGGAACACCCACAAGTGGGAACATTGATCAGGACCTGGACACGCCACGGGGCAAAATTAGGCCTGATAATAGAAAGAAAAATAAATTTGATAAAGTGGACCAAATGGAATGGGAAGCCCCTTTTCACGGACAAGCTTCACTTAACTGTTTTACAATGGCCACTATGCAGAGAGTGCAAAAAGATGTCTTACCCCAGGATAAGCCGAAAATCCCTCAATCGGACTTAAACAAACTGGAGGAAGAAGATGTAGAGAGGAAATCTCTCATCAAGAATTTTAAGTGGGGAGAAAGCCCCAAGAGAAAAATTGGTAGCGGTCGTTTTGTGAATGAAAATTCTGGGAAGAAAAATCATCACTATAGAGCTTCGAGTGGAAGAGACCATACCGGTGCATGGACAAACAGGTCCACAAAATTAAAGGTCTATATGTAGCTCTGTTAAGAACGTGGACTGATGAAAAAGCAGAGGAAAATATTACATCCTCATACCAATATGTGAATGAGCTGACCACTGGGAGAGAAGGTACTGCTTCTTCTGCCCGGTAGTCAGAATAAGTTACAAATTGGATGGCAAGGTCCATATACAGTTCTAGAGAAGGTGTCTAGAACCAATTATAAGATAGATAAGAAGGGGAAAGAAAAAATCTATCATGTGAATCTCCTGAAGAAATATTTGGAAAGAGAACATCAGGAAGAGACACACTTGTTGACCTTGTCCATTGCCATGGAGATGAAAAAGGAACCACTTTCATCATTTGAATATCCATTACACCCCTGTGAGACAGCGGCACAGGTGAAAATCAGTACACATTTAACGAAAACTCAGAAAGAGAGAGTGCAACAGGTTCTAGATAATCATACAGAGGTGTTAACAGACCGACCAGGGCATACAAACCTATTGGAATATGAAATGAAGCTGATAGACCCCACACCTGTCTGTATGAAACCCTATTCGATTCCTTTTGCTAAGGAGAAAGCTTTGAAGGAAGAGATAGACTATTTGTTGAAGGAAGGAATTATTTCACACAGTGAATCTTCGTATAGTTCCGGTGTTGTACTCTTAAGGAAACCCTCTGGAGAACATAGGCTCTGTATAGATTACAGGAGACTGAATGCTATTACAGAAGGACAGGTGGATCCATTGCCGGATACAAATCAGTTGTTTGCCAGGCTAAATAAAGCTAAATATTTCTCAAAAGTGGACCTGAGTAAAGGATACTATCAGATTCCAGTAAAGCCTGAGGTTAGACCATACCTAGCTTTTAGTACCTCAGAAGGACACTATGAGTTTAACAGATTGCCATTTGGATTGAAGAATGCGCCTAGTGTCTTCTCTAGAATGATGAGAAAATTATTGGACCCTCTGAATAATCCATGCATCACAAATTTCATGGATGATATCCTTATAGCAACAGAAACATTTGAGGAACACATTGACTCTCTGAACATGCTGTTTAATCGACTTAGGGAAGCGAATTTAACAGCCCGACCAACCAAATGTTGCGTTGGATGTAAAGAATTGGAATTCTTGGGACACACCGTTTATCAGGGAAACATGACCCCTGACCCAAAGAATTTAGAGAAACTAAAGAAAGCCCCGAGACCACAAACCAAGAAAGACGTGAGATCCTTTGTCTCATTATGTGGTTTCTACCAAAAGTATATCAAAAACTTTAATTCCATATGTGCACCGTTGACTGATTTGACACGTAAGGGAAATCCAGATCGAATTACTTGGACACCCCAATGTGAAATGGCTTACCAAGAATTGAAGGAAAAGCTCACAAGTAAACCTATTTTGAAATTACCTGACTTAAGTCAAGAATTCATAGTAAGGACAGATGCCAGTAATATTGGGTTAGGTGCAACTTTGCTACAGAAATCAGATGCATTGGATGGGGAATTAAGCCCAGTGGCATATGCTAGCAGAAAGTTGAATAAAGATGAAACCAATTACTCAACTAGCGAAAATGAATGTCTTGCAGTAATATGGGCGATAAAGAAATTCAATATTTATCTGTATGGGAAGGCATTTAAGTTGCAAACGGATCACAAACCGTTGTCGTTTCTAGCACAGGCTAGACATGAGAATTCTAGATTACTCCGTTGGTCATTACTGATGCAACCATATGAGTTTAGCATAGAGTATATAAGTGGAAAAACAAATCTGGGAGCGGATTTTTTAAGCCGCCATCCGTGTGATGAGACTCACCCTAAGCCCCAGGAAAGATAATAAATTTCTCTATGTGTATATAGAATTATAGACTGACATATAACGTCTGTTTTAAGTGGGGAGAATTTGTCGTGTGAAATTCTAATCCACATATATAAATTAAAAAGTAAATGTAAAGCCTAACAAATAACTTCAATAACAGGAAAGAAGAATGGTAAAGAACAGTGCTGTCACAATGACTGTACTCGAAATCCCCCTTGTTTTCTACTTCGTCTGCAAATTGTAACGTTTCACGTTGATAGTAAAAGCCTACTGCTTCAATACACGCGTTTCCACAACACAATAAAACGTGTACTGCCTTTCTAAGAAAAACCTTGAGATACGCAAGCTGACCTATATTTAATATTCCATTCATGTCATTTTATACACTAAGTTACCATAAACGAAAGACAGATGGAATTAGGATAGAGAGAAGGGAGGGCTGAAAGCCAGAACGCAGGCCACACTAAACACGCGTCTCGCTATACAATTACTACCATCACGCGTGTAAGGCCACAAGCACTAGCTTTTTTCAAATCGACAGTGATAAAAAACACTACCCATACGAGAGTTAGGTTTTAAAAACTTACAAAACGCTTATTAGGAAACATGACATTATACTGGTTTACGTTTGAAAACATTACAGTACCCAGACACCACATCGATCGAAGTGAATGGGAGGTAGAAGAAAATACATATTTTGAACGCAGCCCCTTAGCCCCATTAAATTTATATATTTGGGTTCCATAGGACTTGCTGACAAAGAATATGTTAAACGTTACGCAAATAGTCTAGGAATTAATAAATTATAGCCAAAAGAAATAGTGAGGGATGTCAGACAACACCAAAATCAGAATCGCTCAGTGGCAGATTTTGACACCACCATTGTACGGGAAATAGGTCCCCATGTTACCTCCTATTTGATTGGCGGAAAGTAAATGTAAGGCTAAACACGATTAGTCGGGCTATAAATATTGATTCTTTGTTGTTAGGGAAACGTGAGTAGGAGTACTTTTTTTCAAACGCTGGTGTAAACATGGCTCGATTGGTTAGACCCGCCAATATAGGCAATTTGAAGCGTTAGTTCAGCACCACATTTTCAAATAAACTTACTAAAGAACCAGTGCGTTGAGCGCCAGTGCATATTTTTCTAAATAAAAGCCTGGGACATCGGCAGATCGGATTTTGTGCCTATTCATTGCCAGTCAACGTAATTCTGTATTATTTCCATGAATTGTGGGACTGTGGTCCTAAAGTTATTGAGCAGCACCTGGTCTGAGCTTTGCTGAATCTGGAGGCTGACAGCATACTCCTGGGTCCAGATAGCGACTAGTGAGGTGTCTCCAGAACACAGGGAGCAATCGAGCAGAGGAGTCTTTTCCTGCCGGCATCACGAAAGTTAAGCCTATGTGGCCAGTGGAGCTCAACATTATGTGTCCCTTCAAAAATTGACATTTTAGTAAAAAAGAGGGACAATACCTGGTTTAAATTGACAGGAACTGTGAACTTTTTCCCCATACTATTTCCTAGATAAACAAACACTTGAAGTCGTGATGACAAATAACAACATAGCTTGAAAAACAAAACCAGTATTACCTCATAGTACTACTACACACTGACACATAGGATAATATTAATAAAATATGTCACTACAATGTTCATATTTATAAATTATGTACATATAAATTGTGATTACATTTGAATGTGTTTCCTGGTTCACTTTGTTGTTGAATCAGGATATATAATTTACCTGAATTAAATTTGATAATTCAATATAGATTTAACATTGTGTTTCAGTATCTAGCTGTCATTGTGTTTTAGAGACACGGGAGATGTATAATTGGTTGGTGAATGATTATGACACGACCTCTGTTGGGCTGGCAAAACGGATAATCCGGCAAGGGTTTGGGAACCAAGGAAGCTGGAAAATCGGTGGTGAACCTGCAGTAATTCCAAACATAACACACAAGTTTTAAAGGTCCGCATTTTTGTGACTGGCATATTTTGAACATGACACCTGACATTAAACTGAAAAGACTACGGGGGACATTATAAGGGCATGTGACCCAGACAATGTTATTCTGTCACAGGAACAATTCCAAAGGCGTTTGATCTTGACCTACCATGATGTCACCGCTCTCACCATGATACCTGACCTTGAGTCGACTGACTTTCTGTCATTGGCAAATCTTGAACTATGACCCCTGACCTTGAACTGACCACTGTTACGGGAGAAATTCTAATGACTTCTGACCCTGACAACACGCTCTGTCATTGGAGAAATTCTGAAGACGGTTGACCGTGAACTGTCTGACATTCTGTCACCGCAGAAACTCTGAACAGGACGTGGGAACTGACATTCTGTCATGGCAAAAATGACTCCTGACTTTTGACCTGTCTGGCCTTTGCTACTGTAAGCCTATTAGGTTTTGTTGGTCTGAATTTGTTACTGTAAATCATCTCAAATACATTTCATCTCGTTATGATCGTTATGACAATTTTATCCTGATCAGATTCTGAACTCTCCCTGTATGGCTGGAAATGGGAAGGGGAGGGGTCTGTGATCAGACATGTACAAAAATAGGACTACTAGTCCCTCAGGCTTATCGTAGGAGGCGACTAACAAGAGGCGACTAACAAGAGGCGACTAACAAGAAGCGACTAACAAGAGAATGAATGTTCATTGGGCTGGCAATCTCATCATGTTAAACAAACCACTGCTGCAAAAACGCATGAATACTTTGGTGGAGTCTCTGATACCAGCAACGATAGTGGCCCCATTCTCTATATGGAGTGAAAAAGGAAAATGACTGAACGAATGAGAGGTCAAATCAAATGTACATGTTTGTACTTGCTGAGTCTACGAAAGCTTAACAAGTATTCATAGTTACATAACAAGTATTCAGTTACATAACAAGTATTCACAGCTACATAACAAGTATTCACAGCTACATAACAAGTATCACAGCTACACAACAAGTATTCACAGCTAAATAACAAGTATTCACAGCTACATAACACGTATTCACAGTTACATAACAAGTATCACAGCTACACAACAAGTATTCACAGCTACATGACAAGTATTCACAGCTACATAACAAGTATTCACAATTACATAATAATTATTCAGAGTTACATAACAAGTATTCACAGCTACATAACAAGTATTCACAGCTACGCGTGTTTGTTACGCATGTATAATAGCATTCACTTCAGAGCGACAGACTTCGCAAGTCGGTAGTGTCTATATTTTGTCCGTATATTGCATGCGAGAACGGAATATATAGCCAGCGGTGAAAGACTCAGCAAACTGACAGAGCCTATATTTTTGTCCTTATGGTACCACGCAAAAACAGAGTAAATAGCTAACCGCAACAGACTTTGCAGGTTCGGCAGTGTCTATATTTTGCCCTTTTATTGCTAAGTGAAAAATAAATTACAATATATCTGCCCCCTGCGCTATTCGACAGAAAGTGGGAAGATAAATATTCTCTATTCGGTCCTACCCAAAAAGTTCCAGTTACTATAGATACGATTCTTCCCAGTGTTCCTTGTCACTACCCCATTCTTCTCTTTCCCCCTCCCCCGGCATTCCAGTCAATGACTTGTTTGCTTATACTGGTAAATTATTTCCTGAGGGTACGGACCCTATCATTCTCACTTAACCTCTATGTGTTATTCATACTTTACTAAAGAACGGAAATTGATCTCTCTTTACGAACTGATGCTAGAACTAAAAATAAGGGGGCCACACAATTCAAACTAACTGCATATTTACAGAATATCGGGGTAGGCTAGTGTTCCTGACAAAAATACAAGAATTTAAATAGATACCAGCCGTGATGTAACAAAAGGGGGGGTCACGTGAACTAATCAAACTTGGTACCCGAGTCGTCGATTGAATTACCTGCCACCTGCCCCGGGGGCAGAAGGTCAACTGAAAATTTCAGGTAAACTATACAAAACCTCTCATTTCACGAGCAAACACTCGCCTCGCCGCTGTAATTCTCCAACAGGGTGAGTCTAAGCAGAGCTGGCCAACTATACGGATTTCGTTCAACGTTTATGGAAGGTATCTCTGGCGGGGTGGGAAGCAGAAGGCAATACGTTTACAGAAGAGAACATGTCAGCGTGCAGTTGTGATAAAACTATAAATGTCAAAGACCTGGCATTTGACATATTCAAGTCAAGGTACCAGTTCGCGGGACGTAAACTCGCTAATTAATAAAGATACATCGTACATGCAGTAAATCACTGGCAGAATACAGTATTTAGATTTCCCGAAACCAATGTTCATAACTGTGCTCCATAGCTGTACACAACAGCAGTTATATCCTCCATTAATCCTTCTCAACACAATAAAGACACTGTTAAAACCACAATTACTACAGGTGTGAGCTCATACATATATCTTGGCAACAATATAAACAAAACCGGAGAAGCAGACAATAATAATAAAATAATACTGTAAAAGGCAAGAAGAATTTACGCAGGACTGGAATATTGGAATGTCTCATCACAGTTTTTGCCCAACTTTGAATGCTGAACCCTGTTATGAATAACCATATTTCGGTTTCCGTTATTTTTATTAGCTCTCTTGATAATGTCCATATTCTAAGCTCTACAATAATAATTCTGACAATACTTTAGCATCTCTGTGTGCGTGTGTCTGTGTGCGCGCGCGTGCGTGTGTGTGTGTGTGGTAAAAAGATTTCGTTCCCAGTTTTTGTTTCCGTTTCTATATTTTCACTGAATTCACCTGCGCCATTTTGTACCCGGATCTATATAATTAGCCATTTTGTCCTCTTGAGTTCATGAAGTAATTCCACTTCCCGGTCGTGTCGTTTTCATTTTCAATGTATTTCGCCTAGTTCACGATTTTTTTCTTCGTTCGTCCCAGACGAAGGCCTTGCGGCGTAACGTTAGCAATTTGTTTTTGTCCTTTGTTCTAGAAAGACGAATACCTATTGTCATTCACCACGTCTAGAACATGCTATTAATGACGAAGAAATCCATAATCTCTCTCCCCACACATCGTGGATGTGGTCTCTGTCATGCCTGCATTCTACTGACATCTACTTTGGTGTGACTGCCAAGTCCGAGTGTCTTAAATGAAAAAAGATACGATTTAAAAGCTAAGAAATAGATAACACGTCGGTCTGGACTTGTTGCCAGGACCAAAACTATGCGCGCGCATCATTATAATTTCCTTTTCCCCCACTCTCTATGGCACATGGTATCGGTACTGTAATTGGTACTCTAGTATGGAGCATTCATGTGTTCTTGAAGTGATAGTTTCTGTAGTGATAGTTTCTGTAGTGATAGTTTCTGTAGTGATTTATTTTACATAATGAGATCGTCAGCCCCGTGCAAAACCTAGCACAAGTCGCATCTGCCGACACGTCTGAGGGGGCAGTAATTCTGTTCTTTATGTCCCCTCAGTGGCTTAAACTACCCGTGATATGTGCCTTAAACTACCCGTGGTCTGTGCTTTACATTACCCGTGGTATGTGCTTTTTCACTACCCGTGGTAAGTGCCTTATACACTACACTACCCGTGGTATGTGCCTTATACTACCCGTGGTATATGCCTTATACACTACACTACCCGTGGTATGTGCTTTTTCACTACCCGAAGTAAGTGCCTTATATACTACCCGTGGTAAGTGCCTTATATACTACCCGTGGTATGTGCCTTATACACTACACTACCCGTGGTATATGCCTTTCACACTACCCGTGGCATGTGGCTTAAACTACTCGTGACATATGCCTTATACTACCCGTGGAATGTGCCTTTACCCGTGGCATGTGCCTTAAACTACCCGTGGAATGTGCCTTATACACTACCCGTGGCATGTGTGTGAGAAACCGGGCGGCCCCTATCGATCTTTGTTTCACTCCGGCAGTATCGGTACATTTGTGGTACTAATTTTTATTATTTGCTCTCAAGTGTCGCACTTTTCTTTCTTTCTTTATTTCTTTCTGCTAAGTAGCAGATATTTGATTTTATCAAATCATTCGACACTCCCTGTACGTGATAATAAGCACAGTTTGTTGGCTGTCGTATGGTAGGGTAATTGTTTTACTTGGCCCGTCTAAGTAGAGTGGATGTCGACAGATATGCGAGAAAAGTATATAGGTTGAAGGTTAGCACTATGTTACAGAATGAACAGTATTTGTACTCTATGAGACCCAGTACAGGTAAACAAAATTTAGACAAATCAGATATATGGATAGTTTCCATCACACAAGGAAAAAAACGCACACACTCTCTCAAGCAGTGGCCACTCTCACACTCTTACCTAATTGCCTGGTATGGTAGGTCTGTAATATCCCTTGGTAATAGAATTAGTCCATGAATATATTATCTATTTCACTTACTTGTGTGTGTGTGTGTGTGTGTGTGTGTGTGTGTGTGTGTGTGTGTGTGTATATATATATATATATATATATATATATATATATATATATATATATATTTTTTTTTTTTCTTTCTTAACCAGCGGCACTTGGGCTTTCAGCCTTTCGGCCCAATGACATGTCATTGCGAGGCTGGGGAACCTGAGGACTTTCCTTCCAACCCGGTCAGGAGCTTCGCTCCTTCCCATCCACAGAGGGTTTATCACAGGAGCCGTTCAGGCTATTCAGTCAAATTTCCGGCCGTAAACATTTCTTCAAACGCCGACGCCCGGGTTTGAACCATGAACACCTGGTCGCCAGTACAACGCCGAAGCCATTACACCAGCGCGGCTCCCATATATATATATATATATATATATATATATATATATATATATATATATATATATATATATATATATATATATATATATATATATAACAAGTCCTTCTTCCAATTATAGGAAAAACATTATATCAGCTGTGCTGTTAATCAATTATAGAAAAATTATATCAGCGGTGCTGTTAGTCAATTATAGAAAAATTATATCAGCTGTGCTGTTAATCTTGTCTCTGACTACGCTAAATCCCTTTGTCTTCATGGGCAGTTAATTGCTCACACTTGCCGACGGAAATGGTACTAATGTATACTCATCTCTTAAAACAGTTCTGTCTTTCTTAATTGATGCACACAACACTTCTTCGCTGATGATATCGTTCCTTTAGCCCACCCAAGACTGAGAGGGACTAAGGATGTAGCTCTGATACAACCACTATGCTCCTGCGAAGTTCCAGGCAGCAGGACTGATCTGAACATACGACCTCAGGTTTGATGACACGAATAAACCTGTAACAAGGATAAATAGGGGCTAATTTCTGTCATCAAGCCCAGTGACCTTTTGCATCACGCACATAATTTTCCATGTCGGAATAATTTTTGAATTACCCCACCTAAATATGCAGTTTTGAAACGATTGGCCGGGGTTCGAAATAGAGGAACCACTAAATTCCTGATTGGACCCTGCCTAAATCGTAAACAACGTACTTCAGGGGAGGTGAAGTGCAACATAACCTGACATGTTTGCAGTTTTAAGACACTGTGAAAATTTCACCTCGCACCAAGACGACAACCAGACTGCCAGAGAGAATCAGAATTCCATTTATCAGACCGGACTTTGTTGGAGCATTTTGAAGGACTTAAAAAGCCCAGGAAAACTCTATAATTTTTATAAGGAAAACCGGGATCTGAGGAAACTGAACACACAGTCAAAGTGGGAATTTATTATTAAAGTAACGACCCCCAAAAACATGTGTAAAAGGCATCTGCAAGTGCCTACTTCTCTGAGCAAACAGTCTGTGAGCCAAGATTGGCGTACGTTGTACATTTTACATTCTATATTTTTCATTACTAACATGTAAACTAATATGTATATATTGCCTTGTGAATATTAATATGTGAAAATTGCTAGTGGATGTCTGAGTCATTTGAGACTGGCAACCTCAGCAAATAGAATGATGTCATGAACCACCACTGCACGGGCCGGTGATTGTCTTATTGCTAGTTTCTTAAAGAGAACTAAAGGCATAGGTAGTCCCAAGTTCCAAATGGAGCAGGGCGGGAAAGATGAAAGAAATGATGTACATTCTAATTATAATATTTACATTTACAAACCAGTGTAAATGTCTATGTAAACATATTCACTTTAAAAATAATGAAAGTTTTCAAGCTTTTCAACCAGTGTAGATGTACACTTGTAAATGAAAACATATTCTATCTATATTGTGAACATTTTTCAACCAGTGTAGATATAACTGAAAACATATTCAGTCTATATTATTAACCTTTTCATTTGAATGTAAAGTAAATATAAAGCTATTCAATTTTAATGTAAAGAAAGTTTTCTCTTGAGGGATTCAGCTTAATTCTCATCGAGGGTAAAGTCTGAGGTAGATGGGATGGTGGAACAGGAAGAAGGGGACACATAACTATGTGTCAGGAAACTCAATACTCAGAGGGTATGTGTTTCTATTCTTTTACTATATTAGTTGGTGGTACCAGTTGAGGGTACTATCTCTGGAACAAGAAGGGTACAAGTGGCCTTAAGTCGAAGTTAGATACCATCATCAGACGGGGCTTTAAGACGCGGGACCAACTTCGTAGACACTCCCTGCCACTTCTGGGAACGTGCTGCGACCTACAACCTTGACCAGTGACGAGCGGGATCAGCGATTCAGTCTACCAAGAACCAAACCATCAGAAGGAGCAGAACCGTCACTGACAGCTTAAGTAACACATAAAAGCTGCCAAGTGACCTCCTTTACAAACTACCATTACATCACACAGTGATGATAATGTTCTGATAAATCATTATTAATTTTTTAAAACCTTGTTAAAACCTAAGTGATTATTAAATTTGTTATTTCTAAATATACAAATTTAACGTCGATTTAGTCATTTTGAATGTACTGCATGTTTGTCTCAGTCAATTTACTAAATACACTCTAAACAGAGCAATATCATAATAATAAGAATTCCACTGAGTAAATCAGGGTGGGGGCTTGACGAGCTGAAATTAATAATTGCTTAATTCTTCATAAAAGCCGGCAGACAAGATGTAAGTTAACAATTGCCCTGCCCAACGCAACATTGTTCTTGACTTCTGAAATATCTTATGAATACTCCATTGAGATAGAAGAATCACTATCCTTCTATCTACAACTCTGCCAAGAGTAATCTTGTGCGAAGGTAGACACCTTTGAAGACCCATATTAGATACTCTTTGAGTTTTGGCCACTGTTGGACTACTACTGCAAAGCAGGAGAGGCAATTCCGTGACACTACCCGTGCCATGTGCCTTATACACTACCTGTGGTGTTACGAGAGGATTTGGGATTGTAGCCATTAGAGTAGTGAGATCTAGATTTGAAGTTGCGCATTTTGGTTTTTAAGACGCTATTAATTTATATTATGTTTTCGCGGATTCTTGGTTTTGAACGCAAAAGGGTATAGGTTGCCTAGTTTTAGAATGACGTGCCACGTTGGTAAGCTACGGCGTGACGACCTTGTAATTGTACCCTTTTTGTAGTGACCGTGGTCCTTGACGGACGCGTTTTGTTGGAAGTCTCCCATGATGATGATAATTATATAAGGAACTTATTATATGGCACTAGGGTCTGCCTATTATTATTGGATACGATTTACGTCTCAGTTACTGAAGTGGAATATACTTCAATTGGATAGAATGTATCGGGAGCAAGTTGTTTTGAATAAGTATCCAGAATTCATATTGATCGCCTAAGTCAAATTATTCGTTACCGGATTATTGAATCACGTGTAAATAATCTTGACGGTAGGACGACTACAATGTGGTAAACTCAGGAGACGTTTTGTAGGATGTATTTGCTTGATTGATCATGAACTGTTTTAACTGAACTTGTATGCCGTTAATAAATGTAACCTGTGGACTCTCAACTTAGCGGACTTTGTCAAGTGAAATTGCGCTATTGAATATTATCACTGTTGGCCCATGCATTCGTTGTTTACATCTTAGCACGATCTCGCTCTACACTAAGAATAGTCATCACATGACCAGAGCAATGTATTTCAATGATAAACAAGCCTAAAGCAGGAACTTAGCCTCAAAAACATATTTGTTACCGAAGTCAAAATGCTAACCGAAACCTACAATGAAACCTGAACAAACTACGGTAACATGTGGCATGTGCCTTAAACTACCTGTGGCATGTGCTTTATACGAAAAATACAGAACACACAAACGATCTGTTATTTTTAGTGGGAATGCGCTTTAATATAACCGACGGATCATGTGTCTTGATTTAAAGGGGTGTGCCTCAACAAAATGAGGCAAAAGAAAATGTTTTTCCAGAAAAAAGAGGATGGAGAAGTGAGGATGACAGATGTTAAAGAAATACAACACGACAGCACAACAAGCAGGATTGGTAATCAATGATCAATTGCATGCACGATACTTGACGGAACTAATACACACGGCAGCTGCGTAGCAAATGCTGTCGTAACGGAGTGTAGTGTTAACAAGATTTCATTAGATTAGCTCTCAGCTACTGTCTACCCAACTGTAAATGGGTAATTGACTCTGCTCTTGTAAAGGAAGGTGAATGCAGCAAGGAAGGTAAGTGGTGACCCCACCTCATTAAACCTGAAACCTAGTATAGTGAAGTCTTTGACACCTCACTCATCTACGGCAGTATATGTCAGGGGACAGCCTTTAGTGCCAAACAGCTAGCGTGACGAGACCCAGAGACTATTATCCAGCCAGGGAAACATATCGCGCCCTTGTGAATATCTATTCTATTTGCCAAATATTATACTAACCTGTCACATGGATAGAAAACACACTCATTGATTCGTTCAACACCCGCTTCGGGAATCTATGTTGACAAAACATGGCTTCCCTAATCCCGGGATGTTTGTTCGGCAAGGATGACTCTTACCAGGGACAGCAGACAGCTCTTAACCAATGAAAATTCAACAAACTGGAGGAGGGGGAAACAACCAGTTTATACCAGAATTTGTTTGTGTTTATGTACCGATAAACAATTGTCATTTGGGCAATTAGCAAGCTGGAAGTTGTATACGCCTTCAAATATTAATTATGCATACACTCATGTGGTTCCAGTAGGTACCCGGTATATTAAGGCGACAAAGAAAGAATAGCCCCGGGTAGATTGTGGGGGGGTCTCTGATGAGATATAGAAAGAATAGAACTACTTCTTTCCCACGTAAATCGTAAGAGCCGACTAATACGAGGTTATGCACAGGGCCGGCCCAACATCATTAAGTAAAACCATCTGCTACAGACACAGGCGGATCTATTATGAAGCTTGAGCTTCAGGGCCTGAAGCAGTTTTCTCTAACATACGTTTCCTTCCCATCATCCTATATATTTTTTAATTAAAAGGGGCCCCTCCAAGAGTTCTAGATTCGGGGCCACCCCCAAAATATAGATCCGCCACTGGCTACAGAAACCACAGCTGCGTGAGTGTGTACTATGATATGCTTCCTCAAGGAGCCAGCTGCTGCTGTGGTTCTATGCTCCATAGGGAGCTACAAGGGAGATACGACGATGGATGAAAGAAAGACAGGATGACAGACAGAAAGGATGACAGACAGAAAGGAAGACAGACAGAAAGGATGACAGACAGAAAGGATGACATACAGAAAGGAAGACAGACAGAAAGGATGACAGACAGAAAGGAAGAGAAAGGAAGACAGACAGAAAGAACAGAACCTCAGGAATGCCGTATCAGACAACTAATTTGCGGTTGATCATGGGGCTATTAACCCATTGTGTATAACAAACTGCCAGTGAAACTACCACTACAAGAAACCATCAAGGGCTCTGGTGTAGGCTGCCAGCAACAACAAAATTATTGGTCCCATATTCTTTAAGGAGAAAATTAAAACAGAAGCAAATAAGTACCACACAAGAACAATACACATTATTTACGATTCATTCAAATGTCCGCCATTACATTTTACCATTTGGTTGACCTGATGGAGTAATATAATGTCATGTTTATAGTTGTCGAATATAGTATTTATAGTTAACTAACACGGTATGTCATATTTATAATTAACTAACACAGTATGTCATATTTATAGTTAACTAACACGGTATGTCATCTTTATAGTTAACTAACACAGTCTGTCATATTTATAGTTAACTAACACAGTATGTCATATTTATAGTTAACTAACACACTATATCATATTTATAGCTATGATACAAGTCACGATTCAGTGTCACGCTCATCGCTCAACTATCTTTTTTTCCGACATTTAATTCAAGAACGTACTTGACTCCTGACACACCCATTATCTGACTCCTCTCACATCCACTATCTGTCTCCTGACACATTCTTTATTTATCTACGAACACATCCATTACTTGGTTCCTGACATATCCACTACTTGACTCCTGACATATCCATTACTTGACTCCTGACATATCCATTACTTGGCTATTAACACATCCATTGAATCCATTGAATACTGGACACCTGGCACATCCACTGTCTCCTCAAACATACATTACTGAATTCCTGACAAACACTCATTACCTGACTCCAGATACATCCATTACCTGACTCAAAACACGTCCATTACCTGACTCCAGACACGTCAATTACTCATGAGACGTCCATTATCTGTCTCCTCACAAATGCATTCGCTGTCTCTTAATCCATCCATTCTCTGTCCCTTCAAAAATCCATGATCTGTCTCCCCACACACCCGTTACTTGACTTCTGACACATCCATCACCTGACTCAACGATTACTTGACTCCTGACACATTTATTACTTGACATCTAACACATCCATTACTTGAATTCTGACACATCCATTATATATCTCCTGACACATTCATTACTTGACTCCTGACACATTCATTACTTGAATTATGACACATCAATTATTTATCTCCTCACACATTCATTACTAACTCCTGACACATCCATTACTTGAATTCTGACACATTCATTATATATCTAGTCACACATCCATTACTTGACTCCTCACACATCCATTACTTGACTTCTGACACATCCATCACCTGACACATCCATCAACTGACTACTGACACATCCATTACTTGAATTCTGACACATCCATTATATATCTCCTCACACATTCATTATTAGACTCCTGACACACCAATTACTTGACTTCTGACACATCCATTATATATCTCCTCACACATTCATTATTATACTCCTGACAAATCCATTACTTGAATTATGACACATTCATTATTATACTCCTGGCACACCCATTACTTGACTTCTGACACATCCTTTACTTGAATTCTGACACATCCTTTACTTGAATTCTGACACATCCATTATATATCTTCTGACACATCCATTATATATCTCCTCACACATTCATTACTAGACTCCTGACACACCACACCCACTACTTGAATTCTGACACATTCATTATATATCTCCTCACACATTCATAATTACACTCCTGACACACCCATTACTTGACTTCTGTGACGATATTCTAAATACAATATCTAAATTAGAATATAACATTAAAGTACATAAAGTCTAAAATAGGATAGAACTAAAAATTTGGGAAAGAATGGCGTCTTCACCCACGCCAGCGCATAAGTTTGATAACGCCTTATGGCCGAATAACATGTACCCAATGCTTCTAAGTAACCTTGAAAAAAATGTAACACTTTTCCAAGTTCAAACAAATATTTGCCTAGGAGACAGAAGTATATAGGGAAAACGGGGGAAGCAAGGCGAAATATTATTGGCTGACCTAAAAATACAAATATAGTTGGTAGTAGTAACGCATAGTGGTTTGAGATTTTTTTTTTTTTAAAAGTTCATTCAAAATAAAGACATGCTTGGTCCGATTGGCCAAAGCCTTTTATATTATCAAAAAATGTAGGCTGCTCGCTGCCATTTTTTCAAAATATTCTGAGGAGCAAGCAACGATGAGCAGACTTGTGCTTTTTTAAAATACTAATAACAGAAAGCAGTCTGGACAGGGGCAGTGCTGAAAGTGTGCCATATTCTATTGCCTAGTCATCGTTTACTTGTTTATATTTCCTTGAATATGAGGTAAGATTGATTTTATTAACTTTTTAATTAAAAAATGGTTGAGTGTAAGAAAAGGCCATGTAAAAAGATTGTAATTAGGTGGTTCCATGGCAGACTTAGGCATGGCCTAGATGTTGATCCATCATATAATGGACTATCCAAGAAGTTTAGAACTACAGGACTATATATGATGGTCATACAGGAGCATTACACCTATCTTATTGCATGGAAAAGATTACTGCTGGAATGACAGAGGCGTAGCAGCCATTAGGGAAAAGAAAAGAAAACTGGTACAATTTGTTCCATCAAATTAGAGTGGAGAAGCTAGGTTGGTCAGAGAGAGCTGACCAAGTTCTTTTGTGTTGAATGTATTATTACATGTAAATTGGGAGGAATTAGTTTGATGTTAAGACAGAAACATAACTTTCATTTACAGGGGTTTCTTCTGGCACTTGTCTGGTGCTGGTAATTGCTGATTGAGAATTTCTGCACGATTTCGAAGAGTCTCTGGTACCTGCTTATAGTAAAGAAATTTAAGACCAGAGGAGACTGGGGAGTTTGGCCAAACCAACTACAACTGCTGTGATTCCAGGGTCCAGATAAGTCTTAATATCTGGCCTGGGACAACTTATCAGTGACTGTGAAAGATCTCCTGTGTATAAATAAACTTTCCTCCCAAAGAATAAAACAAACAATCATAGGTTTAACAAAAGAACTTTGGGATGATAAAATCCCCAACCTGCCTCCAGTTTTTATCATAGTAATTAGTATATGTATGTGTATGTTTTTGTATTGAGGTTCTTTAACATCACTCTTACATTACCCTAGACACTAAACATAGCTCTCAATCATACTAGGCCAAAATATAACTTGAAATGAGATCGTAGGTGGTATCAGCAAGGTGCTCTGAAATACAGCTATCAATTGTCTACATCAGGGACCTTCACAGATTGACCTCACTCAAGTACAACTTTACCATACACCAACCTTCTTAACATCAAAACACACCACAACTTCTGACACATCCATCACCTGACTCCTGACACATCCATTACTTGAATTCGGACACATCCATTATATATCTCCTCACACATTCATTATTAGACTCCTCACACCCACTTATTGAATTCTGACACATCCATCACCTGAATCCTGACACATCCATTACTTGAATTCTGACACATCCATTACATATCTCCCCACATATCCATTACTAGACTCCTGACACATCCATTACATGAATTCTGATACATCCATTACATATCTCCTCACACATCCATTACTTGACTCCTGACACACTCTTAATTTCAGCACCAAAGACTATCAAATCTAACAATTATCAAATAATGCAACAGAACTACCCACAACTGCTGAATGTTATAAGATGCCAGGTGCACGTGCTCGCACATCTGCTAGCTATAATGCGTGTATGCACACGAAACCATCGTCACGTTATGACTAATGCACTCAGCAAGTAACGTGTTGCCGTAGCAAACCTGCTTACTATTAACCTGCACACGAAGATAATGTTACATGTAATGTATCAAGGTTTCAGCGTGTAAAGATACAAAATATTTACACACCAGACAAGGTCATGTTACATGTCAAGTATTACGATTTTATGAAGTAAATCTGTTTGCTACAATATATTTACACACAAGACGAAGGTCATGTTACGTGTAAAGTATCAAGACGGGACTGTGTAAATCTGCTAACTACAATATATTTACATATAAGACGAGTCCCGTATTTTATCGTGTAAATCTACGAGCTTTAACACATTTACACACAAGACGAAGGTCATGTTATGTGCAATGTATCAAGACTTCATATGTAAGTTATTAACACGTGTTGATCTGCATACATGTAAGACTACTGTTAAACTGTGTATGATGTGTTCAGCGTATCAGACTCGAGTCCTAGTAACTCTGTTCATTCATCATGTGACGTATTCTTTCCAGAACGTTGTCTCCATTACAGCTGCTCTGAACGCATCACGATTCTGGGCAAGTCGACCTGCATCAGCCAAAGACAAGTTCAGACTCTCTGTGATGTCCTGGGTCCACCGTCGTCTAGGTCGACCCCTTCCCCTTTTTCCAGGGACCATGCCTTCCATCACTGTTTTTTCCAGACTATTATGTCTTTTTATATGACCGAAAAATTTCAGCTTCCTTATTGCGATGGTATTTAGGAGCCAATGTTCCTGTACATTTAGTGAGTGCAGTACTTCTCTGTTGGTCTTTTTTTCTGTGCAGGGTATTCTCAACATCCTTCTGTAGCATTTCATTTCGAATGATGTAATCTTTTTTGCAACTGTTTTATTGAGTGTCCAAGTCTCGCAGCCGTATGTTGCTACTGGGAATATACATGCTCTGATCAGTTGTAACTTTGTTTCTTTGCTTGTGCCTTGCCATAGGTTTTTCATCTGTATTAGCTTATGTGAAGCAATTGCAAGTCTTCTTTTAATTTCTACTGCACAGTCGCCAGAGCTGTTAATGATTGATCCTAAGTATTCGAATTCATTGACACTTTCCAGTTCTTCGTTATCAATTTCAATTTCTGGTTTGGTCTTTACTTTGTCTGTTGTCAATACTTTGGTCTTCTTGGTGTTTAGGTATAGATTCTGGGCCTCGCTGTGTTTTTTGGTGGACAGAAGTAATTGTTCAAGTCCTTCTGGGTTGGTCGATAGGAGGACTGTGTCGTCAGCATATCTGATTTCCGGGATCTGGTACCCGCCGATGTTAAATGAGTCAAACTCTGTGTGTTCTTGGTCATCTCTTACGTTTCTCATGATATTCTCGGCATAAATGTTAAACAGGTAAGGGGAAAGGGTACAGCCTTGTCTTACTCCTTTCTGTACTTCAAACCATTCTGATGTTTCCCCCTCTATTCTTACGGCTGCCTGTTGTTCTTGGTACAGCAGTGCGATGAGTTGTATAAGGTGGTTTGGAAATCCCATATTTTTCATAATAGCCCATAACTGCTGATGTTGTACACAATCGAAAGCTTTAGTAACTCTGTTAGCTCTGGTAATAGTTAACTCTGGTAACTGTTAGCTCTGATGTGCAGTCACGCAAGTCATAGACTGGGTGATGCGCCAGACAACAGAGGGCAAATCCAAGAGGAATAAGATGGACTACATTTTCTACATTGGAAGATCTGGAATATGCAGATGACATTGCACTGCTAGCACATTCACATCAACACATCCAGGAAAAAACGGATGCCGACCGTCAAAGCAGTCAGTGGCCATTACGCCTGGTGGCGTCTTGTAGGGCAACAACAAATTGATTCCACTTCGCTCGGTCGGCGGCCATCCTTCGTACAGTGCCCCAACTCTGATTCATTCTTTGCATCTCAGCCTCCACAGTCCTCCGCCAAGTTGTTTTTGGTCGGCCTCTCTTTCGTTTTCCTTCAGGGGTCCATAGCATAGCTGTTCTTGTGATGGCATCGGGGTCTCTTCTGAGGACATGGCCAACCCAGCTCCAGCGTCTGCCAGCTATGATGGTGTGCATGTCCTCTTGCTTGCTCCGAGTAAGCAGATCTTGGTTGGTGATGGTATTCGGCCAAAAGATTCGGAGAATTTTTCTTAGGCATGTTGTGTGAAAAGAGGACAATTTCGACATTTCCTTCTCTGTAACTCTCCAGCTCTCCGCGCCATAGAGAAGCACAGAAAGCACACAGCTCTGATATAATCCTAATTTTGTGCTTGTGCTGTACTGAGAGGACTTCCAGATGTTGTTTAGACTAAAAAAAGGCTGTTCTTGCTTTGTTCATTCTGTTGTTGATGTCTTTGCTTGCTCCGCCGTTTGGGAAATCAACTTTATTACAGGTAAAAATAAATGAACACATGAAGAGACATAACACCTTGTTGTTGAAAACCATAACAGAAGAAAAAGTTATAGGCAAACGGATAAGAGGAAGGCAGCGCTATAAGTGGGAACAGAGCATCAACAGATTGACAGGAAACAGCCAATCAGAGTGAAGCATCAACAGATGGACATGAAACAGCCAATCAGAGTGAAGCATCAACAGATTGACAGGAAACAGCCAATCAGAGTGAAGCATCAACAGATGGACAGGAAACAGCCAATCAGAGTGAAGCATCAACAGATGGACAGGAAACAGCCAATCAGAGTGAAGCATCAAGTTAAGAGATAGAAGACGCTGGAGATTCGCGGCAGCCAAACTCCGATAAAGTGCTGGCAGCAGGTCGGATCCGAGTATAATCAAGATACTAGGTATACACATACGAGCAAAATCTGTTAGTTTCAACCGTATGTACACAAGGGGAAGGTTCAAATATGTAAGACACAGTCAAGATATCAGTATATGTCCCAGCAAAAATGTTAACTTTAATTGTATGCACGCCAAACGACAGTCAACTGTGCATAACTTTTTCAAGACATCAGTTTAAGTCCTAGCAGATCCGTTAATTATAACTGTATGTTAACAGACAGTTAACTGTAGATAACGTATTCAAGACATCAGTTTTTGTTCTAGCAAGTCTGTTAACTTTTAACTGTTCGCACACAAGCCAAGCATTTAGTTGTGTATATTGTATTACGGGATAACAGGCAAAGGTCTAACAAATATGTTAGCTTTAACTGTACGCACACTAAACGACAGTTAACTGTGTATACTGTTTACGAGACATCAGTATATATCCTAGCAAATCTGTTCACTGTAGCTGTATACACACCAGACACACGCGCAGTTGTGTATTGTGTATACGGAATAAGACGCATGTCTAGCAAATCCGTCAGCTATAATGTGCACAAATAAATAGGATACTTGCTAAGATATTGTTTAACTCTTTCCATCCCAACCAATTTTTATATTTATCCAGGCATCAATACTAATTCCATACCCCCCTCCCCCCATGTTATGTTTTAAAACAGCAGTAAACATAGATTCATGAGAAAATAACTCATAACATAAATAAAATAGTTGTAAACAGGCTAAAGAACTGACGTGTTATAAGTGGTATACACAACAAGTAAATGTGTTTTATATTATGTAGCGCGTGCAGATATGAGGAAAACTAACTAAACCAAACAGCTCGTAAGGGGAAAGGGAGGGGACGGGGGGGGGGGTGTTAACACTCAATAATCATGCATAAAACATGCTCTCTACCAAAGCTATAAAACGATATCAAAATACAATTATATGCAGGGCATTTTAAAAATACTGAAACCATCAAAATGCAGTTTATACAACATAGCGAAATAAAAATTAGAGCAAGGAAAGAGAAGGCGGAAAATTGTGCAATATATTTCAAACAAATGCACAAGCTGTCATTGGAAAGAAAACTCAGACTACCCAAGTCAACGCTATATCAAACTAAATATCACATCTACATTTTCATCTTAGTTTTCTTTCTTTTTTTTCCCCCTTGCACGCAGTGTGGTGACTTAAATATACATGCAAATAGTTTAGCTCTATCCACTGCTTCCCGTACTACTGTAAACGCTGTATTAAACAAATTACTATTTCATGTTAACACCCCTTAACAAGCGTTGTAAGCCGGTGGTTCTCGACCGTTTTGGCAGCGGTACCCTCGGGGGGGTCGGCCAGGTCTTCAAGCACCCTCTACCCCTCTAGTATATGAAACTATGGCAGTGATGGTATTGTTCGGTTTGTTGAACTTCTACAACCCCGTCTCTACTTATAGTAATAGAAACAGGAATATCATAAACATGTATAAATCATCTAGAATCTAAATAATTACGTAATTAGATGATAAATATATCACTCAAATCTAAGCACACGAACAGTTGTCATTTTAGATGCGAAGTCCAACGCACTGCCTGGTACCTCTAGAGATACGCGCAGGGGTACTCGCACCCTGGTTGAGAACCACGGTTGTAGGCAAAACACATTTTTTCATGCCTCGCTCTTTCCGCTCACACTGCTTAACATTATTATATTCATAATATATAATCTTTATTACCTTCAGTACGAGTCGTCACAATATAGTTTAAGTTCTAACTTCCTTTTCTTAACCTACCGCGGACACTCAAATATATCAATTGGTTTACTTCCTAACTGTACGTCCTACACTCATGCAAGAAAATCCAAAAGTTATACAAGGACATCAAAGATAGTACACACATTTAAAAACAAATCCAAACATAAAACGCAGATGCAATATAAAAAAGGGGTTAAAAATCAGCATAACTGAAATATTGGGTTAGTTTATAATGCCTTACCTCAGAACCCTGCAATAAAACGATACGTGAAAAATATCATCAGTTGAAATCATGCACAACAAACAAACACAACATCCCAACAACTGAGACCAAAGCTGGAAGGCTGATTGGGTGAGGGGGAAAGAGACTATGCCTCCCTATGTACCAGAAGGATCGACGCAAGCCTATTATTGTGACGTCACAATATAAGCAAGATATCCGGCCCTGATATACGCTGATCATGACCCAATTTGTATAGTGACGTCACAGATTTGTGTCGGAGCTTCTGTTATAGGAAGTAATGAACAGACATATTTGTTTAAAAAATAAATAAATAAAGTATTGGTGAAACACCAAAACAAAATAGATGTCATGCTTGATAGGTTCTCAATGTTTGGCAACTCCTTTCCACAAAAAAAACCATTTTATTCATACGGATTTTCAAGATAGCATCTCCAGCTACACTTCTTCCATTTACGGGCCGTATCATTTCTGTTCATATTGTTCTGTATTTTAATTCTTTCTGACAGTCTTTCTCTTCCTTTTTCGTTCGCTTGTCCCCGATGAAGGCCTTGTAGCTGCAATGAAGGTAATTCTCATTGCCTTTAGTCCTAGTAAGACACATTGCCCTTATTCCATGTACCCCACCGTTCCACAACAAGTCCACTGCCAATATAATACGTGTACATCTCATGTCATGACCACTCCAGGTGGCAGAAGGTCGATTATCAATGTGGAATGCGCAAGTGTACATTTGTTCTTGAATGTTTATGTACTACACGAAACTGAATTTCACACAAGAACAGCTGTAAACGCTTTCCTCATCTCTCTATGTCCTTACTTGTGCTGCGTTATTAGATCTCTTAATTGTCATCATTGGTAAACGTATTTACGCGCAGTATGCCTCAGTCATCCATATATATGACTATGTCAAACTGTAAATCTATATCTACCATACCCAATGGCTAAAAGTTTGGATAATCATAAAAGGTAGTTTCTACAATTTCTAAGACTAGAACAGGAAGATTCTCATGAATTAAAGAAATGTACTGTAATTTCCAGTGGCAACAACTAGGGAGAGTGGCCACATTAGAGAGATGTTCAATACTTTACAGCGGCTAAAATTGTGCATAATCACCAGTGACAGAAATTACTCCTTCCAAAACACATCACACTTTACTGAGCGTAATAACAGCACACTTAGAATGACCCTGACACTAGAATCTCAAATCAACTTTTGATCATGTTTGCAAAAACGGCATATCCGTTGTGTTTAATCTGATGGAATCATGCCATATCATTGTCAATTCTAGTTATCAATTCTAGCACAGGAAGCTCATATCTGGATAATAGGTCGTGACGGATATGACAATATGTGGGTTATCTGTTGTCTTCTTAGTTTGCTCTTAAACTGCCAGATCTCTCTCTCTCTCTCTCTCTCTCTCTCTCTCTCTCTCTCTCTCTCTCTCTCTCTCTCTCTCTCTCTCTCTCTCATAGAAACGGGTAGATGGATTTTTTTAACGTAATTCTCGCTTACTTCCCTTTTTCTTTTTGTTCATTTGTCCCTGACGAAGGCCTTGTGACCGTAACGGAGGTTGTCTTCTGTCCTAGTAAGACATATTATCCCCCACTCCATCCGCGACGAATTTGTGTTTATATAATTTTTGTATTGATGACTGATGACACATTCAAAAATGCAGATTTATTGTTGACGGTTTGTCAGCATGAGTGAGTGTCAGGATACAGAATGTAAGACATAGGGCTGGATGGTCAGATGGACCTGCGTGCCCAATTCTCAACCCTTTTAAAATTAAGTTCTGTCTGTCTGTCTATCTCTCTTACTGATTTTTCTCTGACCCTAATCTGATTATGTTCGAATTATTGATTTACTGAACAAATATTTTGGATTTGTTTTTTTGTTTTGATTTACTTGTTTTTTTTTTTTATTTATTTTTATTTATTTAATTTTTATATTAATTTTTTTTTTAATTTAATTTTTTTTTTTGCTTTTGTTGTTTGTTTTTTTTTTCATTACTTTCTTTGTTAAAAAAAAAATACTTAATTTTAATTATGACTGCATCCTGTAAATGTATGCTGTTATATTACCTTTTATAATGTTGCATGCCTTTAAATGAATGCTTAAAGTAACATTTGGGAATGAAAGGATATAGTATGCAAGATAAATGAGAGTGGAAGGGCAGAATGTTAGACGGGCCTGTGTGCCCAATTCTTAACCCTTCGAAAATAAAGTTGGTTCGTTCCTCACACCAATACATATTCATGAATCCATTTATGACTTTACAGTGGTAGGTTCTCATGCTAAAATTCTTCATCTTCGTCATTGTTATCTCTCATATCATCATCAATGTGTGTCTCCAGGTTCTCTTTTCCATGTGTTCTTCGGTATCACCCAATCTCTCTTACCCTGGGGATTCCGGAATAAGGTCTGCCTTGTTAAGCTATCAACATGTTTCCTCAACGTCTGCCCTATCCTTTTCCAGCGTCCTGTGGTTTTGGTGGCTTAAGGTTTCTACAGGATAGGGCAGCTGGTCATATGCCCAACCCACCTTAGCCATCTATTACGAAATGATGGGTAGCTAACAGTGTAACTATTTCTCCCCCTTTCCAGCCCCGGTAACACACAAGTTGGTCTCATCCTGGTCTTATATTTTGGCATATAAGCCGCAGTCAAACAAGGATCAGTTCATGGTAAATACATTCTTAGCTGGCTCCCATTGATGCTTTCCAGAGGTTGGCCAGACGGTTGTTTTTAGGGCTTCTTATAACAGCAGTCATGACTCATGACTGAGAGGGAATCTGTGAGTGAAACTGAATTTGACTGGCACGGGGAAATCATTACACAACTAGTGTTTACATTTTCTACTGTCAGACGAGAGTGGTGGAATACAGAAATGATCCACTGAATAAAAGTACTGGCATCTTTTTAAACCAGCTGTCGGCATCCAGGTGTGACCTATAAACCCGTGTGAAATGCTTGGTACACCGCCGTTACTCCGACCAACATCAGCTGATTGTTATACCGATGAGCCATTTCTCTGCCCATGACACTAGCGTGTCTGCTGCCCGCTGCATCCCACTGGTAAATTCTGTTCCAACTATACAGCTGAGGTTCAAGCTCTAGAGCAAGCTGCAAATATGATTTATAACACTAACACTGACTGCCAGCAGGTAGTCATCCTCACAGATGCACTGTCTGTCCTGCAAGCTCTCAAGGGTGATAAACTCCCGCATCTGAGAAATGAACTAAACAAGGTAGCTGCCAAAAAGAGAACCATACTTCAGTGGGTACCATCTCATTGTGGTGTACCCGGAAATGAAAAGGCAGATAAACTTGCAAAAAAGGGAGGAGAATGTGAACAAGAAGATAATGAAGTCACATACTTTGAGAAAAAGAGAGCTATCCAGACTATCAGAAGAGAACAGAATCAACCCAACGACGACTACCACACTCTTGACCGGCAGGGACAGATAACCATTTTTCGCCTCAGGACAGGGCATAACAAACTGAATAAACACATGCACAAGCTACGATTGTCTGCTTCACCACTGTGCACATGTGGATTAAACGAACAAACTGCTGAGCATGTTCTACAGGACTGTCCTCTGTATGACCAGTTAAGAAAGATATACTGGCCCAATGACTCAACACTAAACTCAAAGCTATATGGAGTTAAAGAGGAACTTCAAACAACGGTCGAGTTCATCAAGAAGAAGAAGTTATACGGATGAGGGAATAAACCTACCGAAAAATCGAGTTGTTTTATTTATGATACAAGACAAACTGTGTCCAACTACATAATCTAACTTTAACTCTAGCTAGTCTAATGGTTGACCTGGCATTTCTTACTACTGATCTTTATCCCCAGAAAACTCTAAATTACCCCCGCTGGGGTAATTTACACCTAAGTGCCGACAACAGATTAAAGCTAATTATATTTTTACAAAAGTGCGACGCAAGCTTTGGAAGGAGTAATTTTCCCAGTTAATCAGACAATCAAATAAGTAAATCAAAGATATTTTATGAAGGATAAATGTTCTGCTGGTAAATGAAGACTGAAACAAATACATGGATGACAATGTGGACAGATAGGACAATGAAGATATTCCATATATTACAACAATATATACTGAAGCACATTAAAAACGCACCACTATTATATATACTGATGCCGAGAAGCTGGAAAAAAAAAAGTGTGGGAATGGATTTTCCCCGTGTTTGCCAAGAGGTAGAGAGCGAATGGCTGCTGGAATGGAAAGTGCATGATTCAACCCACGGGTTTGAAAGTTACACGTGCAACACGATTCCCAACAGCTATGACCCTGAAAATGTGTACACGTTGTGGCAGTATACTCGGTATAAAAAGGCCGTTGAGACAAAACACCCAGTACATGTGCTTGAAATGCCACGACTATCTGAAAACGACCGCCAACGAGCCATTGGTATGTTGGAGACCAGAATGAGCTCGCGGGCCATTGCCAGAAGGATGAATTGCCACCACAGCACTATTGTACGTCTCAATGAACGTTACGGAACCACTGGCAGTGCCCGGGATAGACTTCGGAGTGGCCAACCACGAGTTACTACCCCTGCGCAAGATCGTCATATTGTGCTGAGTTACCTAAGGAATCGTACTCTCCCGGCAAGTCAAACAGCAAGAGCAATAGAGGGTAGACATGGGCAAGTCTCTTGAATGACAGTCATACGACGACTCAGAGATACAGGCCTTACTGCAAGACGACCTTATGTTGGGCCAAACTTGACTCACAGACATCGTCAGCAGCGCCTGCAATGGGCAGAGCAACATGTCAGATGGACTAGACTGCAGTGGAATGCTGTCCTATTCACAGACGAGAGCAGATTCAACATATCCTTTGCTGATGGACGTATGCGGATTTGGCGACGGTGTGGAGAGCGCTTTGCAGATTGCTGTGTCAACCGATTTGGAGGTGGCAGTATTTACATTTGGGGATGATTCAGTTTTCACCATCGCTTGCCTCTTCACGTCTTCCGTGGAAATGTTAATGCTGTGACATATCGAGATGAGGTTCTGGATGCACTGGTTGCTCCTGCGTTCACAATTTATCCAGACTTGCAGCTTCTCCAGCAGGATAACGCACGTGCATTTTTTTGTTTTTTTGCTTTTCTCCCTTGCCTGCACAGAATGCAATTAATTTCATAACAATCAAATGTACAAATTAATGACCAGCATGGATTCATAGGAAAATGAATAAAGATTCCAAATATGTAAACTTGTAAACACTTATATTTACATTTCACACTCTGTTTCCTGGATTATACAGGTGGTGCGTTTTTAATGTGCTTCAGTATATTTTTTTTTAAATCCATTACTATAAATACACAATGACGTCACAGAATAGACAACTGAATGGGTAATGGGTGCATCACACTATACCGTACCGACATTAGCCGAGTGTACAAGATAAGGGGGATAACAAAGTGCATTCTCGTGAACCAGATAGTGACATCAAGAAAGCCCCTGGACAGAAGTCAAATATGGAAGTTGAGAGTATACATACCTTGTTGACCATGGCAACTCTCACCATACCCTCCTCCACAAAATACATGCAGTCAGCTTTGTCGCCCTGAGAAACAGAACAGGTAAAACATTTTGTTACATCTTCTTTCACCTGTCAACTGCTAAAGGAGCATAGACCTTCAACACAGATATGTCAAATCTTCGTGACCTGTGCCATCAGGTCAAGGTCTTTTCACGTCTTCTTCATCCCTTTCATGTCTGTCTCTAATTCTCTTGTCCGTGTGTTCTTTGATCTACCAGAGGATCTTCTTCTTCTACCAGAGGATCTTCTTCTTATACCAGAGGATCTTCTTCTTATACCAGAGGATCTTCTTCTTATACCAGAGGATCTTCTTCTTCTACCAGAGGATCTTCTTCTACCAGAGGATCTTCTTCTTCTACCAGAGGATCTTCTTCTGTCTTGGATGGATGAGATTTTAACCAAATAAAACTGACAGACCTTGTGTGCTACTTAAACAGGGCGCTCCTCGCCAAAACTTCTATCAAATAATAAATGCAACAACCGGGTTGATCGCGCGTTGTCGTAAGATCACACGGGATGATTTGATAGACCTCTAGGTGATCCAAGGTGGGGGATTTTAAACTAGGAAATTTCCAACCAGCCCTCTCCAGTTCCGACAGAGATAAAAGTTACATATCATCATCATCCTTCAGCTTGTTGTTGTTCGTCCATCACAAGTGATGAAGACCACTCTGTTCATCCAATTATTAGGATGTTAGGATAGTCTATGAGTACGAAGGTGACTGATGAGCCCGATGCGGGCCTGGAAGGATCTCGGACAGTGTGGGCAGGGAATGTTTGCTTCATGTGAAGGTTTTATTTCACGATCTTTTCTAGCTTGTCTCCGCTGTTCCGCTGCTGCTCTTCTGGAAGATTCGCATGCCGCTGCACCTTAACGTAGAGATGTGCGCCAAGCAGTTCGGTCTTGCGCAGCAGCTTCCCATGTGTCTGGGTTTATGTCAAAGGTTTTTAATGAAGCCTTAAGCGTGTCTTTGAAGCGCTTTTTCTGGCCACCATGGGAGCGTCTACCCTTCTGCATCTCACCATAAAAGAGTATCTTTGGCAGTCGATGGTCTGGCATGCGGACTACATGACCTGCCCAGCGAATCTGTGACTGCATCAGAATAGTATCGATGCTAGGGATACCAGCTCTGTCAAGAACGGCGGTATCTGGGATCTTGTCTTGCCATTTGATGTTCATTATCTTCCTGAGACAGACTGTATGGAAGTGGTTGAGCTTTTTTACGTGGCGCCTGTATACAGTCCATGTTTCACATGCATAAAGCAGCACTGGAAGCACCGCAGCTCTGTATACCTTCAGCTTTGTCTGTAGACTAATGCCACTTCGATGCCAAACGTTGGTGTATAGTCTGCCAAATGTGCTGCTGGCTTTGGAGATCCTGGTGTTCACCTCATCATCAATGACGATGTTCTGGGATAGTGTACTACCAAGGTATGTGAACCTGTTCACAACATTCAGTTTCTCACCATTTACCTTGATGACTGGCTCAGTATAAATTGTGCCAGAAGCTGGTTGGTACATGATTTCTGTTTTCCCCGTGTTGATGGTAAGCCCAAAGTTGGAGCAGGCTTCGGAGAATCTATCAACGCTATGCTGCAGATCAGCCTCTGAGCCAGCACTGAGGGCACAATCGTCAGCAAACAGAAGATCCCTGATGGTGTGTGATTTGACCTTGGTTTTTGCTTGAAGCCTCCTAAGGTTAAACAATTTTCCATCAATACGATATCTGATGTCGATTCCTGTGTCCCCGTCTCTGAAAGCATCAGTCAGCATAGCAGAAAACCTGATACTGAAAAGCGTCGGTGCAAGTACACACCCTTGTTTAACTCCATTTGAGACTGGGAAAGGCTCCGATAGCTCCCCGTTTTCCTGAACTCTAGCCTGCATTCCATCATGCAGTTGCTGCACTATTGAGATAAATTTCTTTGGGCAGCCGTATTTTGCCATGATCTTCCATAGACCCTCTCTACTGACCGTGTCGAACGCCTTTGTCAAGTCGATGAAAGCTGTGTACAGGTCACAGTGCTGTTCTTGGCATTTTTCTTGAAGCTGTCTTGCAGCGAACACCATATCGGTGGTTCCACGTTCTTTCCGGAATCCACACTGACTTTCAGGTAGAAGACCTTTGTCAAGATGAGTCGTAAGGCGATTAAGAAGGATTCTGGCAAATATCTTCCCAGCGATTGATAGTAGTGAGATGCCTCGATGATTGTTACAGTCTTGGCGATTACCTTTACGTTTATAAAGATGTATAATTGACGCATCCTTGAGATTGTGTGGGATGGTTTCACTCTGCCACATTTGCTGGAAGATCATGTGAAGTTTCTCTATCAGAACTGTACCGCCATCTTTATAGACCTCAACAGGAATTGAATCGGAGCCGGGGGCCTTTCCACTAGAAAGTTGACGAATCGCTTTTTGAGTCTCCTCCAAAGTCGGTATATCATCTAGTGCTTCATTTATAGGAATTTGGGGCAGTCAGTTGATGGCTTCATCGTTAATAGATGATGGCTGGTTCAGAATATTATTAAAGTGTTCGACCCAGCGTTGGAGAATTTTTTCCTTGTCTGTAATTAGTGTTTTTCCATCTGCATTAAGGAGGGGAAATGATCCTGATGATGTTGGACCATAGACCGCTTTGAGTGCATGGTAAAAATTTTTCAAGTCATGGCTGTCAGCAAAGCCTTGGAGCTCATCTGCTTTATTACTCAGCCATGAATCCCGCATCTGGCGTAGTTTATGTTGGACGATTCTACGCATGTTGTTGAAAGCGTCTTTCTTGGACGTAGATTTTGGATCATTTAAATATGCTTTATGGAGATGGTGTTTCTCAGCCAACATCTTCTTTATATCATCTGAGTTCTCATCAAACCAGTCATTTTGTTTCTTGGTGGCGGGACCCAGGACCTCTGTAGCAGTGTTGTAGATCTGCTCGCTTAGGGCTGTCCAATTTGTTTCCGCACTTTGGCCGTCTAACGAGATAGATTTGAGACGGTCTTCTAGGGTGTCAGTGAATGACTGTTTAATTTTTGTCTTCTTTAGTTTGGTAATATCCAGCCTTTTTTGAGTTTTCTTTCCCTGAGGGCGCCTGGCAGGTTGGATACGAATTTTAAGTTTAGACACAATGAGGCGATGATCAGTCCAGCATTCGGCACCACACATGGACTTGGTCACCCGGACATCTTGCCTGTCCTTCTTCCTAACAATTACATAGTCAATTAGGTGCCAATGCTTCGAGCGAGGGTGCATCCAGGAGGTCCTGTTGCGGATAGGAAGTCGAAAAATGGTGTTGGTGACAAGGAGGTTATGTTCTGCGCAAGTCTGAGGAGAAGAAGTCCATTGCTGTTACAGCGACCCACGCCATACTTTCCGATAGTGCCATTCCAGGAGATGTTATGTGAGCCTACTCTTGCATTAAAGTCACCAAGAATAATAAGCTTATCTGCTTTGGGAACTGATGCAATGACTGCATGTAGTTCTTCGTAAAACTTATCCTTGACGTCATCCTGGTTTGTCATAGTTGGTGCATACGCGCTAATGATGGTGGCATGTTTCCTTCCATAAAGCAGCGGGATCTTGACCGTCATGAGTCGGTCATTTATTCCCTTTGGGGGCTCCGCTAGCTTGCCAATAATTGCTGTTTTGATTGCTAATCCAACCCCTGCTTCTCGTCTTTCTTCAGTTCCTCTTCCGCTCCAATAGAATGTATAACCTGCACCCTTTTCGCAAAGTTGGCCCTCGCCTGCAAGTCGAGTTTCACTCAGTGCTGCTATGTCGATGTTGTATCTGGCCAGTTCTCTCCCAATCAGGGCAGTTCGCCTCTCGGGTCTGTTTGTGTTAAAGTCTTTGTCGAGTAGAGTGCGCACATTCCATGCGCCTAGAATGAGGGGGAAAAATCTGTAATTTCTTTTTCTTATGTGTCGCCCGCTGAAGTAGGGTACCCACCAACCGCGGTTAGCTGGTTAGGTAATGGTGGAGCAGGCAATGTTTAGGGCACCTTTTCTAGCCCCTTCCTCATGCCATGGAGGTGAGCAGTGCTTTCCTAAAGAGGGCTGCTCTGTCACTCAGGGGGCTGCCGAATCCCACTGCTGCTCCGATCAGTGGAAGACGACCATATGGCCTGAGCCGCCTGTGTGTAGGTCTGCGACTACGACTGCCAGCGCACCCACGCCTGCCGCTTCGCCGCTCGCCCATCGCCACAGGACTTGTTGTGAGTGGATGGATTAGTGGATGAGTGGATGAAAGAGTGACTTGCGCAGTGATTTGGTTTAAAGTGAGGAAGAGTTGCGCAATTCGTCGACCTCACTCTCTCGCCTGGGTCCATCTTAATCCAGTGGCAAGACAAGTCAAGACGACTGGAGATGAAGTCAGGTGCAGTGGATGACCATGGCTTTCTACGTGCCTCGCCATGCTCCTTACGCTCCACAGCGCGTTGCTGGTAATCGCCGTCATGCCCGTTGAACCAACAGGTGGTTTCTTCCGCGCAGTCTACCGAATCCAGTCTTCGCATGCATGGGTAGGCAGACCCTAACTCACCGAAGGTTTATAACCAGTCGGCTACCCTCACCTAGTTTAGCCGGCCTGTCAAAGCCGTTTCCCGGGAGGTGGCCGCTGTCGCATGCTGACAGCTACGAGGAGCCACAGGTGAGAGCTGAATGCCAGGTTTGGACCAAAGGTGGCCGAGCTGCCCTGAAAAGGGCATGACAGCTCCTTAACCAGAGGTACTACCAATACCTGACATCCCAAACCCCCCAGCTTGTAAAGAAGCATAGGCCTTCAACAAACTTATCCCCAGGCTTGTGGAGTCGGCCAGCACATTTTCCGACTCCGACTCCTGAAATTTCCGAAGTCCGACTCCGACTATAGCTTATTTACTAGTCACATAGCATAACATTATGCACTAAATGGAGTTACATGTATAAGTATGGTATATGTGTCAATATATGAATACGTGGCTTTCGTAGATTACTTTTTGTAACTGTTCATTCATTCATACAATAATACAAAACTAAAACTAAAAAAAGTTATTTAAAATACCATAATTTTTATTTAAACTGAACTGGTTCTTTAAAAACATGATCTCTTCTAGTAGGTTGTTCATTGCTGCTCTCAAATGTGATTTGATTATCCAGAAGGCAGAAAACAAACGGTACCACAATGACTTCAGTGGTTAGGACAGTCAAAGCAGCATCTTAAATGATGATGGGAAGTATGGCACAACTTGATGTAATGATGGAACGGGATTTGCAAAACTCTTCCCCCTGCTAATTTATACAACAGAAGACTTTTCCTTTTGTTTTTAGCTCACTATTTCAAAAACTTCACAAGGTACTTTGTTATCTCCGTTGCTTAAATGTACTAAGTTAATAATAAACAACTCTGAAATGTTATTTCCATTTTTTAACCCCACCCCACCCGCAAGGATGAAACGTGGATCTTCCGTCAAATTCGGAACATTTTTTACCGATTCCGATTCCATGACGACTGCGACGACTCCAAATCCCTGCTTATGCCCAGTCTTCCATCAGCCCAAGGTCTTTCCATGTCTTCTTCATGTCTGTCTCCAGTTGTCTTCTCCTTGTGTTATTTGGTGTTCCTATACCTCTCAGTATTCCACAGCAAGACTGCACTTCAAACCTTCTATTCTGCGCAAGCCCCCATTTATGAAAGTCTGCAGCTGTTTGGTCGCTGTCCTATTGTATGGTTCTGAAACATGGACAACAACAAGAACAACATGCTACAGACTTTCAGAAATGGGGGCTTGTGTAGAACAGAAGGATTGAGGTGTTATGACAAGATGGCTGAGGCTTTATGGCAAGACGGCTAATGCGGAACTGATGACAAGATCACTAATGTGGAACTGATGACAAGATCACTAATGCGGAACTGATGACAAGAACCAGACACATGACAGTAGAATAAGAGGTGAGAATTTGATGGAGAAGGAAAGGATATACATTAAGGAAACTTGCTGATCCAATAACAGGGCAGTCCTTGTTCTGGAATATGCAGGGTAAAGCAGGTGGAGGGAGACTGGGGACACAAGGAGAAGACAACTGGAGAAAAAGAAAGTCACTGACCTTAAGGTGATGGCACAAGACAGGAAGACCTGGCATAAGTTTGTTGAACTCTCATGCTCCTTGGGTAGTTGAAGGGAGACAACGATGATGAATACTATGCTTCCGGTGATGTTATTCTTGATGTCTCCATGTGCTTCTTCTTTGTGACATGCTTTCCCAACAATATTAATCTTCTCTGCGCATATTTTATTATCTTAAATACGGGAATCCATAAAGTTTACTTCAGACAACGCAACAGGTTGAGGTCAGTAACAATGCCACAAGCACTGGTCTGGGATGTCACAGGCCTAACGAAGCGAGTATTTAAACAAACCAGGACAATGCATCTGTTGTCCGTTAACAAACAAACAAACACAAATGTCTGGAACCGCTCCTTATTTGTATACCCTAATAAGGTAAGCTATTAATTGCATTCTCACAAAAGCAATATATCACATGTGTTGCGTGCATATTTTGACGCACATATTACAAAAATCGATATGGCTATTTAATATGGAAGAGATATAGACATTCATTCATTTGTGTATGAAAATGCTGTCTATGGGGAAAGCGAGATAATCCATGTTTGATTCACACTTTTGATTATAGGAGTAATCGTTCTTGATATTGATCCGGCGCATGGATTGCTCTTACGTTTGTACTTATTTTTTAGGGCCAGAAAATATATTAATTTGCTTATTGTGTTTATGGCCTGAATTCATATGTATTACATATTATTAGTACAAGTAGAATCAGTCCTATATTGTATATTTTGGATGGGTAGGCGGGACTAGATTCTTATTATTCCGGTCTAGCGGAAGTATGAGTTGTCTTGACAAGTCGTGAAGAGTTCCGATGTACCGTGATAATGGCGGGTACGCATTTTTCAAAGGGCTGGTAGATTCTTAAGGAAATATGATTCAGGAAGTGGTTTTCTTCTAAAGGAGATGGTATCTCTACTATAGTTTATGTTAGAGACTCTCCTAAGGTACGGTACAATGTATAATTCGGACTCCATGTATTGCCAGACCCTATTTTGATGATCTCATGTCGATTCGACCTAGATGGAACATTGTGCTTCGTATCGCTAGGGTCGTGTTTTGTATCGACGAAGATGACAGACTTTCCTGCAGCGGTTATGGCTACGTGAATTAACCTGATCACCGTAGAGCTGTATGGAAACATTTATGAAATCATTTATATACCCATTATAAATTAACTCTGGCTTATATTCTCCTTCCTATGAATGAGTGAACGACAACTCAGGGAGGCAGCCATGTTAGATTTCGGTCATCATATGTTTTGATCACTGCCAAGAGAACAGATTATTTATCCTATTATCGGACAGTGACAGGGAGATCTCAATCTTGCTAGAAACCCCCCTTCGTGGTTTCATAATATATACTACAAACTATGGACGTCAAGTAACTTTAGTTATTTATCGATCTGCCTTCACTGACGCGTTTAGTCAGATAGGGGGATGCGGCCATAATATATCATGACATTGAACTTTTGATGTACTGCCCATTATTTCTGAATGTGTCATGACTTCAGATCTGCTATGTATACCTACAAATTGATATGTCAACATACCATGATGTACTCGTATGTCCCAGTGTGTACGTCTGAATAAACTGAGTAAACAAAGATTCCAGCAGTCTGCATTGGTGCCTTGTAGACACATGTGTATGAGTGGTTATATTGGTCAGCACACGAACAGTACACCATTCGCGGTAATCACACTCTACACTTCTACTTCATACATACACCATCCTGCGTCGGTTGGAGTGACCAAGTTTAGGGCCTGCTTCCCCTGGAGCCTTTGCCTTCCCTAACTCAGGACTAGGGTGAGTTACCCATTTACAGCTGGGTAGACTGGAGCATGCCTGATCTCAACAACACACCACTCTTCCTTACAGAGCATACAGACTGACACTTTACAGAGTGGAAAGAAGAAAAGAAACTTTACAGTGGCGAGCCAGATTCCTGGGTCCAGCTTACGCAGTTTTGTGTTGAGAATCACAGTTTACAGCTGAAAGAACATTTGTTTGAACACATCAACACCAGTAGGACAGCTATACATTCGATGTCAGCTTGACCTGTATTACCGATAGGATGCTGTATCTAGGTCAGCGCTTGTTGACAGTTTTTCGCTGTACAGACAGTATTACACAGGACAGTGGTATCAAGGGTAGAAAATATCTGGAGCAGTATTGTTGACATTTCTCAACGTACAGAAGAATCACAGTGTTGTTGAACATAAAGTGCATAGTTCATCGTTGGATCTTCATATGCTCAACAGAGAAAAATTGACAGTGTAATAGTTTAAAATTAAATCTATTACTGAATAAAGTGGCAAGTTATTAGTATTAAAATAAACTGTGCCTGCTTTACAACACTATACCTGCAACACATTCCATTCATGACATAAATGATATTGTATGCTATATGCTATTTATGCTTACATGTTATTTGTTATGTATTAAATTAGTTTATGTTCTGTGTGACTAGTACAAGGTATGCCGAGTGACATTGGTCTGGTACTAGTATTCTATAGGTACACATTTTCTTAATTGGAAATTTGTTAGCAACAATTTGCTGCTATTTCTGTTAGTTGTGATGAGGTGTTCTTTTCTTCGTTGTTTTTGTTAATAATTTTGTGTTCCTTAGTTTTGTTTGATTTGTTTGTATAATTGTAGGTCTCATCTTTTCTATTTTTGATTTCTTTACACCCTTATGTTTATACACTGTGGCGTATTTGTCTTGTTATATTATGGCAGTTATCATCACGGTTTCTGTGATCATTTTTTTTCATTTCTCCTATTTAATTTAATTTGATCTCTGCAAATGTGTTCATCTTGTCTTTTCTTGTTTGTCCTTTGTAATGTCTTTAGTTGACATATGACGTATAGTGGTATACACTGATAGTATAGTACAGATCAGTACTTTATGATTGTTATTGTTATAAAACAAAATGTACAAGACCTTTGTAAGGCTTGTCTCCCAAAGTGATTGGTAAAGGGAAATATTTTTTTCCACAGGTACTCAAGTGATCTTTGATTACATTGAGATATACAAGACCTTTGTAAGGCTTGTCTCCCACAGTATTTGAGATACAGTTATTGTTGTCCACAGGTACTCAAGTTATCATTGGTTATTATAAACCATACAAGTTTGGACTAAGACTAAGTCTATGGTATAGACTTGTCTCCCATTAAAGTGAAATAGGGTAATTTATTTACTTTTTCAGGTTTCTGATTTAAGAAGACAATATGTCTACATTAGATTATTTCATTGCACAAGGAAAATCTCTTGATAAGACTGGAAAAGACTTAGAACAATGGGCTGTTGCTCAATATGACAAAGCATTAGCTGCAGAAGAGAAAAAAGATTAGAAAAAGAAGCTGATACTGCTGCTGAACTAAAGAAATTGCAGATGCAAGTGGAGGAAAGGAGATTTGATGCAGAACAGAAAAAATTAGAAGCTGCTGCAGAACAGAAAAAACTAGAATTTGCTGCTGCTGCAGAACAGAAAAAATTAGAAGCTGCTGCAGAACAGAAAAAATTAGAAGCGGCTGCAGAACAGAAAAGATTAGATAGAGAAGCTGAAGAGAGAAAAACAATAAGAGAACATGAGTTTGAATTAGAGAAATTAAAATTGACATGTATGAGTAATGTTAATCAGGCATCTGGTGGTAATGGTAAACCCTTTGTGTACAAGGTCAAGGTACCAGCGTTTAACCCTACCAGTGATGACATAACATTTTGGCTTTCTAGATTTGAACGGGCTTGTCGATCTCATAATGTTGACAAATCACAGTATGTGAATCAGTTGTCTGAAAATCTAAAAGGGGAGTCTCTGAGTAAGTTATATTTTGTTGAAGAGGCCGACAAAGATAATTATGATGCTGTTAGGGCAGCTTTGATAAAGAGATATCAGCTGTCTGAGGAAGGTTACCGTCTTTTGTTTAAAACAATGAGACCTGAGGTAGGTGTAGAATTCTCAGATTTCATCTCAAAAGCACGAATTACACTTTCACGATGGATTGAATTATCCAAAACAGAGAAAACATTTGATGGTCTTACGGATTTATTGCTAAGAGACAAGGTCATGTCTTCTGTAAATAAATCATTCCTAGAGTTCTTACATGAGCGTAAACCTGGTACAATAAAGCAAATGGAAGAATATTGTGACCAGTATGCCACGGCACACCCTGACATGATTCTTGGTAACTCTAACATTAAAGAGAGTATGCCAGTTGCTTCGGCAACAGAGTATAATCAGAATTACTCACACAAATTCCAAGGAACTAAAAATAAATTTGATAAAAAGGTTAATTGGAATAAGTATCAAAACCAAGATAACCACTCAAATCAGAGTTCTTCTTCGAAGAACTGGAATCGAGCTGATAGTCCTCGACACGCGAGAGGTACCCATAATGTTAGAAATTCTCGAAAAGGGAGTAGCTATAGGAACTACCCAAGTGCTTCATGGAGACAAAAAGCAATATTACAGGGATACTCAATATAATGAGCGTGATGATTATGATCATGAATATTATGATTCAAACCCAAATAGGGGTTATAACAGAGGCAATAATAATTATAGAGACAATTATAACCGAGGTAGATCACAACACAAAAGACATGGTAAATCTTATTACCAGGCTAACTCTGCACAACAGGAGTTCCACGACACCGATAATCAGAATAATGATAAAAAAGACTCCAACAGTGTAGCAAATTCCGCTTTCGATTTTGCTAGAGCATCTGAGTGTTCGCAATGCAAAACATTATTTGACCCAACCACAGTGTCTACTTTAAGCTGCGGTCACCCGCTTCCCGCTCTCCATGCGTCAATCGCGCATAATGGAAGGGGTGCTCTTGTCTTTAATAGGGGCCTAATAGATGGTACTCCGGTATCAATTCTTTTCGACTCGGGGTGCACTACCATCGGAGTGAGGCAATCACTCGTAAATCCTTCTCGAGCTACAGGCAATATAGTCAAATGTGTAACATTGGTGGCACATTGGAGAAGTACTCCACTGCCATTATCAATATTGCTACGCCTTTCTTTACAGGAGAGGTGCAAGCATGTCTCTTGCCGAATCCGATCGCTGATCTTATCATCGGTCGCATTCACGGGGTGAAAGAATGCACTCCACAGCAAATTTCTAATTGGGAAAATGTTAATATGCAATCTGCTAATGCAGTAATCACTAGGGCTCAAGCTCTTAATATGCCACAATCTTCACATTCTGAAGATAATGATGCGCAGATCCAAGATGATCCCTTGGAGATTTCCCACGATTCCTTTATCAAACAGCAGGAAGATGATCCTACTCTAAAGAAATTCTTTACTCTGGCAACAAAAGGTGATCCGAATAAGGATACAAATCGTAAATCTTGGATTACGATGAAGAATGGCGTACTTGTACGTATGGTACAAGACTCCGCTAAGTCCATTCATTCTCAAATCCTTGTGCCTAAAAATATGAGAGTTAAAATCTTACAGCACGCTCATGATTCGCAGTGTGCTGGACATATGGGTTTTTCCCGTACTAAAGCTAGAGTTCTTCAATCTTTCTTTTGGCCTGCTGTGAATAAGGACATACGAATCTATTGTCGATCTTGTAAAGTATGTCAAGAGATTAAATCCAGAGGTCCACGCCATGATGCACCTATTCAGGCTGCAGACATTCCCATTCGGCCATTTCAAAAAATGGCGATAGACATCATTGGTCCATTTAAGATAAAGTCTGCTAGAGGACACCAATTTATTTTGACGTGTGTTGATATGTGCACACGTTGGCCGGAGGCTGTTCCTCTAAAGAGCATAACCACTGCTGATGTCGCAGATGCTCTTTGGTTAATATTTTCTCGTCTGGGGTTTCCAGCAGAAATATTATCCGACCATGGTACCCAACTCATATCGGATACCATGTCTCAAGTAATGTCGACTCTGAAGATAGAGAGATCGCTGAGTAGTATTTATCATCCTATGTCCAATGGGATGGTGGAACGTTTGAATAGAACTCTGAAAAACCTACTAGGTAAGATAACAGAAGATCATCCTCAGGATTGGGATAGGGTTTTACCCGCGGCTCTCTTTGCATATAGAGAGGTCGCCAACGAACATACAGGATTTTCTCCCTTTGAACTTGTCTTTGGCGCGAAACCGCGAGGTCCTATGTCCTTACTTCATGATCTTATAACTGCTGATAATATTGTCGATGACACAAAATCCTCTTATGAATATGTCATCGCACTTAGACACAAGATTATTGAAGCATGCAAATTGGCAACTGCTTCTTCTGAATTTGCGAAACAGAAGGCAAGGGAATTTGCCAATAAAAAGAGATGTTTGCGACAACTTTGTCCAGGTGACAAAGCATTTGTCTTGCTACCTTGTAGGGAAAATAGACTTCTCATTTCTTGGAAAGGTCCGTACGATATAATATCAAAAGTTTCCGATGTTGACTATATCGTCGATATTGACGGGAAGCGTAAAACCTTCCACATCAACATGCTCACGGAATTCCATGAACGTCCTGATTATTTACAACCTGTTTTCCAGGCAACGGACGATTTTCCAGTCCAACATGGACAGTACTCATCTCTGTCAGTAATACAGGATGAGGAAACGAGTTTCTCGGATGTAAATTTACCTTTTCCAATGATTCCTCTTCACTCTAATGAATCATGGAAAGATGTTGCAATTTCTCCAGAATTATCTCCAGGAGAGCAGAAACAAGTTTCTACTATGTTAGAACAATTTCAGGATGTCCTTACTGACATTCCTGGTCAAACGGATGTCATTCAACATGACATTATTCTTACTGACCATAGTCCTATAAGAGTCAGACCGTATCCTATCCCGATACATTTTCAAGCACAGGTAGAGAAAGAGTTAGATGAGATGATAGAGTTAAAAATTATTGAACCATCCACATCAGCATATTCTTCGCCGATGGTTATAGTACGGAAAAAAGACAATAACATACGTCTTTGCGTGGATTATCGCAAATTGAATCAAGTGACTAAATTCGATGCTGAACCTATGCCTTTACTAGAAGAGCTACTTACGAGACTATCGAATTCTCACTTCTTTACTAAACTCGATTTGTCTAAGGGATATTGGCAAGTTCCACTATCCGAACACGCCAAACCGTTTACTGCTTTTTCGACGCCTAGGGGTCTATTCCAATGGAATTTCATGCCTTTCGGTCTTATGAACGCCCCTGCTACATGATGCGTCGAATCCTATCTCATCGCTCAGATGTCATTGCGTATCTTGATGACATCTGTCTTTTCAGTGATACTTGGAACGATCACTATAATGGTATAAATGAACTATTGTCTATCTTACGCGAGCATAACCTGACAGCGAAACCATCGAAAGCATGTATTGGTTTTAGCGAAATATCTTTCTTAGGACACCGTGTTGGTCATGGGTTCCTAAAAACAGAAGACCATAATACAAGTAAGATACTTAACATTTCTATTCCTAAGACTAAAAAGCAAGTACGAAGTCTCTTAGGTCTAATACAATTTTATGGACGATTCATCCCGAATCTGTCCTCCATTATGTCACCTCTTTCTTCCTTGCTAAAGAAAGGGTCTCCTAATGTAGTCCATTGGACTCAAGAATGTCAATCCTCTTTGGATAAGGTTAAAACTATGTTTTCTACTTCACCTATCCTAGTATTGCCTTCTAAGGATAAGACATTTATTCTTCGTAGTGACGCTTCATCCACCGGGATTGGAGCTGCACTAATGCAAGAGTACTCTGGAACTCTGCATCCTGTGATGTATATTTCTCGGAAATTAAATGCCGCAGAGAAGAATTACTCGGTCCTAGACCGTGAATTATTGGCTATGGTTTGGTCAATCCTTAAACTGCAAAGATTTCTTCTGGGCGCGCATTTCATTGTGGAAACTGACCAGAAAGCTCTTACGGCTATTCAGAGTAAAAATCTGAAGAGCGCGAGATCAACGCGATACGCGATTGCTCTACAGCCATTTCATTTTTCGGTGCGAGCTATCCGTGGGTCAGAAAATGTGATGGCAGATATTTTGTCTAGATGCCCACATGATTCATAACTGTTATACAACTTTGATACAGTTGTTTCTATGTTGAAATGTGTACACATATGTAATATATCATATATTGATTGTAACACTACTTAGCGGTTCATTGATATTTATTCACCGCTGATCTTTCAATGTTTTTCGTCTTTGATGATCATGATGTTAAGATATCTTAGATGAAATTTATGTATAAACTAATGTGGAAATTGTGTCATTGCTAATATTGTAGTATGCGTTGGTGACACCTCTCTGGAAATATTTATACTTAGAGAAGTACCTTCTCTAAGGTCATAAAACTTATGCTTATCATCTGCGCATTGTTATTGGTGCGTTGTGAGCCTATTGTATGTTGCTCCTAGATGTATTTCAAAAAAAAAAAAAAAAAATGTACCTTTTTTTTCCCCGAGGGGTGTGGTAATCTGTTGCGTGCATATTTTGACGCACATATTACAAAAATCGATATGGCTATTTAATATGGGAAAAAAATATAGACATTCATTCATTTGTGTATGAAAATGCTGTCTATGGGGAAAGCGAGATAATCCATGTTTGATTCACACTTTTGATTATAGGAGTAATCGTTCTTGATATTGATCCGGCGCATGGATTGCTCTTACGTTTGTACTTATTTTTTAGGGCCAGAAAATATATTAATTTGCTTATTGTGTTTATGGCCTGAATTCATATGTATTACATATTATTAGTACAAGTAGAATCAGTCCTATATTGTATATTTTGGATGGGTAGGCGGGACTAGATTCTTATTATTCCGGTCTAGCGGAAGTATGAGTTGTCTTGACAAGTCGTGAAGAGTTCCGATGTACCGTGATAATGGCGGGTACGCATTTTTCAAAGGGCTGGTAGATTCTTAAGGAAATATGATTCAGGAAGTGGTTTTCTTCTAAAGGAGATGGTATCTCTACTATAGTTTATGTTAGAGACTCTCCTAAGGTACGGTACAATGTATAATTCGGACTCCATGTATTGCCAGACCCTATTTTGATGATCTCATGTCGATTCGACCTAGATGGAACATTGTGCTTCGTATCGCTAGGGTCGTGTTTTTGTATCGACAAAGATGACAGACTTTCCTGCAGCGGTTATGGCTACGTGAATTAACCTGATCACCGTAGAGCTGTATGGAAACATTTATGAAATCATTTATATACCCATTATAAATTAACTCTGGCTTATATTCTCCTTCCTATGAATGAGTGAACGACAACTCAGGGAGGCAGCCATGTTAGATTTCGGTCATCATATGTTTTGATCACTGCCAAGAGAACAGATTATTTATCCTATTATCGGACAGTGACAGGGAGATCTCAATCTTGCTAGAAACCCCCCCTTCGTGGTTTCATAATATATACTACAAACTATGGACGTCAAGTAACTTTAGTTATTTACCGATCTGCCTTCACTGACGCGTTTAGTCAGATAGGGGGATGCGGCCATAATATATCATGACATTGAACTTTTGATGTACTGCCCATTATTTCTGAATGTGTCATGACTTCAGATCTGCTATGTATACCTACAAATTGATATGTCAACATACCATGATGTACTCGTATGTCCCAGTGTGTACGTCTGAATAAATTGAGTAAACAAAGATTCCAGCAGTCTGCATTGGTGCCTTGTAGACACAAGTGTATGAGTGGTTATATTGGTCAGCACACGAACAGTACACCATTCGCGGTAATCACACTCTACACTTCTACTTCATACATACACCATCCTGCGTCGGTTGGAGTGACCAAGTTTAGGGCCTGCTTCCCCTGGAGCCTTTGCCTTCCCTAACTCAGGACTAGGGTGAGTTACCCATTTACAGCTGGGTAGACTGGAGCATGCCTGATCTCAACAACACACCACTCTTCCTTACAGAGCATACAGACTGACACTTTACAGAGTGGAAAGAAGAAAAGAAACTTTACAGTGGCGAGCCAGATTCCTGGGTCCAGCTTACGCAGTTTTGTGTTGAGAATCACAGTTTACAGCTGAAAGAACATTTGTTTGAACACATCAACACCAGTAGGACAGCTATACAGTCGATGTCAGCTTGACCTGTATTACCGATAGGATGCTGTATCTAGGTCAGCGCTTGTTGACAGTTTTTTTCGCTGTACAGACAGTATTACACAGGACAGTGGTATCAAGTGTAGAAAATATCTGGAGCAGTATTGTTGACATTTCTCAACGTACAGAAGAATCACAGTGTTGTTGAACATAAAGTGCATAGTTCATCGTTGGATCTTCATATGCTCAACAGAGAAAAATTGACAGTGTAATAGTTTAAAATTAAATCTATTACTGAATAAAGTGGCAAGTTATTAGTATTAAAATAAACTGTGCCTGCTTTACAACACTATACCTGCAACACATTCCATTCATGACATAAATAATATTGTATGCTATATGCTATTTATGCTTACATGTTATTTGTTATGTATTAAATTAGTTTATGTTCTGTGTGACTAGTACAAGGTATGCCGAGTGACATTGGTCTGGTACTAGTATTCTATAGGTACACATTTTCTTAATTGGAAATTTGTTAGCAACAATTTGCTGCTATTTCTGTTAGTTGTGATGAGGTGTTCTTTTCTTCGTTGTTTTTGTTAATAATTTTGTGTTCCTTAGTTTTGTTTGATTTGTTTCTATAATTGTAGGTCTCATCTTTTCTATTTTTGATTTCTTTACACCCTTATGTTTATACACTGTGGCGTATTTGTCTTGTTATATTATGGCAGTTATCATCACGGTTTCTGTGATCATTTTTTTTCATTTCTCCTATTTAATTTAATTTGATCTCTGCAAATGTTTTCATATTGTCTTTTCTTGTTTGTCCTTTGTAATGTCTTTAGTTGACATATGACGTATAGTGGTATACACTGATAGTATAGTACAGATCAGTACTTTATGATTGTTATTGTTATAAAACAAAATGTACAAGACCTTTGTAAGGCTTGTCTCCCAAAGTGATTGGTAAAGGGAAATATTTTTTCCACAGGTACTCAAGTGATCTTTGATTACATTGAGATATACAAGACCTTTGTAAGGCTTGTCTCCCACAGTATTTGAGATACAGTTATTGTTGTCCACAGGTACTCAAGTTATCATTGGTTATTATAAACCATACAAGTTTGGACTAAGACTAAGTCTATGGTATAGACTTGTCTCCCATTAAAGTGAAATAGGGTAATTTATTTACTTTTTCAGGTTTCTGATTTAAGAAGACAATATGTCTACATTAGATTATTTCATTGCACAAGGAAAATCTCTTGATAAGACTGGAAAAGACTTAGAACAATGGGCTGTTGCTCAATATGACAAAGCATTAGCTGCTGAAGAGAGAAAAGCGGCTGCTGAAGAAAAAAAAGCTCTGGCTGAAGAAAAAAGATTAGAAAAAGAAGCTGATACTGCTGCTGAACTAAAGAAATTGCAAGCTGCATACTGTGGAACTAAAGAAATTGCAGAGCAAGTGGATTTGATGCAGAACAGAAAAAATTAGAAGCTGCTGCAGAACAGAAAAAACTAGAATTTGCTGCTGCTGCAGAACAGAAAAAATTAGAAGCTGCTGCAGAACAGAAAAAAATTAGAAGCGGCTGCAGAACAGAAAAGATTAGATAGAGAAGCTGAAGAGAGAAAAGCAATAAGAGAACATGAGTTTGAATTAGAGAAATTAAAATTGACATGTATGAGTAATGTTAATCAGGCATCTGGTGGTAATGGTAAACCCTTTGTGTACAAGGTCAAGGTACCAGCGTTTAACCCTACCAGTGATGACATAACATTTTGGCTTTCTAGATTTGAACGGGCTTGTCGATCTCATAATGTTGACAAATCACAGTATGTGAATCAGTTGTCTGAAAATCTAAAAGGGGAGTCTCTGAGTAAGTTATATTTTGTTGAAGAGGCCGACAAAGATAATTATGATGCTGTTAGGGCAGCTTTGATAAAGAGATATCAGCTGTCTGAGGAAGGTTACCGTCTTTTGTTTAAAACAATGAGACCTGAGGTAGGTGTAGAATTCTCAGATTTCATCTCAAAAGCACGAATTACACTTTCACGATGGATTGAATTATCCAAAACAGAGAAAACATTTGATGGTCTTACGGATTTATTGCTAAGAGACAAGGTCATGTCTTCTGTAAATAAATCATTCCTAGAGTTCTTACATGAGCGTAAACCTGGTACAATAAAGCAAATGGAAGAATATTGTGACCAGTATGCCACGGCACACCCTGACATGATTCTTGGTAACTCTAACATTAAAGAGAGTATGCCAGTTGCTTCGGCAACAGAGTATAATCAGAATTACTCACACAAATTCCAAGTAGCTAAAAATAAATTTGATAAAAAGGTTAATTGGAATAAGTATCAAAACCAAGATAACCACTCAAATCAGAGTTCTTCTTCGAAGAACTGGAATTGAGCTGATAGTCCTCGACACGCGAGAGGTACCCATAATGTTAGAAATTCTCGAAAAGGGAGTAGCTATAGGAACTACCCAAGTGCTTCATGGAGACAACAGAAACAATATTACAGGGATACTCAATATAATGAGCGTGATGATTATGATCATGAATATTATGATTCAAACCCAAATAGGGGTTATAACAGAGGCAATAATAATTATAGAGACAATTATAACCGAGGTAGATCACAACACAAAAGACATGGTAAATCTTATTACCAGGCTAACTCTGCACAACAGGAGTTCCACGACACCGATAATCAGAATAATGATAAAAAAGACTCCAACAGTGTAGCAAATTCCGCTTTCGATTTTGCTAGAGCATCTGAGTGTTCGCAATGCAAAACATTATTTGACCCAACCACAGTGTCTACTTTAAGCTGCGGTCACCCGCTTCCCGCTCTCCATGCGTCAATCGCGCATAATGGAAGGGGTGCTCTTGTCTTTAATAGGGGCCTAATAGATGGTACTCCGATATCAATTCTTTTCGACTCGGGGTGCACTACCATCGGAGTGAGGCAATCACTCGTAAATCCTTCTCGAGCTACAGGCAATATAAATAACATTAAAAAACACGACTGTCTTTTTTAAACTTCCGAGCAAAACTAACATTATTTTGTATTATTAAAAGAGGAACATAAACGGCATAAAACAAAACAAACAGAACCCAATAAACATAATTTAATTTTCTTTTTTTTTTACTCCATGTCTTCATATTTAATACATCCATATAATTTTCACTACAAATATCTAATGACTGTCGCCTGCAATGAAATGACCACAGTAGTAATAGTACCATATGTAATACATGTAACCGAAACAACACACTATAATTAAAAACCTATCAATATTGACGGGTTATTGCTAGTAATGATATAAAGATACTGAATCATGCGTGTGCACTTCTTTCTGTAATAACTAAATCAGCTATGAATTTGTAAAACAACATATAACAAATTTAATGACCAATTACTTTTGACCAAATGTAAATAAATAAGAGCTCGTGATTAATAAAATGTAGGTGTCTTCCTCGAAAAGATGTCGGCTTCAGAAATCTTAATTGTTGAAAAGAAAAACAAAGTTCTTCTGTATTTGATAAACATTTAAACTAATAAAGAGGGTAAACCCGAGGCCTGTAAACAGTAAATAAATAAGGTATGTTTCAGGCGCTTGTGAAAATAAAGAAATAAAGAATCAGAAAACTAGACAACAGAAGTGAGTCGCATACCGAAGAATCGAACCCAGGACTTGTCTAGTTTTCTGCTTCTTTATTTCTCACGAGCGCCTGAAACATACCTTCATGTATATAATATTTATTTATCTTCTGTATTTGGCCTGCTAGAAATGTCACTTAGCGGCCAAAACGCTGAATTGTTGATGCTGCTGTTTCCATCAATTCGTCTCTGTGGCAAGGGCATGTCTCCCGATCAGTTCAAGAGGTAACCTCTTCTAGTCAAGGAAGTTATCTTCACAACCCGTGAAACGTAGATTTCCAGTGTCGATCACAAGCTCTGAGCCACAGAATAGTAGTACAGCTGGTATCATAGAGTAGTACATCAAATGGTCTCTTCGATTCGTACCACAAACTTTAGAGGAAATAAAAGAACAAAACTTCTGCTAAGTCTTTGTTTTCCTGATATTAACCAGGCGCCTTTCCCGCTGTCCACTAACCGATTCCTTTCTCTGAATTTTTAAATCTCCCTGAGCGTACATCATAAAACTCAGGGGATATGATAAAAAATCACCATTCTTTTAGTTAATTTAATTGAAAATTTGCGACTGGACAGCGGCAAGTGCAATGACTTGTGCCTGGGTAAACATGTTTAAGTATACATACAACTTATTACAAATGATAGTGAATATTTACATATGATGTAATCATCATCCACTCCTTACTCCACTCAGAGTCTGGGGTTACCTCTGCTTTTGGTTCCCTGTGAGAACTAGCACGAAGCAATCACCAGCGTTTTGCTGTGGTGGTTCATGAATATATCATTTTCACATGTTGAGGTTGCCAGCCGTGTATGGACCTGTATAACCACCAGCAAGTTCAAACATGTCAAATTCAAAGTATATAAAATATGTTACAACTCACCCCAATAGTTGGGACCTCTAGACTTCTTGCTCAGTAGAATAAAATTGGCAACTTGATAAAGATGCCTCGAACACGCGTCAGTGGTGTTATTTCCAGTTAGAATCCCTCTGTGACTTTGTGAGTAGGTCATGTAGGAGTCAGGTTTCCGTATTAACAGGTAGACTGTCCTTGCTGTAGTGTTATGAAGGAGTTCCGATACGTGTTTTGTCCAGTCCTATAATAGTCAAAATCCTAACTCTCTTCATTTCCTGGCTTCAGTCCGAGCTGTCTACTTTTGACGATTCTGGAATGCAGTATGTTTTAGCCTCCGAATTTGATAGGTTATATTGCAGTTTTCCTACCCACGCTTCCACCAGGCGTTTCCGACAAAACTTCCAATCAGAATAAATGTTTATTTCTGACATATATTTGATATGATCCAATCCATGAGCAGAATGTAGTCTGTCGGGGTGTCAGTTATTTACTTTCCCCCCGCGTGGTTTAAAATATCATTGTACAATTTTAACACATGGCCCCATCTCCCATATATGGCCCGACATCTTCAGTCTTCTTAGGCAACCTTTTAATTACGATTTGTAACCTCCACCTGCAGATAGTGTCCTCGCCAATTTGTCTACCCAGACGGGTTTCTCTGTAATAATTACACAGCCAATGTCTGGACGGAAGTGATTTACGCAATTATCACCTGTACTTTCCTGGTGCCCAGAAGGATAAGCTGCGATATATCGCTGCACTCAGACATTTTCCCCAGACAACATCTGGTCTTCCTTTTGCATTTTCCGCCCTAAGTGTCTGAACACGTTTGTAGTGAACAATACGCCTAGACGGACATGCTGGTCTTGGCGGAAAAGTCAACAATCATTTTCCGTTGACCAGAGGAAGCAAATCTGGTTGAACAACTTAAGCTTTTACAATTAATCCTTAAGAATGGTCAATCAGCCGTGAAATAACACTATCGCAGTACGAACAGGGGTCAACAAATCTAAGGCGCGGCGATGGGGCAGGTTTATGTGCGTAAAATGAAGAAATAAATGTAGAAAGTAGGAGGGAAAGAAGGGGAGTAAAAGGACACAACAATTCCGTCACATCCATGTACCTACAAGTCTCTATTCTCCATGAACCCATAGGTCTCTATTTTCCATGTACCTACAAGTCTCTATTTTCCATGTACCTACAAGTCTCTATTTTCAATGTACCTACAGGTCTCTCTTTTCTCTGTGTCTACCTACAGGCCTTTCTCTTCTCCATGTGCACCAAATGGCCTGTCTTATCTGCTCATAAAAGTAATTAGCATCTGATACACTACATCTGTCACTTACTTACCAGGTTTCTAACCACGAATCAGCGCTGTTTTCACACTGTAGTAAAATATCTCTGTTAGTGACAAGTTAGATAACTAGTCTTGAATTATGCGAGTTTTAAATTATGCTGGGTCGTCTGGAACGCACCCCTCGCTTAAAATGGACTGCACTGTACTAGCATTGTCAGAATTCGTGACCACAACCTCAGTATCCGATAAGGGTTCTTGAATTATGGAGTTTGGGGGGGGGGGGGGGGTCTGGGGGGGGGGGGGGGGCTTAAAATGGACTGCACTGTACTAGCATTGTCAGAATTCGTGACCACAACCTCAGTATCCGATAAGGGTTTGGGGGTGGTGGGGGGGGGGGGGGGGGAAAAGAGTAGGGCCTTTGGAGGGGGGAGGGGGGGGGGGGGGGGGGGGGGAGAGCGGAGGGGGGGGGGGGGGGGGGGGGGGGGGGGGGGGGGAAGAGAAGAGAAGAAGAATTACTTTTCAAAATGCTGGAGCAAACAAGGTTGAGATGTAACTTTCATACATCACCCTTCAGCTCTCCGCTTCCCCCCCCCCTTTTTCCCCGGAGCTTAGGCCTTCAACAAACTCATGGCAAGCCCTCGTGTCACGTGCTATAAATTCAAGGTCTTTCCATATATTCTTCAACCCTGTCATTTGTGTCAAGTTCTCTCCCGCAAGTGTGTGTGTTTTTTTTTCTGGTCTCCATTGACCTTCTCTAACCCTGGGGATTCCAGATCAAGACCTGTCTTTGAATGCTATCATATATATATATATATATATATATATATATATATATATATATATATATATATATATATATATATATATATATATATATATATATATATATATATATATACAGTACTTTGCAAAAAAAAATGGCAGTCATATTGCTCAGCTAAATAAGCTGAAATCTAATTAAATATGCATGTTCTGCCCCAAATTTGCACTCCACTTAAGTGAGCAAACACTACCAAAAGTAAAAAAAAAATTAGCGTAGAGTAACGTCCCTTGATAATAGAGCAGACGACAATTTCTAATGCTAGTGGCAGAAAATGGATACAAAGTCAAAGTGTATGTTAATTTCACAGCTTTGGAATGAAGGAAATCAAACATGTTCCAACATTTCTAAAACCTTGAACATTCCTGAGCGGACTGTCTACAGAGTTGTGAGTAAATTAAAAGCAGGTAATGGAATCGAGCGAAAAGAAGGTAGTGGGAGGCCAAGAATTTTGGTCACAAAGGACCATCGGTGTCTCGCCCAAATCGTTCGGGCTGGGCCAATGAAGAGTGTAGAAAACATACGGCAGCGCATGATCGAGTTGGGAAGCCCAGAGGTATCTAATGCTATTGTCAACCGGGAGCTACACAGGATGAATTACACAAAAAAGCGGGTAATTTCGTCACCATTGCTCACAGAGACTCACAAACAGATGCGCTTGAACTGGTGCCACGAACACCAAAATTTGTCATGGGACAATGTGATTTTTTCAGATGAATGTTCTCTTTGGTCTTATCCTGCTCAAATAAATATTTGGACGAAAGGCTCTGTAACGCCTGTGTACCAGCGACCGAAACATACCTAGAAATTCCATCTTTGGGGAGGGGTGTCAGCAAGAGGTGCCACCCCACTGTGTGTTTTCACAGGAATTCTCACGAAAGAAAGGTACATCGACATACTAGAGGGACACCTTCTGCCATTTATGCAGGTCATGTACCCCGATGGGTGCACATTTCAACATGACAATGACCCAAATCATACAGCTCATACCCCAAAGCATGGCTGCAAGAGAAGAATGTGATAGTGCTGAAGTGGCCCAGCAACAGTCCCGATCAAAACCCAATTGAAAACGTTTGGGCACTACTCAAGAATCATTTAAAAAAGAGTGGACTCAGAGACGTTGAACAATTGAAGAAAGTAGCTGAAAAATACTGGGACAGTCTGACTCTCAATTACCTACAAACATTTGTGGGAAGTATGCCTCGCCGCATCCAGGCTTGCCTTGCTGGAGAAGGCAACATTATATTGTACTGAAACCACTGTTAATAGATAGGGGAGATACCAATCTTCCTCTGGACATACAGTTTTTATTATTATTTGTTTCTATGAGTGTGCTGCGTTGCGAAAATATGACTGCCATTTTTTTTGCAAAGTACTGTATATATATATATATATATATATATATATATATATATATATATATATATATATATATATATATATATATATATATATATATATATATATATATATATATATATATATATATATATATATATATATATACTGAAGCACATTAAAAACGCACCACCTGTATAATCCAGGAACAGAGTGTGAAATGTAAATATAGGTGTTTACAAGTTTATATATTTGGAATCTTTATTCATTTTCCTATGAATCCATGCTGGTCATTAATTTGCACATTTGATTGTTATGAAATTCATTGCATTCTGTGCAGGCAAGGGAGAAAACCAAAAATGCAACCAATAAAAAAATTCATTCACACTATCCTCAGTATCTGGTATGTCCACCATGTGCTTGCAAACAAGCTTGGCAGCGGTTCCGCATGGAACGCACAAGTCTCTGAAGGAAATTCCGGGGAATCAAGTCCCATCCACGTGTAAGAGCAGCTTCGAGCTGTTGCAGATTAGCTGGAGAACCTTGCCTGTAGACTCTGCGTCCAAGCTCGTCCCACAGATGTTCTATAGGGGACATGTCTGATGATAGGGCAGGCCAATCAATCGTCACAATGTTCTGCTGCTGTAGATATTGCTGCGTAATGCATGCGGTGTGCGCACGTGCGTTATCCTGCTGGAGAAGCTGCAAGTCTGGATAATTAGTGAACGCAGTAGCAACCAATGCATCCAGAACCTCATCTCGATATGTCACAGCATTAACATTTCCACGGAAGACGTGAAGAGGCAAGCGATGGTGAAAAGTGAATCCTCCCCAAATGTGAATACTGCCACCTCCAAATCGGTTGTGCTGACGAACACAGCAATCTGCAAAGCGCTCTCCACACCGTCGCCAAATCCGCATACATCCATCAGCAAAGGATATGTTGAATCTGCTCTCGTCTGTGAATAGGACAGCATTCCACTGCAGTCTAGTCCATCTGACATGTTGCTCTGCCCATTGCAGGCGCTGCTGACGATGTCTGTGAGTCAAGTTTGGCCCAACATAAGGTCGTCTTGCAGTAAGGCCTGTATCTCTGAGTCGTCGTATGACTGTCATTCGAGAGACTTGCCACGTCTACCCACTATTGCTCTTGCTGTTTGACTTGCCGGGAGAGAACGATTCCTTAGGTGACTCAGCACAATATGACGATCTTGCGCAGGGGTAGTAACTCGTGGTTGGCCACTCCGAAGTCTATCCCGGGCACTGCCAGTGGTTCCGTAACGTTCATTGAGACGTACAATAATGCTGTGGTGGCAATTCATCCTTCTGGCAATGGCCCGCGAGCTCATTCCGGTCTCCAACATACCAATGGCTCGTTGGCGGTCGTTTTCAGATAGTCGTGGCATTTCAAGCACATGTACTGGGTATTTTGTCTCAACGGCCTTTTTATACCGAGTATACTGCCACAACGCGTACACATTTTCAGGGTCATAGCTGTTGGGAATCGTGTTGCACGTGTAACTTTCATTGTTTTCATGTAGTCTGTACACAAACCCGTGGGTTGAATCATGCACTTTCCATTCCAGCAGCCATTCGCTCTCTACCTCATGACAAACACGGGGAAAATCCATTACCATACTTTTTTTTCCAGCTTCTCGGCATCAGTATATATAATAGTGGTGCGTTTTTAATGTGCTTCAGTATATATTGATCTGTGACTTACCTGAGAGATTAATGCTATCATTAATGATATATATTGATCTGTGACTTACCTGAGAGATAATCTTCTCTCCGTCATTGAACTTCCGAGTTGACAGTGCGTCACAGACATTCATTCGCTCATACACCTGAAACAACAAAATGATTGTGTGACCAAAACATGAACGAGTACAGGAATATGAAGCATCTAAAGAGCACGTGTTTGATGAAGAGAAAGACACAAGAAAGTAATTATGCAAAAGACTGCACTAAAGAACAGAATGTTCATTAACCACGAGGCCCAATTCAAACCTTACTACCCAAACTAAGCTCTCCCTGCATTAAGTCAGCGCCCAATGTCTTTGACATCGGTCTGAACAAACATATGCCTGAGTGAACAAGAATGGTCAACTTAAGCCGAACGGACATCGATCACTGCAGCTTCCAGGATGATATGTCAATCTTCAAGAAATGACCATTAGAGGCTGGCCTGTGTCTGCTGCACTCAAGTCTGGCAGCCAATACGTTTGTCCATGTTAAAGAGATGGACGGAGTGATTGTGTGTTTAAAAACTAGAGTCAAGACGTGAATAATCACGTGATCGGCACGAGAGGAAAGCGATACGATTCTAAAGGTCGCTTGACAAGTAGTCAGGTTTAATATGCAGCGTCTGCGTATGACAGACAGACAGACAGACAGATAGAGAGAGACAGAGAGAGAGAGACAGAGAGAGAGAAAGGTTCGGAACGAGGCAAAGATGCAGGACAATCAAGTATCATCATCATCATCATCATCATCATCATCGCAAAAAATACAAGAGAAAAGAAGAATTGATTCAGGCAAATAAAATTCTGTCTGACCTTAAAGCACGTGGTGCACACAAAAAACTGTCGGTGGCAACGGGACGATTCTCAACTAACTTCAGAGCAGAGGCAGAGGATTTGAAAACTGCAGCAGTTATAATGACAGAGGAAAGTACAAAGAGACAAGTTGCTTTCTTTACCGATGCACAGTCAGTAACTGCAGTGTTGAAAAGCCAAAATAATACAGACCTGGATGACCTCAGAATAGTGCTTCACAAACTTTGTCAACGATTCATAAGTGTTGTGATCAAATGGATCCCATCTCATTGTAACATCACTGGCAATGAACAGGCTGACAGATTGGCAAAGGAAGGTGGAAATCTACCTCAGCCTGATGTAAACATAACTTTCGAGGAGGCAAAGAGTTTTATCAGAATCAGATACAGAAACAAATGGGATGGAGAGCATCCAGGTCACACACAGAATGATACGTACTACCAACTCAACAGATGAGAACAAGTGGTAATCTTCAGACTCCGCACTGGCCACAACAGATTGAGATACCATCTATTCAACAAGCTAAAGATAGGAACTACCGATCAGTGTAACTGTGGCACTGATAAAATGACTGCTGAACATCTGCTTCAAAGTTGCCCAACATATGCGGAACAGAGAAAGCCCATGTGGCCGATGTTAAGGTATTTTATTGGCATGGTCTGCTAGAGGTTAACAGCATAAGATTAATAGGTGACTACGTTTAATATAATGTAAATAATTGTTAGTTAGTGTACGCGATACACACGATTGATTATGACGTGTATGCGTTGGTATGTCACGCACCGTGACTAGGTTACCACACCCTTTTCTTAGATGACCGTCAAACGGATAAGACGTGTCCTATAATCCTTCCAGTGGTAGGCATGATATTGCCGCACATATGTTATTGCAGTACGGACATGGGTCAGTCCGATATTCTTATGAAGAGAGGAATGTATCGAGGTTAGTAATTTTAACTAAAGTCAAGGAAGGATGAAATTATGGTCCACATTCGTTTTATATCGCCAGACGTCTAATCTCATTGTCGGCCGTTGGATGTCCCAACCGCGCGTACATATAGTTACGACGTTCTGACTATAGTGTTGCATATTATTGGACCAGGACTATAATGCATGGATAGCATTTATGATGTATGATTCAATTCTAATATATAATGTTTTCATAATCAACCTCCATGGACTGTCTACTGTTTGAAATGTATATTAAAAATTGTGTGGACTCGAGAAGAGACTTATCACGTTCATTGAAGTTACAAATTCAACAATTATGATACTGAGTTCAAACCTTGTGACAGACAGAAAGTATTAACTCACATTCGCGTAACTATTCCAACAATAGCACGATCAAGAATTAATGAATCAAATGACCAGAACTAAGAAGCTTATTGAATCAATGAGAACGGTGGCTTTCCACAACGACCACTGAAATAGAAGACGGGGCCGCAACAACAATAAAAGAAGTGAATCGTATAAAGCCCCGCAACAGAGTGGTTGCCATTGCTGGGGAACGAAGGAAGAAAGAAATTTTTTTGTTTACATACTTTCACGGACTGTTTACGATTACAAGAAAACGTTCAAGTCACATGATTCCGAACATGACGTGGCTTGTGTAACTATGCAAAAATCAGTGACGTCACAATATTCCGTGTACAAGCCAACGATCGAAGGACGATGCCAGCTCACCTAATGTTTCATTCAAGAATACAACTTCTCAGTAGATCATAGGATTGAAAAGACATTATTTACCAACAAGGAACAAACAGTCCTATCCTCTAGTCTAGGCCGTTGGTGAAGATCGCATCGGACGACGGGTTAAAAGATAAGTCTCAGTTCGTGACTGTTGTCATTCATAAGAAACATCACTGAGTCTAATTCACATTTTGCAGGCATGTCCGTTCTATATATTTTATATGCACGTTATATTTGTTTTCATTGTTTGTGCTGTGCCTAATTTGTGGGAGGTTGGAGTGGAGATTCAGAATGAATAAATTATGGCTCTACGGATTGCCGATATTCATTCTGAACGGTCTTTAGGGTAGTGAATTAAATCGCATTTCGCGGAGAACGCGTCGATGACATTTCCGGGGCTTGTTTCGTTCGGGACTGCATTTAATTCACAGTATATGTTAGATGTCTAGTTTGGTGAAATAATCGGTGTATTTTATCGTATTCAGTTTAAATTCTATTTAGTTTGGTAACAATGTTAGTAATCTATCTTGTTCTTTCTGATCTTGCTATTATTCAGTTCATTTTTTTTTGTATAACCGTCAATGAGTCCATGTTTGCGTCATTAATTTTTGTGTACGCAGATTTAACTCTATATTCAGTTAACCTTCACCCTACTCTATATTTCCGGTTTGCAGATTTGGTTTCATAATATCAATTTTTATTGTAGAAACGTCTTGTTTCGTGATAATATGGTTTGTTTATCCTTGGTTTACCCATCGTATCGTATGTCCTCATTTCATCTGTTCATGATTTAACACTAATAATATAATTTCTTGCTTAATAAGAGTGTATATGAATATAATTAAAATTTAATGACTTTTAAGGAGAATTAGGGACTTTGCACCAATTTGCAGTGGTAGTCCAAGAAATGGGCGATGCACTTTATAGCTCATGATTAAGGCATAATATAATAATAATATATATTTATAAAATAATTTGACTTTTTAGTCTGTCCTGCATATAAAGGACATAGTGTATATTATTTGGTACATTTTTTCCATTACTAAATGATTTACTTAGCACATATCACTGACTGAATGATATAATACTTGAGGAATAATACTATTTATTATTAGGTGCATGATAGTAATTCAGCACCCGAAATAGATAAATATCATAACTATTTATGATATATTAACGAGTATATATGTAATATTTTCCCAACATAGTATGTCTATGTATGGAATCTACAAATAATAGTTAGATAATATTACAATTAATTAAATTGAACATTCCCAGATTAAGTTCAATAATATTATGATTGTTTATATCGACTATTCATAAATTGAATAAGTATAATAATTACTTAAAATTTATTGGTGATTATTACATAACCATTACGTACAATATTAACGTCAAGATGCTTAACTTAGACTATTTTATTAAAAATGGTAAAGATTTTGGGAAAAAAGGAGAACTTCTCGAGGCTTATGCATTGGCTGAATTTGCAAAATATAAAGCAGAGATGGAAGAACTTGAAAGAAAACAGGCGGAAAAGAAGGCAGAATTAAGACAAGAAGAAGAAAGAAAGATAGCAAGAGATGAAATCCTACGGATTGAAGAAGAGAATAAATTGAAACGACAAGAAATCATACTGCAGCAAGAAATGGAATTGCAACGACTTAAATTAGAAACAGCAAAACTTAATTCACAGGGCGCTGCAGCAACCCAAAATGATACTGCTCAATCTGGATCTTCATCCACACGACTTAAAGGTAATTATTACTTTAAGCTGCCTCCATTCAAGTTACACGTAGATGACCTTTCATCGTGGCTCGCGCGCTTTGAGGACATATGTAAGGTGAATAACCTTGACAAAGCGGCATGGGCACTGAAACTTAAGGAATTTCTAGATGGCGAACCTGCAAGTGCAGCACAAAATATAGATCCAACACTATCAACAGACTATGAGGCCATTAAGACGTTGTTACTACGTCGTTTCCACTTGAACGAAGAGGCATGTAGATTGCGTTTTAAAAGTTTGTTGCCAGATAACAATAGAGATTTCACAGGTTTTATTGCTAACATACGCAATACTTTTAACAGATGGGTTGAACTGGCAGGTGTCAACAAATCCTACGACAAGTTAGTCGATTTGTTATTGAGGGATAAAGTATTATCGTCTGTCAGCCCACCATTCTTTGCTTATCTGCAAGAAAGAAAACCAGAATCTATTGATGAGTTAGAAAAAATTTCTTTAAATTACTGCACAGCTCATCCGAATGCTAATATTTCTGGCACATTGATAAGAGAACCACTTCCTGTAGCCTCCAATATGGCATATCATAATCATAACAAACCTAGAACACACAGTGTAGACAGGGGTAGGTTCAAAGGAAACTATGACATTAATTTTCATAAGGGACAGAATAACTTTAACAATAACTTTAATAGAGGACGACAACAAACCAGAAACTATTCACCTCAGTCAAGAAATAACAGTAATCCACGTAACTCAAGTTATAATCGATCATATAACTATAATAATGATTACAAGTGGAACAATAGCGATAATTATAACTCGAGACATCGAGATAACAGTTACAATAGAGGACAACGGGATAATTCATCTAATTATTCTCGTCATCGTTCTCATTCTCGTAGATCGACAACTTATAACCATAATACAGGGGCAGCTGTTACTACTGCTACAACCCCTAGGGTTCAGAGTTCAACTACTGATAACAAAAACATACAGTCATCGTCTACTTGTTTTGCAATGAATTATAACGTGGCAAATAGTTGCCCAACATGTAATCTTATATTTCAGAAAGCAAAAGAGACAGTTCTGAACTGCGGTCATATTCTACCAGAAGTCAGTCTAGCAGTCAATGACGGAACAGGATCACTGATCTTCAACAGAGGAAAAGTTAATGGATCCATCGTCTCAGTCTTAAGAGATTCGGGATCGACCACGATCGGAATCCGTCAGACACTTGTTCATCCAAATTGTGCAACTGGAGAACATGTCAGGTGCATGACTTTTGGGGGAACCATAGAATATTATCCAACAGCTATTATTTACATTGACACACCTTTCTTCACAGGCAATGTTAAAGCATGCATGTTAAGAAACCCAATTGCCGACCTTATGGTGGGATGCATACACGGGAGTAAAGATTGCACACCAGATGAGATTATTCAATGGGAAAAAAATAATCTATACATCGGAAATGCAGCAATAACCAGAGCATATACAAAACAATTAGAGACTATAGACACGGAAAACAAGGAAACAAATGATCATGAAAATATCGAGATTCATTCTGCTATTGACCGAGTATCATTTGCTGCAAAACAGAGGGAAGACAGGTCACTAACAAAATTTTTTACGCTGGTCAACAAAGATGACAATCTTTCTAGGAACATAAATTATAGTCAGTGGTTTAGTATTAAAAATGACATTTTATTAAGATGTTTTATGGATAGAACTCAGATAAGACAACAAGTCATGGTACCTTTTGCTTTTAGGCGGTACATACTTCAACATGCACATGATTCTAAGTGTGCAGGTCACATGGGTTATACTCGTACACGTTCACGAGTATTATCTTCTTTTTTTTTGGCCGGGAGTATCACGAGATATTTCACAGTACGTACGCTCCTGTACGATATGCCAAGAAGTGAAAGCACGGGGAGCCTTTCACACGGCGCCTATTCAGGCTTGTGATATATCGGTGAGACCTTTCGACAAAATGGCCATTGATATCATTGGCTCACTTTTACCATCAGCCAGAGGACATAGGTTTATTCTCACTTGCATCGATTTATGCACACGATGGCCAGAAGCCATCCCATTAAAAACAACCACCACATCAGATGTAGCTGATGCACTACACTTGATCTTTTCTAGAGTAGGTTTTCCTAGAAAACTTTTGTCAGATCATGGTTCTCAATTTATATCTGAGACTATGACGGAGGTAATGAAGACTTGGCAAATAGATAGAAACCTCAGCAGCATTTATCACCCAATGAGTAATGGTGCTGTAGAAAGACTTAACCGTACACTCAAACAAATGCTACATAAAGTTACAGTTAACCATCCACAGGACTGGGACAGAGTGCTACCAGCGGTGTTATTCGCTTATCGAGAGGTGCCAAATGAACAAACTGGCTTCTCTCCGTTTCATTTAGTCTTTGGCGCTCCTCCAAGAGGTCCTATGGGACTGATAAAAGATTTATTAATCGATTCTGAGATGACTCAGGACACTCAGTCATCCTATGAATATGTAATTAATCTCCGGAATAACATTATTGATGCCTGTCAAATGGCAACAGCTTCATCTGAGGCTGCGAAAGAGAAAGCTAGAACTTTCCAAAACAGTAATAGACGATTACGTCAATTATTTCCAGGAGATCAAGCTTATGTGTTATTGCCACATAACAATAATAGACTACTAATCTCGTGGAATGGTCCTTACCAGGTTATCAATAAGATTTCTGATGTTGATTATGTCCTGGACATTAAGGGACATCACAAAATATTTCACATAAATATGCTCAAGCAATTTCATACTCGACCTGAACATCTACAAGCTATTTTTCATGAATTAGATGACACTTTCAGACCTACATGTCACTATTCTAATTTATCCGTTATCCAGGAAGAAGAATCTTCTTTTCCTGAGGTACAGTTAGCTTTACCTGTACCTGTAGTACAATCTAGCGAATCTTGGCGGGACGTAACCATCTCTTCGTCGGTTACACCGCAACAGCATCAAATGATTGCTGATCTGCTACAATCTTATCCAGATGTGTTGACCGATGTTCCAGGTCGCACATCAGTCATTAATCATGACATCACCCTTAACGAGGATACTCCAATTCGGGTACATCCTTATTCTGTTCCTATACACTTTCTTACTAAAACTACTAAGGAACTTGAACAGATGTTATCTTTAGGAATTATCGAAACTAGTAATTCCCCATTTTCTTCTCCATTAGTTATTGTCCGAAAGAAGGACAATAACATTAGACTATGCGTCGACTATAGAAAATTAAATGCACAAACGATAGTTGATAGCGAACCACATCCACTTCTCGATGACTTACTGCCACGTCTATCGACAGCAACTATATTTACTAAGATAGACTTAACTAAAGGTTATTGGCAGATACCACTAACCGAAAAAGCAAAATACTACACAGCGTTTTCAACTCCGCTAGGTCTATACCAGTGGAACGTGATGCCTTTTGGGCTGGTTAACGCTCCAGCTACCTTTGTTCGCATGATGCGACACATTTTTTCAGGTAGACCAGACATTATTACATATATAGATGACATATGCTTGTTTAGTACATCTTTTGAGGAACATTTTTTGGGTCTTGGATACGTTTTTGATACCTTGAGAAGGTACAAGTTAACTGCTAAACCTACAAAATTACAGGTAGCATTTCATGAGATCACTTTTTTGGGTCACATTATTGGAGCTGGATATATTCGAACATTACCCAGTACAGTTTCAAAAATTTTAAACATTTCCGTTCCTCAAACGAAGAAACAAGTGAGAAGCTTGTTAGGTCTAGTCCAATATTACAGTAGATTCGTACCTAACTTGTCATCCATCACTGCTGTATTGTCCTCATTACTAAAGAAGAACATGCCAGTGAAAGTGACATGGACTGACGAATGTGACAGAATTTTTCGGCAAATAATTTCTATATTTTCAAATCCACCTATTTTGAGATTAATTGATGCTTCTAAAAAGTTCATTCTTCGTACAGATGCGAGTAACTACGGAATTGGCGCATGTTTGCTCCAATACCATGACGACATCCTCCATCCAAACTTGTACGTGTCACGAAAACTGAAACCACCAGAAGTGAAGTACTCTACGGTTGATCGCGAACTCTTAGCCGTCGTGTGGGCGATAACCAAACTAGAAAAATTCCTACTGGGAGCCCCTTTTGTAGTACAAACCGATCAAAGGGCCGTAGCATCACTACAACGAGCAAATCACAAGAGTCCAAAATTGACCAGATTTGCTATACTCCTCCAACCCTTCGAGTTTTCAATCGAGTACATCACAGGATCCGACAACATCTTGGCAGATACATTATCTCGAAATCCTAATGATGTCGATTCCTAATTTACGTTGTTTGTCGCAAAGACAATACTATGTACAGAGAAACTTAATCAAAGAACATAGCACCATCGTTGCTTTTTGACACATGAATGAACCATTTACTCAGCTGCTTTCTATAGGCAAATTATACGCAAAGTGACTGCAATCAATTGACACTATATTCGTCTTTACACCGGGACTTTCCTGGTTTACATTTGTCACAACATTGTTTCAAAACACTTCGGAGAAAATAAATGACATTCCAGTCGAACTAATTCGTTATATAACGTGATTCAGAATACTTGAACATTTTGTCTAATGGAAATTCAAGGATCAAGACTACGAATGGATCTTCATATCCAATGTTAATTACTTTAATTTATTCTTTAAAACTAATCCACATTAAAATGACAAGTGAGTTGAATTTTAAAAAAATGAATGAAACTTAAAAAAAATGAAAGAAAGAAAAGAAAACTCACATAATTCTTTGATTATATTCTTAGAATTACATGATTATATTGCATACTATTGTTTAAATTAGTTAGAAAGGTATTAATAACTTAATACTACACTTACTTGATGTTCAACACACATAACTTAGTTAAATTTATACATCATTTTTTTTTCTTTCTCTAATTTATTCTTTATTCGTTATTATGTCTTTCTTTAACAGATCCTCTCATTTTTCTTACATTAGATTTTCAACAACTTATTCTTATTCCATACCTAGTATAGTTATTTAGTTTAATTTTAACACTTTAAATTAGTCTGACATGACATTTTATCACGACATATTTTAAGTTAATTAATTATTTAATTAGAGATCGACATTACCATTCTCTTTTAGTTCTTATTACCATTTATATTTATTTATGATATAAATAATGAATATATTACATGACTATTGGTTAGTCGACATGACCACGACATTGGTTCTAGACAGAACGTCGTAGGCCATATGCCGCAATCTCGTTAAATTTTTTTTTTGATATTGTTAACATATTGGTATTTTTTCAGATGGGTTTTTGTTAAAAAAAAAATCTATCTAATAGATTTTTTTTTCCCCCAGTGGACAGGGAATTGTTAAGGTATTTTATTGGCATGCTCTGCTAGAGGTTAACAGCATAAGATTAATAGGTGACTACGTTTAATATAATGTAAATAATTGTTAGTTAGTGTACGCGATACACACGATTGATTATGACGTGTATGCGTTGGTATGTCACGCACCGTGACTAGGTTACCACACCCTTTTCTTAGATGACCGTCAAACGGATAAGACGTGTCCTATAATCCTTCCAGTGGTAGGCATGATATTGCCGCACATATGTTATTGCAGTACGGACATGGGTCAGTCCGATATTCTTATGAAGAGAGGAATGTATCGAGGTTAGTAATTTTAACTAAAGTCAAGGAAGGATGAAATTATGGTCCACATTCGTTTTATATCGCCAGACGTCTAATCTCATTGTCGGCCGTTGGATGTCCCAACCGCGCGTACATATAGTTACGACGTTCTGACTATAGTGTTGCATATTATTGGACCAGGACTATAATGCATGGATAGCATTTATGATGTATGATTCAATTCTAATATATAATGTTTTCATAATCAACCTCCATGGACTGTCTACTGTTTGAAATGTATATTAAAAATTGTGTGGACTCGAGAAGAGACTTATCACGTTCATTGAAGTTACAAATTCAACAATTATGATACTGAGTTCAAACCTTGTGACAGACAGAAAGTATTAACTCACATTCGCGTAACTATTCCAACAATAGCACGATCAAGAATTAATGAATCAAATGACCAGAACTAAGAAGCTTATTGAATCAATGAGAACGGTGGCTTTCCACAACGACCACTGAAATAGAAGACGGGGCCGCAACAACAATAAAAGAAGTGAATCGTATAAAGCCCCGCAACAGCCGACACCAGTACCATTAGTGGAAAAGCTCTACGGAGATTCAAATAGACTCAGACTGACCACTACTTCCTTTGAAAATATTCCAGTGGACGTCTGAAAATGTATGAAAAAGAAGAAATTCAGTAAAAGTGTTATTAATATTTGTTACATCTAATAAAAAGAGAGCAGATATGGTTCTTGGGTATTTCTAAGGGGGATAACAACAAAGAGAATAACTACTGGTCCCGCGTGTTTATCGTATGAGGTAATAATATCAGATTGTCTATCAGGCTGGCAATATCAGATTGTCTATCAGGCTGGCAATATCAGATTGTCTATCAGGCTGGCAATATCAGATTGTCTATCAGGCTGGCAATATCAGATTGTCTATCAGGCTGGCAATATCAGATTGTCTATCAGGCTGGCAATATCAGATTGTCTATCAGGCTGGCAATTTCACTGTGTAACACAAAATGTTGCAGTACCCACTGCCGTAAGAGTAGGTGAGGGATCTGATGCAGACTTCCTGCAAAGAGAACCAGCTGTAGTGGTTGCTGCATACTCACACACACACACACACACAACAGGAAAAGACGATGATAATAAATAGAGACCAACTTGAAGGTTGATCTAGTCCAGTGGTATTCAACTTTTTTTGTTCGCGTACCCTCAGATATAATTTATCTTTAACTATATACTCCCAAGGTTATTGGTGCATAATGCCAAGTATTCAATTGACCTATACATTGCTTTAGCAGACTTTTTTTTTCACGTACCCCCTTAGATGTCTTCTCGTACCCCTAGGGGTACACGTACCCCAGGTTAAATACCACTGCTCTAGTCCACCTACCTTGATGGAACGATGAACTTGACGGGCCCCAAAGTGTGATAGGATAGTAAACAGAAACACACGCAATAATAAACAACACAAACACACCAGGTCAAAGAATGTATTTGTAACGGTAGTTCCAGACAGCCTACGGCAATGTTCCGTAAATAAACGGAAAGTTGTCTGTTAAAAGTTTCAAAGAAATAAAATAAAATAAAATATCGTACTTGGCATACCATTCGCTCACTCATACATCCCCCACCCATCCATACACGGGCGCGCGCGCATACATACTGTCCGCCTATCAGCTCTCTTCAAGGTCCAGCATAAATATACCAATTGTCAACTCAAGTGTCAAAGCTATCCTTTTGTATAACTCTGATACGTGAGAATAACAAAACTGACAATCATAAAGTTAGACTTTAATAAATGGGTGCGTGTGCATAATTGTAAGATCAAAATGGTATAATAGTACATCTCTTCTGTTACAACACGTATTTATAATGCGTGAATTAGTTCATACGCAGCAGATAAATTGGGGAATAAAATAACTAAAACGTGAAATCGTGTTAGCTTATATGCGATTTTTCCTGTGGTGACATTGGTTTGCACTACTGAGTAACACCAGGTGAAAGCGAAAAAAACGCCACCCAGCTTGCAGTGACACGCGGAGGAATACACAAACACACGCAGCTCATGTGAGAGTTGTGAGAGTGTGTATCGCGCTGCTCTCCCGAGTTTGCGTACTTTTCACGATAAAAGTATTTAATACAGCACTATCGTCTGGGACTTTAAAAAAAAATGATTTAGTTCTTGTTGCTTAATTTCTAGTTGGTTGAATGTCTTTTCTGAAGTACTAACCTTATATGTTTTCCTTTGTTTTATGTATATATCTTTTAAGTATTGATTGGGCTTCACCTGGAGCATCTGTACTTAAAACCTTATCACCTGTCATGTCTATATTGTGATTTCTATAGTAAGTTTTTAATTCAAGCCTTTGTTGTTCATACTTTTTACAGTGGATCAGGTAGTGGTCTATGTCATTCTCTTCCTGACATTCTTGGCAGTTTGGTATTATTTGATGCCAGTGAAGTATTATGATTTTTTTTCCCCTGAGCGTCTATGTGGGTGGGGAGAGAAGGGGGTACCTCATTTCAGGGGCTCAGAAGCCCTCCTCCCAACCCTCCATGAGCCATTTTGCCATGACACAACATTCTAAATGATTAACGAGCATAATGTTTAAGAGATGAGTAAACATCCTAGCCAACAGGTGTGTAAACTAACAATCATTAGCGCAACACGCCAAACTTCTGATACACCCACCTGCACATATTATTTGTATGCAAACAAAATTGGGAAGGGGGGGCTGAGGCCTGGAAGACATATGCCTTTCTAAATAGGCAACTGCCTCATTTTTATCTTCGAAATCTATTTGAATGTTTTCGGTCCTGTGATAAACTATTCATGGAATGAAACAGAAACGATCAGTCGAAAATCCGATCGAGGCAGTCCAACGCTGGACTAACAAAAAATTGTTTAAATAACGGCCATCATCCGAAAAACTGATTAGGTCCACTTTCTATTATTCTTACACCCTCTCCCTCCAACATCCTTGTCTTATTCACTCCCCACTCCTCCTATTAATAATGTCATGTTGTCTTCCTTAAATCTAGAACAGGTTTTATTGTGGCAGCCTAAAAACAGCAGCTATGAATAAGCAGAGTTAAGCCTACTGTTTTACTTAAGCGCTCAAAGATGTTTTTTTTGCTTCACAAGTGTGTCAGAAATTGTTTTAAATTTTTTTAATTTCCAGAATGTGCTGATATAATTATATACTTTAAGTAATGATGATGTATACAACAATACATAGATTAATTGCTTCCGGGCTGACCGCGTGAGTGCCAGGATAAAGGATAAAAGGTAAGACAAAGAGCTGGATGTTAGATGGGCGTGTGTGTTCATGGGTCAACCCTTTTAAAATAAAATCCGTTCGCTCGTTCCTTACTTCAGTTCCCCGTACATCAGCCACTACTGGAGACTCGAACGAGGATCGCCCAGTTTGTTAATGTATCATCCAGCTGTGTATCTAAATTGGGATCGTATTAACATCTCTTCCCCCTCGAGTCTGCCAAACGCCTGCTCTGCTACACCGCCAATGTAAGCATACAATTCGGCAGAAATGGGAGGTCGATAAAAAGACAAACAAGAGAAAGGCTCGCGAGGGAATCCGACACAGATTATGAGATGTAGACAGACAACGTCAGCAAGCGCCTGCAGCCCTTTGGCCGCTTTCAAAGACGAAAACGAAAAATGTGCTGCAGTTCACATAGCAAACTTTCAAAGCCAGCTTCGTGACAACACGTCTAACGCTGGTTGAGGTAATTTTTGTAGATCCAATACAAATCCTTCCATACTGCCCAGATGTCGACTGCAGTCTCCAGGTATCCCATAACACTTTAGAGCAGTGGTAGGTAACCCAGAAGCTGTCTGGATCTACTTTAGAAACACTCACCTCTCTAAAGATCTACCATGATAAAATCATGTCGTGTTTTCAGGTTTCAGCACATTTGGAATAAGTGCAGCCTTTATGCAACTGTTGTCTCATGCAGTGCGCGAATAAATATAATGTTAGTAGGCAAACATGCAGGTTTTCATTGTGAATGCGATGAGAGTGCCTTTAAACTTGGGGACACACCGCGCTTTTGCGTGCTGGCGTAAGACAGCGAATCAAAAATGTACTTAGGTTACAAATTCTGTTTTCCCCCATCTGTCACCTAGAGATACCACATGATCCCCTGGGTGCCACCAGTAGACCAGAATCGACCTGTTGCCGAGACCTGCCTTACAGTAAATACTCTAACAAACGCTCCTCAAGGAAGCAAAGATGCTCCATCCACACTAAAACTAACGTTATTCAGGTAAATAAAATTAGCATCAACATTACATGGCAATTAAAACTGTTATCATCTGTCACGGGATTTATCCCCTTGCTATGCAGTGATGGTCCAACAGTGGTCGAAATTCAGAGTATCTACTGATGGTCTTCAAAGGTGTCTACCTTTCGCTCAAGATTACTCTTGGTAGAGATTTCAATTGAAGAATGATGCTTCAATTCTAGGGAGTCTCATAGGAATGTAAGAAATCAAACACCGCAGCTGATATTATCAAGGCCGTAAAGAACTTTAGTATTTTCCCAGATCTTCTGAGGAGAAGAGAATTTCGCTCGATTGATAAGCCCCCAACTGATTTAATTCAGTAAAATATTACTTCAATAGTTCTGTTTATATGTTTTTAAAATGACTGAGACATACGGATGCAGTTCACTCAAAATGATTAAATCAACTATAAATTTGTATATATACAGATAACAAATTTAATGATCAATTATATTTAACAGGGTGAAAATCAATAAAGGGTGTTGATGGAAAAAACATTTATTTTAGCCAAAGTATTCATCACAGGTGATGATTTGGTTATGGTTTTGAAAATTTTCTTAAAGAGTTCACTTGGCAGCTCTGAATGGGTACTTAACTGCCATTAAGATGTCGGTTGGCTTCTGCTCCAGCCGATGTTGGTTCCTTGCAGGTTGTAGACTGGTTCTTCTCGTCACTGGTCAAGTCTGGTGGCGGTAACACGTCCCAAGTAGTATCATGGGGTAATTACGAAGATGGTCCAGCGTCTTCAAGACCCGTCTGATGTTGGTGTCTAGCTTTGACTGAAGGCCACTTATACCACAGACTAGTAACACCAATTTGTACCACAGACTAGTAACACCAATTTGTACCACAGACTAATATCATGAAATGAGAGAAACAAATATCCTTCCTGAGTATTGGGTCTCCTGACACGAAAATCAGGTGTCCCTCCCTTTCATTCCACCATCCCATCTGCCTCAGAACTTTACCCTCTCTGAGCATTAATGTTAATCCCAGTGAGCGGAAAACACCCATTGCATTTATATAAAACATGTTTACATATACATATGCATTGGTTAAAAAGGTTAATATAAAAATTATGTACATTATTTCTGTCATCATCCACTCCCAGCTCCTTATGGAACTTGGGACTACCTCTGCGCTTGGTTCTCTATGAGAAACCTGCATGAAGCAGTCACCAGCTCTAGCAAGGGTGGTTCACAAAACCAACATTTTATATGCCGAGGTTGCCAGCCTAGTATGAACTTTGACATCCACTAGCAATTTTCACATGTTAATAAAAGCAAAATATAGAATTATAAAACGTACAACTCACCCCAAATACTTTGGACAATACAGACTTCTGGCTCAGGGAAATAGTTTTGGCAACTTGGTTAAGATGCCTCTTACACATGGTCTGGGGTATTACTTTACAATAGAATCCCACTATGACTTTGCGTTCAGGTTCCTTGGATTCCAAGCTTTCCGTATTAGTAAATGTAGATTTTTCTTACTGTGTAAGTCCAGAAGATGCTCAAATACGCTGTCCTGTTCTTTAAATTAGAATCATGGTCTCTATTCCTTATCCTGGCTTGTCTGGCTGCCTTCTTGACGAGTTGAATTATCAGTGCTGTAATCTTAAAATGGTGTAGATTTTAAGCAACACTTGGCCCACGCATCCACATTGTTACGTGGAGGTGAAGTCCAATCAAAGATGTTGTATTTTAACATCTCAAATGCCAACTCAATGGCAAACAACTTGCGTATTTTGGTAGTGGGTCTATCTTCACTACCCTTGTTTATCTAGAATCTTCTTCAAGACAAAATAAACTAATGCTCTCTGCATGTCATCTACGAATTCATGTCTGACTTACAAGACCATATAAGGTTTTGCTTCTTCCATTGCTTTTGATCATGTTTACACCCACTACTTCATAGATCACGGATAATCTCATTCAAGATTTATTTTCTTGTAATTATCCATTACAACAAAATCTGGCCGGAAACGATTACATTATTCTCGAGCTCCAAAAATCCTATTCGTTATCTTCCTATCCGTGTCTTTAATCTGTCACCAGATTGATATTTACCGTGTGCTTTGGGCACGGCATCTCCGCTTTTACGTTTTAATCCGAGAGCTCCAATTCACTGTCGTTATCTTCCTATTAACTCCTGGTATCACCACACGAAACTGACCATCATGACTGTGGCAAAATTTGGTACCACATGCTTTGTTTGTGAAAAAATGTGTAACGCGACACAGAGCGATAAGGGTGAAGGGACAGCTTGGTGGGTCTTGCTTTGAAGTTGACGCCTAAGCCGAACAGCATTGTGAAAGTGTAGGAAGGAGCAAATATATGAAACATGGCCGACCTTAAAAATTTGCATTGGCAGGAAAGAAAATCTAAAGCTACAAGAGCAAGCTTGGTTGAAAGATATTAAAAATGTAATAATTCATAAAAGGAGATAGAGTATGAATGATTTACAAAAGGATATTATTCAAATGTAAGTAGTTTTATAAATAATTAATATTTTTCATAGTCATCACATCTGCTAATAGTTAGCTCATGATCTTTAAAAATTTATTATAAATACATATCTCAACGGATTTCGATAAAACTTGGATAGAGTGAACGCTTCCTATTGGGAAAAATGAAAGGATACCTAGGAATGACGGAAAGATATAAGTGTGTAGTGAAAAGAAGAGAAAACAAGTACAAAAGATGCACAGATCGCCTCAACCCAAGAGATTTAACGAAAATCTAAGCGGACACAAGACGGTGCTTTCTCGTACGGGAGAGTCGCCCAAATATAAGGACAGAGCGGCCCGTTTAAAATCACACACACAAAATCCAGAAACCAGAGTGAGAGTGGAAGACAGTATCTGCAAGAAAAAAAAATTTTCACGCTGCATGCAGGGCAGATATACTTCAGCAAATACAGCCTCACTGTGCGCTTATTAATCCTAGAGGGTATGTACGTTTATTAAAGATATTTGTGTGACTAATATAATTTTATTTCAGATTTTGTTTAAGATTTGATTGTATCAGACATAATAAAAAGGGTATACAGGAAGCCAGCGACGCTAACCAGAGATAACCTCCACCGGCATTGTCAGGAAGCATAACAATTAATTGGTTAGCCAAATATATCGTGGCTAGTTCTTGCCTGGAAGCTTACGATATACCAGCAAGTACATAAGTGACTTGGCATCCATAAGTGGAAGTCAAAGGCTATATCATACCCATGTATTATAACATGTGATTTATTCATGTATTTTGTTATCTTCTGCACAGTAGACACTATCTTATCATGCTATCTCTGTAACATACTACCTTGAATCATTCATTTATATACAAACACTGAAGACATGGTCGCCTCATGAACATCAGTGGTTGGTGAACTTGTTGGAACTCCATAGTCACCTATTACCTTTTGTTCCAGCTTTTATGATCGTTCCTGATCGAGCTCATGATCGAATGTCTGATCGAGTTCGTGATCAAGTATCAACTAAAGACTTGAGGACCTTTGATCCTGCTGATCGAGTTTTTGTTCGTTTTATGATCAAGTCCTGATCAACTCAATCGACTTCTGATCGAGTTCGTGATCAAGTATCAACTAAAGACTTGAGGACCTTTGATCCTGCTAACTGGAGCTTAGTGGTCAAACAATCTTTAACACCTTAGTCCCCCGTAGTTATAGGGCGGGCCGAAGGAAAGTCTTCTTGATTACCAGTGTGTCTCAGAAACCTCGAACAGTCGTGGAGTAATGCAAGTTGAGTTTACATGTACCCAATCCTACAAATAGATTATCTAACATTTGGAAATTACGATCATTGAATATACATACCAAGCTTCGTCTGTTTAATTCAAATGTTATCTCAGTGTTAACATACGGCTGTGAGAGTTGGAAAATAACAAAATCATTGGAGAACAAGCTGAATACATTCGAGAACAAATGTCTTAGAAAACTCATGAACATCAGTTGGAAAGAATTCAAGACTAATCGACAAATAAGAGAAGACTCTAGGCAGAAATATGTCTCCGACTATATAAGGAAAAGACGATGGTCATATATCGGTCATGTCCTACGAATGCAAAACAACAGAATACCACTACAGGCGCTCACTTGGGTTCCTGAGGGTAAGCGGAAAAAAGGAAGACCAAAAGAAACACTCAGAAGAACAATAATAAGAGAAGGAAGAACGTTGGGCCTAAATAATGTGCAAGAGCTAAGAGGAGTGGCGTCACAACGAACAACCTGGAGAGCACTGGTTTCTGCCTTATGCGCCGTGTTTGGCGCTTAAAGAATTTATTATTATTAATCCTACAAACACTGTGAGCGGTTCAATAGCGATTGTCAATGATGAGAAAAGCTAGAGACTAGATAGCAAGAGATACCAAAACTACTGTGACAGACTTTATAATTTCATTGGAAGATACATCCAAGACTTTTTACTATTATTTATTTTACTTTGTAAATATAACTAATCATACATTTTACCATCTTCCAACACGCATTTCTCATTACAAGGCTAGATAGATATACATAATAAATTATGAAATTGTACTCATTTGACTTGGTAAATTTTTAACTGTTAAATTTTGAGTTACTTTTTCTAATTTAATTATATTATCACATAGGGTTACTAGAGCGAAAGTGGCGCAGTATACTTCTGAAGCCTAAATCTATTGTCCAGCTCAGAGTATTCACAGCCGTAACTCAATTGTGATACCAGTGTACTTCTCTGACACTGGGACTTCATACTTTCTGGAGAGAAATTCTACTTCTTCTCTACCACCATCATCACACTAGAAAAACCTTTCGCTACAATGACATGCGCCCAATATTGTCCCACCGTCTAATCTCACAAAGGTTGTTCAATTAGGCGCAGATATGACATGAATTTAAGGAAGAAAGTATAAACAATGAATGGCGCCCAGAATTCAGTACGCAAAATGAGAGGCAGATTAATAATGCCGGAGAGGAGAGAGGATCACTTGAAAAGAGAAAGGACAATTCTGTCACACCATCTTACGCGATAAATCAAAACTATTATCATCTCACTCCAAATGTGCACAGGCATATTTGCAGCTTTTATGATGAGGCATTATGGAGGAAAATATATGGAAACATGAAATGTGGAATTACTCATGAAGGACGGCTTACGGTGCACTATGAGATAAAAACTGGAGTGCCGCAGGGATGCCTCCTGTCACCATTTCTCTTCTTACTGGCTATTCGTTGGATTATGAAAACAACATCAACCAATAGAAATTGATTTCAGTGGACTCTGACAGAGCATTTTGAATTTTGACGGGATATGCTCCATGGAGAAGTGGAGGATAATGAATATTTACATTTAGTTGGTTGGGTTTTTTTTCTCTTCACTCCGCTTAGTTTAGCGTAAAGTTTACTAGCAGTTCGTTTTCTGAAATGTTTTTTTTCCCCGTGAGAATAATTATCTATCCTTTGTCACAATTTAAACTTTTTAATCTTCTGTGATGTTCTAACCAGCAATCTTTGTCAAATTTTAAATTGTGTATATTTTCTGAGATTTTCTACCCATTAGCATCAATCTGCACCCATTGTCTTATTTTTAATTTGTGTACATTTTCTGACACATTTTATCCGTACGAATACTTCTGTACTCTTCATCGCATTTTAAACTTGGAACGGGACAGCTTCAGCATTCATATACGTTTGTGATGAATCAGATCAGCGGTTTGGCTTACCCAACACGTTTGGTCTACTCCATGTCTCAAGTTTAGTCTTCTTCATATCTCAAGTTTGGCCTAATCTATGTCTCAAGTTTGACCCACTCCAAGGCTCACGTTTGGCCTATTCCGTGTCTCACGTTTCGCCTACCTGTGACGAAATCAGTCGTGCACTTTTTATGACTCTCGTCCCCATCGGCAGTATCACTTCATTTCTTCATTTTTCTTACTCATCCTCCTATTATTTTGCATATTTATTGCCCTTACATTCTTTTTACTGTGACCGCACCCAGAATTGTTTACGTTTCACCAGGTGAACTGTAACAATACCAGGTTGATTATACAGGTCAGCGGTAATACGTTTATCATGTAAGTCGCCCAACCACCTTTGTTAGACACGCTCTCTATTGACACAGATGGTTGCGCACGATCGTTGAAAGGAGGGCCATATTGTCTGTCTGAGAGAGCCGTCTGAGGGATGGGCGAAAACACAGGTGATAATGAGATAGCTTCCGCCGGGCCGTCCCTGTGTAATTATTATAGATAATCTGTCTGGCGAGTCAATATTGGCGGAAAGCTTCTAGACAGGAAATTAGTTCATAGATGTGTTTGTGAGCTTGTACAGTGGCAAGCGGAAGTATTACAGCATTATTAGAAAGAGGTCACGCGTTGGAATTTTAAAATGTAATATTTTAAAACAAGCGGCGGAACGTAATGATTTAACACCCCTACCCACATAGTGCAAAAGAGCTTGGATTGGCGTAAAGTGAGAGTCGGAATACACAATGGTTCTCATTGGCTAATTCGTCGGAAGCACAATCTGGGATTTGAACTGGAAAGGAGAGATATAATCTAGCGAAATCGGAGTCACATATCAGACTGCATCGCAACGTCAAACTAGCAACTCACAGAAGCCAGAGAGAGAACGATCGAACTAAGAATTCCTATATTATAAGTGACAGATCAGAGTGTTTGGGAAACTTTAAAATTTAAAAGTAAACCCGCATTTACAAATACGCAGACTGGAAACTTAAAGGACCAAGATCGAAGTATTTGGGCAACTTTAAACTTAAAAGTAAACTTGCATTTTTAAATACGAAGACTGGAGTCCTAAGGAATCAGATCACCCGTCATAAGAGGAATACTAAACATTTCCAAGACCTAGTGTTTCGAAGCATCTAATAAAGTGCTACGTCCATGCTAAACTGTGCGAGGAGATTAGGTTCCCAAAAAAGTTACTTTCGGGTAAGTGTAAACATTTATTTTACAAATGTGAATTTGACATGTTTTTCTTGCTAAGGGTTAAATATGAGGCTGGCAACCTCAACATATGAAAATAGTATATTCATAAACCACTACAGCAAGCGCTGGTGATTGTTTCTAGCTATTCGTTCAGAAACGCAAAAGCAGCAGAAGTGACACCAGACTCCGACTGGAGCAGTGATGGGTGATGATTACATCACATATGCCTCAAGTGTATCATATTATTTTGTGAGATATCTGTACCTTGTTTATTGTAATTCAGGGAAATAATTGCAGTTCGCGCTGTCCAGCACATATTTTCCCAATTTAATACCCACGAGAATATTGGTGATCTCTAATCATCTTCCCTGAGTTACGATGTGTATACTAAAAAAAGAATTTAATTATTCAGAGAGACTAACAGTGGTGGGTGAACAGCGAGACAATGCGCCTGTTAATTTGCAGCCCACAAATGTACTTAGCAGAGGCATTTGTTCTTTCTATTTTGTCTAAAAGTTCGTGGAACTAAGCTATCAGATTGTTCGTGGAACGAAGCTATCAGACCGTTCGAGGAACGAAGCTATCAGACAGTAAAGTGTCATCATCACAAAAGAATTGACGAAACCAAGGCTGCAGGACTCACTCATACCAGCTAAGTGCTTGTAAAAGGCACCAGCAAACGGACATTACGTTTTAATTTTAATCCTCAAACCAAGTCTCATCGAAGACGACTTTAATTTTCATCTAAAATTCACCATTTCATCTCTATTTTAACCTGTTAAAACTAACTGATTATTAAATTCGTTACATGTTATTTTAAAACATAACAGTCATAGTTGATTCAGTTATTATATGTATGAAAGCAAACGTATGAGCAAGACTATTTAATATATTTATATATATTTATAGAGCAAATACCTATACAAGGAATTTCGCTGGATTTACACCAGCTGGGGGCTTGAACGGGCTAAATCATTGCTTAATTCTTCACAAAAGGCGACGGACCGATATAAGTTAACAATTGCCCTGCCAAAGCAGCATTGTTCTTGACTTCGGAAATGTGATTACCCTTCTATCTACAACTCTGCTAATAGTAATCGTGTGCGAAGGTAGACACCTTTGACGACCCACTTTAGATACTCTTGCGTTTGGCCATTGGTGGACCACCACTACTGCAAAGCAGGGGAGGCAATCCGTGAAACTACCCCTTGTCTCAAGTTTGGCCTACCCCATGTCTCAATTTTGGCCTACTCCATGTCTCACGAACGTCACCTCATCTATTTTCCACTCTTTGCTCATCCATCTCCTCCCTCCCCCTCTAGCCTTGTCTGATTGAATAAACATGATATAAAATCCGCTTACAATTCAATGCATTAGCAAAAACATTCTTCAAACTAATGGTCTATTCGCACCTAAACAGCTTTGACAAGTAAGCCACACACAAGACATATTTCAGGCTTTACAGACCAGGTTTCGGGGCTATCTGCTATTTCGAAATCCGTTCGAAAGCACTTCAGAATAATCTATCTTGGCTGTGGAGCTGTTTCTTCAAACGTCAAAACAGCGCACACACACAAATGAGCTGTCTATAAGATGAAGGTTCTGTCTTCAGAAGCTGCATTGACTTGAAGTATGGATGAGTAAAATCTGGTTAAACTGGCGTCCAGCGAAGACGTCACAAAGATAGATGGTCTGAAGCATTAGTTATATGAAAGCTGGCGTCTTGCATTCTATAAGAGAATGTCAAACTCAAGAAATAAAACGTGGCAGGCAGATATATTACAAGCCTCTATGTCATAACAGTTTTTTTTTTTCTAATCAGTTTAGTGAAAGCATCATCATCATTTTTCTTTGCACTCGTTACGGTGGAGAGATCCACGAGACTGTAGTTAGTCCCCTTGAAATAAGCCTGCAACAAGAGGTAGCGGTCATTTATGTGGCAATTTGTTTTTGACATTGATGAGAATACCCGCCCCATATTAGTCGCCCTTTAGGTACACAAGTCCTATTCTTTCTTTGTTCTGTCAGAGACACCCTCCCCCTCCCCCCACTTAACTGCACAGGGCTTAGCGAAAACATAATCCATTAAATGGTGTAAGATGTGTTCAGGTCTAGCAGTCTCCGAAGGTAGCGCCGAGGACATGACAAATAATGATGCATAGACATTAGGAATACCATCAACAAGATAAAAGACAGGGAAAAAAGAAAGCAAATTTAAAGGGAAGCAAAACCAGAAGCTCCAAAAGCAAAGGCTCATGGTGTACTTAGAAGCAAACAAAAAAAAAGTAAGAAAAAAATTCAAAAGAGAAGAGGAAATACATGGAAGAGTTGGCAAGGGAAGAAGAGGAAGCTGCAGCCAAAGGAAATATGAGGGACCTATGCAACAACATAAAGAAGCTAGCAGGGAAATATAAGCAAGCAAAGACAAAAATGGAAAACTGCTTAGCAATATTCAAGAACAAATAAAAAGATGAACAGAACATTTTGAGGAACTTCCTAATAGACAGCTCCACCAAAGTCCCAGACATCCAGCCAGCAGACGGGAGTTACAAATCAACCTATGACAAGAACCAGACAAATACCAGCAGTACAAGAGATGAGAAGAAGACGATGGCGATGGACAGGACTGACACTGAAACAACCTGTTGATAACATTACAAGGTAGTCCTTCTTCTAGAATGCCCAGGGAAAGACAGGCAGATGTAGACGGAACAGATACATGCACGGAGAAGATAACTGCAGAAACAAGTTAAAATAATGAGGAAGACATGGAAAGAGCTTGAGCTGACTGACGGCAAGCGACAGGAGGACTTGACCTGTGTTTGCTGAAAGTCAATGCTCCTTGTGGAGCTAAAGGGTATTGACTGACTGACTGACTGACTGACTAGGAATAAAAATCATTTACCCATTAATTCATTTACCTTTTTGGCATTTTCACTACATGTTAGTTGCCGGTAGAGCGCATACCTTTAACAAATAAACACCAAGCCTTCACCCATAAGCTAATCCGTTCAGTCTGTTCATAACCTTTGTGTCCCCTTTCATGGCTTATGTCCTGTTCTTGTCCTCGTGTGTTGTTTATTTCCCTACTATTATTCTTACTCTGGAGATTCGAGAACAAGGACTGCCTTGTAAGTTTGACACCAGCGTTTCCCCACAAGTTCCCCTGGTATGTGTGTGTGTCTGGTTCTTGTCATCAGTCACGCAAAGACGATCTTGTTATAACATTTCAACCCTTCTGTGTTACGCATCTAGTTTTCAACGCCGGTATCTCTTTCCGGTTACCATTTCAGTTGTTCTCCATGTTTCAGAGCTGCTTCTTTTGTGTGTCGTCGTTCGCTCTCAACCACATCTACTTCTCTTATAAAGCCTGCAGTCGTCTCATGCGTTTCTCGCCACCATACAGTTTCTCCCTTAACTGGATTCTAGAAGGTCACGCTGTCATTCTGTTCCTCTCATACAGCCGATGTTTGATTGTGCTTTCCTTCCCACCCCACACGCACACACAGCAACACTTATGTCTGTCCGATGTTCAGTTTGTTGAACAGATGGTATGTGAGTCTGCATTGGCTGGTTCTCAGTCTAACAATGATCACTTGATCTCTTCTTGGTAATGTATACCATTCATAGCTTCACCAGATCGTTTGTCACAGGAGGACTTATTGTTTTGTTAATCCATTTTCTGCTTCTGATTTTCGTTGATTTAATTGTCTTGATCATTTTTTTTCCGTTTTGTATCTTCCTTGCTTTATTATTGCTCTTCACCTATGTTGTTATATTTCATATACATATCTGTGCGTACGTGCGTTCGTGTGTGTGATATGTGTTTCTTCCTCCTTCTGTGGCAAGTTTACCAGCCTTACAATGTCTATATATTTGACAGTGGGCATAGATCTACTCCACTTTTAGTTTTTTTAAAAATTCACTGCTGGTTTCCATAAGTGCTTCTGCCAGACTGTCTAATTCATTGTTTTTGACGGTTCCTGGGGGCAGAGATGAGTGATAGTAAGTATATAAATAGGAGTGACTTTACATGTGAGTTGCTTATTCTTATTTTTGTGTTGGCCTTTATTCTTCTTTCTACTCATGGTTTCATTTGATATTTTATTCCGTCCTTTTGTAAATGTTTCCTTGTTTTTTTATTTCTGTACCGGCCAGAGTCAATCGCAACTAAAGCAATGCCACCTCAGTACCACAGAATAGCGTAGCTAGTCACCATTCACTCCAGCAAGAGTTGATGGCGTCGGTCGGATGGCCCTGGGTTCGATATCCTGGTAAACCTATCATTGTGTTAATGTTCTGTTGTCTAGTTATCATCATCTCTATTTCTCACGTGACCTTGTGACACAGCCATTTATGTTTCTTGTTTACCCTACATACAATGACAGCTTCCGACTTATGTGTTAAACAGTCTAGCCACATTATGTGTTAAAGTCTAGCCACATTATGTGTTAAACAGTCCAGCCGCATGATGTGTTAAACAGTCCAGCCACAAGTCTTAACACATTAACTACCGAATTAAAAAACACACTGTGGCCGAATTAATTTTTTTTTCCCCATTTTCATCCTGTAGGTGTTTGCACAAAGTAAGCTGTAGTTTTCGTAATTGTTTACAGATTTGTATGAATTACACGTCATTTTAAAGATAAATGAATGTACTATTACAATAAACATTGGTTGTAACTCTAATAGAGATTTTTGCTATTTAACGGCCCTCCGATGGCCGAGGACTTGCAATATTTTCACAATTATAACTGCTTGCACCCCATCTCTATCAAAATCACAATTTCAATCAATGTGCACACCGTTTTCACTATTGTCCTCGTCGCTAGATCTTTCAGTCAATTGTTGAAACATGTTTCTATCCTATTCAGCCGTTAGACGAGATGTACACGCATTTTTTGTAGTCCTAGCACTAGTTGCCACGGTAAACAGTTTTACACGATTTGGTAACTAACCCAAAACGCTGAAAAATATGAACATAATATCAATTTTCCAGTGTTCTACAACAACAATGCTTTGGGAATTTGTTTTCCGGTGGCAACTTAAAATCTCGAACCAGATCAGAGAGTGTTTCAGTACATTTTTCATTCGTTTTATTACTAAAATTAGATTGGCGCCCTGAGCGGCTTGCGGTCCAAATGTGATTATGTTGTAAGCCGCTGACAGCGGCTTGCGGTAGTTAATGTGTATAGCCACATTATGTATTAAACAGTCCAGCGCATCATGTGTTAAACAGTCTAACCGCATTATGTGTTAAATAGTCTAGCCACATTATGAGTTAAAAAGTCTAGCAACGTTATGCGTTAAACAGTCTAGCCCCGTTATGTGTCTAACAGTCTACCAATGTTATGTGTTAAACAATCTAGCCACGTTATGTGTTAAACAGTCTAGCCACGTCATGGGTTAAACAGTCTAGCCACGTAATGTTTTAACCAGTCTAGCCACGTTATGGGTTAAACTGTCTAACCATGTTATGGGTTAAACAGTCTAGCTACGTTTTGTGTTAAACAGTCTAGCCACGTTATGGGTTAAACAGTCTAGCCACATTATGTGTTAAACAGTCTAGCTACATTATGTGTTAAACAGTCTTCTTCTTCAAGTAACATGCCTGGTGGCGTAGGAGATCATGCCTCTCCACAACTTCTAGGCCTTAAAGATAGTAACTCATCAGGACTTGACGAATCAGTAATCGAATACTGAGTTACGCGGCGCCAGCTATTAGTGGTTCACTAACATACATACACAATCAATGTATCGCAAGGAGTTACTTTCCGTGGCACTTTAAAGTCGCTAAGGTATATCCTCTTTTTAAACTTGGTTCTTCCGACAATAATAACATTGATAACTATAGACCAATCTCTCTAATATCATCGCTAACCAAACCACTGGAAAAACACATACGTAAAATAACACTACAACACCTAGTTAACAACGACTTGCTAACTGATAGTCACTGGGGTTTATACCTAAACATGTCACACTAGTCTAACTAAGATGATAGACAACTGGCACCTAAATATTAATAACGATAACATATGTCTTTTGTAGACTTTAAAAAAGCATTCGATACGATAGATCAAGCTATTTTAATTAGAAAACTAGAAACATCAAAAGTAAACCTTCAACTAATGACCATAATTTAATCGCTCCTGTCAGACAGAAAACATGTAGTTTCTTACAATAACTCCTGTTCAAACCCAACCGTAATAAATACCGGCGTTCTGGGTTCTATTCTTGGTCCTCTACTTTTTACCATATACATTAATGACCTTCTACTACACATGAAGCACTCATCCTGCGACCTATTTGATTACTGTACCGTCTACACGAATGATAAAAATTGCAACACGCTCAAACTATCGTTACAAAAAGATACAGATAATCTGATTAAGTGGAGCATCGGAAATCGCATGCTAATAAATATCATTAAAACAAAATGCTTGTTAATATCAACTTGACAAAAATAACAAAATTCAGAGAAAACAACACTTCAGATCTACATTGGTACCTCACTAATTGAAAACGTTAATGAACATAAAACTCTAGGAATAGTCGCTGACCAGCTTCTAAATTGGAACTCACATGTACATGCACTGACCAAGCAAACGGCACAGAAAGTTTACCAGTTAGCTAAAATCAAACATTTCCTAGATAAAGAAGCACGAAAACTGTTCTGTATATCTCACATACAAACAAACCTTGACTATTGCTCCACAATCTGGGATATTTGCTCTATGTCTAACACAAAAAGACAAAAGCGTGCAGTTCATCTAGTTTCTGACAACTGCCAAACACAGTGCATCTATATAAAGATCTCAGAATACTGCCCCTAAGAAAGCGCTTTCTGTTCAACACATCTAAATTTGTTCACAAATTCCTGTCACATAATGTTCCAACGTATCTGTGGTCAATGTTCAAATTAGGGCTGCACCGAATATTCGATTCGCATTCGAATCGGTGCCGAATAGTGCATTAAATGGACTATTTGTATTCGGTCGAATAGTACGCTGCCATCAAATACGACTATAGTCCGTTCGGAAATTCGTGCCCACAGAAAGTGTCAATTTTATCCAAAACTGTTTGTTGTATGGACATGAATTTTTGCATGCAGTCTTAGATTTTCCATGCAGTTATTAATATATTTTTTGCCCTTACAAAACTCATGTCATGTTCGAATTTTCTTCTTTACATTATATAAAAAACTCTTACCGTTGTCTGGGTTAATTTTTATTAGTTTTACAGGAAAGTTACAAGATCCGTTCAAAAATATTTTTGTTTGAATTAGTGTAGTGACTACATGTCTGCACGAGTGCGCACCTATTGTACACAGTCGCGAGTAACTAATTCAAACAAAAAAAAAATTTTTGAACGGATCTTGTAACTTTCCTGTAAAACTACTGGGCTGATAACATCAAAGAATGGGCAGGACACGGTTTTTCCACACTTGTACGCATTGCTGAGGATAGAGAGCAGTGGAGGACCCTGTCTGCTGATGCTTCCACCATGGCACCCCTACGACCCATGACGGGTTACGGGCTGAGATGAGATGATGATGAGTCCTCTCTAGATAATTATTTAGGTTGTTATGAGACCATTTTTCTTCTCCCGGTAACTATTTGAGTTTAGTCTTCTTCTCTTGGTAATTTATGGCGTTTTCGGGAGGGAAGACGGTCGGGTTCAAATTTTAAGATTTGCACCAGTCTTCCTTTCCCTAAATTAATTGCGATCACGTAGGCTTTTCTTTGTTAAAATAATCGCGGTCATTTTATTGTATATCAGCGCGTGATTATTATTTGGGCTGGGTGAAAATTGTCCGACGTTAAATAACCCCTACCCGGTAAATCGATGGGTGGGTGCTGAAGCACTACCCAGGTACGTCGGACCTACGTTAGAACGAATCACAATTTATGTTGCTCACGCGGTCGATGTAATATTATCTCACATCACGCAATCTTGGACACGCGGGCAGTAACAAACATGACTCACGAGTTTGCGTACGTTATTATTGGCGGAGGTCACAGTTATTCATTTTTGCAGTGATTCCATAGGTTTAAGAGCGATGCCAAGCGATGACGTAGGGCGTAGGCTCTGGCGTGGGTTCCCGTGAATAAATAACAGGGTAAATCATTAGCGGGTCTCTTTTGCCTCCAGAAATTCAGCCGTGTAAACAAAGTCATTAACGCCTGCTCCAAGCGGAAGAAACGCGATTTTGGGTATGTTCATATTTTAATTTAGCGTGGTACTTATAATTCGTTTTAACAGAACCTTAGCACGATAAAGTAGTTTCTCTTCAGGGAGTTAGGTTAACTGTTATATAAACGAACGCGCCATCAATTACTATCTTAGAGATATAATGTAAATGTAAGTGTGTATATAATGTTTTTTCTAGGTTAAGCTAGTTCGATCTTTGGCTGTTGGGGTAGCTTTGTGATATTATCTGTGTGAGTATAGCGTTTAGATACGCGGGCGCTCTGTCATAGATATTGGTGGACTGGGAAAATCGCAATGTGATTTATGATAGGGGCAGAGTAGATACACGGGCTTAATTGTGTATTTTTAATTAATTGGGGAAAAACTTTGTTATATAGCCAGAAGACAGGGGTGTAATTAATATTTCCTCATCTTTTGATTTATAATATTTGCAGCGTAAATACGCTTCCGAAATTAATTGTATAAGGTTAAGTCCGTAGGCTATAACCTACTGTAATTGTGAGGTCCGATATAGGTAACCTCGATTTGATTACACTTATTGCAGTTTAAATACGCTAGCGTATTTTGTGTACGTTATTTTATTGTGCATTTTATGGTTGTGTAGTCAGAAGGCAAGAGAGGTAATTAATATTACTGAGACGGGAGTTCATCTTTCCTAGTTTATATTGTGTAAGGTGATGAGCATCAAAAATCAGCCTGTAAAAATAAAGTAGGGCCTAGTATTAAGCACGGGAGGTTTTCCTCAAGTTTGAATTGTTGTGACTCCGTGGCTAGACGGGCGTAACAAAAGGTTTAGGTCAGCCGTGTCTGGAAGTTTATTACCAGACCGATGTTTTACTTTGAAACGGGGTAGAGAGATCAAAAAGGGAATTGTATGGGAGGCTGACTTTGGGGCATAAATATTTAATTGTCGCTGTGCATAGTTGAGTAGGGGATTGAGTGGAGCGGTCTGTATTTAGGTGGTTATATGCTATGGTTGAGATTTATTGGAAGTTGTTGTACATTAGCTGTTATTTGTTTTGTTTTCAGCATTTTCACGGCACAAATTGGGGAGGTGTAACCTGCCTTCCAATTTACAACTGAAGGTTGTTGTCTCAGGAGCCGAGGGTTCGAGATATCGCCAGAGTTGAAGAGCACTGGTGACGCGGTGGTTACCGGCGCCAAGCACATCTGCAGCAGTAAAAAGAAGCAGTTCAATTACAGTGACGCATTCTTCAGCGTGAACGGATTTCAAAAGAAAATTCCCGAGCTCTAAGCTCATATCCACACACCAAAACAAAGGTGCGTGGCCTGGTGTTGTTTAAATTCGGTCATAATAAAACCGACGGCCCTAAACCCAAAGAGGGGTAACCGGGCAAGTGAATTAAGGTTCGTCAGTAGTGAAGCAGCTACAGTCCGAGTCAAGTATCCAGTCTAAAAACCCAAGTCATCAGCTACAATATTCGTTTGGAAGAGATAGGGTCAAAATTCCTTCCAAATGCACTAGAGAGAGAAAGGGCGTAGCTGAGAAGCCTCTCAGTAGGAACCAGGAGTGTCAGACAGACACTGAACAGAGACATACGTATAAATTAGTCATTCAGATTGTGTAGGACTTTGAAAAGTTCAAATCAGTTTTCGGTGTAGGCAGTTAGTTAGGTCTACAGCTAGACAGTGGTGATAGTTAGTGGCGTGTATAGCTGTGTAGGCAGTTAATTTAGTCATCGTCAGTAGGACAGAGACAGTGCTAACCTTAGGATAGTTAGTAGTGGTGGCTCTGAGGTTATAGATCCCACCGAGTAAATTCGTTTGATTAACCCGTAACTTTCTTTCCTGCAGGTTGAGGGGAGGGTGACATTGTGGGTTTACCATTTGTAAATCAATTTTAATTTGCTTGTTCTTTTTTCAGGTGTGCAAACACGCACTTTATTTATTTGATATGTACTTAATTTTTGTGGTGTAAATAAACTATAAACTTCATACTGGATCAGTCACTTTCTTTAACTATACTGTACGTATATATATATATATATATATATATATATATATATATATATATATATATATATATATATATATATATATATATATATATATATATATATATATATATATTGTCTGTATAGTGTGTCTGTGGTCTTTATTTAAACCTTATCTCCTTAGGGTAGTAAGAGGTGGTGAGGCTATAGCTATCAAAGACGTCAGGAGTGGCGAGGGAGAGTCAATCTAGGTTCTCACCCTCGAAGCCAATAGTCTCATCTTTCCACATTCACTGTCATTTTCATCAAAAAAATATATCCTCTCAGTCTTTCTCAAAATAGTGTCTTGTCTACACACTCAGACAACACTCTATACTTAAATTCACTTCGTGACACTATTCAAAATGGCCGCTGCAGTTTAAAAAATGCAGGGTTACTTTAAACTCACATAATATAATTATTTCTCAACATACAGAGTTGAAATTCTGCATACTAGTCAACAAATGAAAGCACTATGTCCTAAACCAAATATATTTGGGATATCAAGAACTATAGCATGTCCTATGTATGACCATTTGTTAAAAAAAAAAAATGGAAATTGATCGAACCTCATTAGTATGCAAAACATCTGTATTAATAAAACAAATTGAGAGGGCAAAACAAAGTTTGGTTCCGGAAAAGGTTTTAGATGTTAAGAAGCACTCTGCAAAGTTTCAGAGCATTCCAATAATTCATTCTTGAGATATGGCATCTCAAAATGTACCTGTCGTGCTAAAAAAAGAAAGTAAGAAGAAGAAGAAAAATTTGTTAACAAAACATTATATCGTGCACTGACCTTATCTTAATGACCTCCAAGAGTTTACATATTCCCTTCCTTTTCTTCTGCCTTGTCAGTAAACCCTTTTCTGATGCCCCTCAAAGTCTTTCTTCTTGCTTTCGCTTTGCCAGAAGACTTTTTGATGGAGTTGGGGCACTAGTGTGCAAGCTAAACTTTTCAAGCGCTACATGGCCTCGGCCAAGTGATCGTACAAATGTTACCATCCTTACATTGATTTCCTTGCTTTTTTTTGTGTTTATCCCTGTCTCCTTTACATATTCTGCATCTCCTGATGTTTTGAAAAATGTTTCCCACAAGCAGTTGCTACATTTGACAACGATTGTGTGACAGAAACCTTGTGTTACGAGTTATTTTGCACACCACAAAGGGTTTGCTTGTGGAGAGCGTTATTATGCTATAACAAATTCATATTATACGGAACTATACCGCAATAGGATATGACGTAGGCTAATGTATGCATGCAGAAGATATGAAAAGTTGAGCAGAAGTGTAAATCGTCTGCTAGGGCCTTCTACAAAGTGTTTTTATGGAGAGAGGACGTGTTTCAGGGAAGCTCCAGTTTCGATGTGTATCCGCTATATGATTTCACTATTCTGGCATCAGCAAGTTGTGTGTGTGATGTCCATATGATTTATGCTTGAGCAGGAAGTATTTCAGAATATATTTGACTCGTTGATTATTGCTAAATATGTCGTGATAATCGACTGCTTTCACGAACTCCAGACAGACAGTCTATCCTGCATCTTATATTACATTAACGCCATGACCCAGTATATGGTCAGTATATGGTCAATATGCAAATGTTCTGACTTTATGATCAATGATGTGATGGAGCTAATTGAGCTATAAGTGTTTAATAAAGAGATGCATTCGTCTACCAGTATGGAACATTTATTTGGACATTGTTCACTGTTGTCGTTGCACCACCTAGACGAAGCATTCGCCTAAATTCATGAACACTCAAAAAAGCATCGTAACACCTTTTTTGAATCTTCATTGAGCCTACACGACATCATAAACTCACAACATTCTACACACCTCGTGCTTGTTGTTATGAAGTTATTTAAGTGCCCCATACTCATAAGAATAGCAACATTATTTGTGTGTCCATCTTTTCTATGGGTTGAGAGGGTGTTTTTCCTCAATTTCTTCACAGATGATGGTGCAACTTCATTATCGATAACAGCTGCTTCATTATTTTCAGTTTTGCTAACACTTTGACCTGGGCGCTGGTTGCCAAAAAACTTGCGTTTTCTCAAATTCCTACCCCTTTTTTTCACCCATATTGTTCTTGCTAAATTGATTTGTATAGCTTACCACAATAAAGTAAATTTTTCACTCAAACAGGTGTAAAATGAATGGTTAAACACAACAACGTTGAACACTTCACATGTAACAAAATAATTCATGAACACTTGACTTTATGGAGAGTAATGCCTCTTCCCATAAATGGTTCTCTGGTGTTTTTCTGGTACAGAAGAGTTATGGAACCATTATCAATTCGCATTTTTAGTGTGATGATAATAATGTTTCCAGAATGTGGTTAGTAACCAGGGGTAAACAATGCGTTGTCAAGGAAAATTAATATCACCTCCTGGACACTTATCCCTTAAAAAGTAAAAAGACTATGCATCACTGGACAATATAAACCTATGTATTGTGGAGAGAAATGGTTTGGCTTAATAAAAAAAAAAATTTTTTTTTAAGTGGTTTTTCACCAAATTTAATGAAATTCTACCCTGTGGCTACTTTAAGTTTCAAATGGCCCCGCTACTAACTCAACATACCACGCCTTGCGATGCATACTTTAGCGTGTAGCGGGTTGCATCAGCTGACTAGGCAGAGGGAACAAAGTCGTGGGCAATAGACAGTGCAGAGGCAATGCAAGTACATCAAGCCATCGGCAAAATGATGGCACTAGACATTCAGCCATATTCTTTCGTGCAAGATGTCAGTTTCTTGTTTCTGGTTGGTTTGTTGGAGCTGAGATACACAATGCCAAGCAGGAAACTTTTTACTGACATAATTATTCTTAAATAGTACAGCTCTGTTAGGGCTAATATCCAGCACAACGATATCTCGCCGCGCCTCCAACAAGCGTCCTAAGTGAACGTCTGTTCAGCACTGCTGGCAACTCGTTTTCAGATAACAGATGTTGTCTTTTAGCAGAGAATGTTGAGAGACTCGTTTTTTTTAAACGCCAATGCATGTTCATTGCAGCAATTTAAAAAGTGATTAATGGCTAGTTGCCGTATTTTTTTTAATGGTGTATAATTAATAAAAAATGTCAGTAGACCTATTGAACACAACATTCACTCACTATTCGTATTCGTATTCGGCCGAATAGTTAAAGGCCTCTATTCACATTCGGCCGAATAGTAAAAACCACTATTCGGTGCAGCCGTACCCTAACAATGTAAAAGACAAGTGCCCAAGCCTAAGCTTGACTTATTCATGAAAAGCTTGGCTTACTCTGCTGCTCATCTTTGGAATTATCTTCCACATGATCTTAAAAAAAAAAAAAACATCAGTCCCTATTTATACAATCGTAGACTTTTAGAATACTTTATGAGTTCTGAATACATGTTTCCCTAGTGTGATTATTTTTCCGACCAATGATATAATATCGAATGTTGGTTTAATGATGATGTTTACTCTTTTCAACAAATGTTATTTCATGGTAATACTTAGTTTGTACTTTTCAACATATTTTATTTCATGGTAATACTTTGTACTTTTCAACATATTTTATTTCATGTTTTGTAATTAGATACTGTGAATGTGAGTATGCGATTATTTTACCTTTACAACGTTGAATTCCTTTACACTGATAGGTAAAATGCGTGTGAGAATCAATGAAATCAGTATAAAAGACGAGAGAAAGGAAGGACAGAATGTCAGACGGCTTGCGTGCTCAAATCTCAACCCTTTGAAAATAAAGTTCGTTCCTGTCTCCAGTACTATTTATCAATTCTGTTGTTGACCTCTTTCCATGCCATGATGTCAAAATGTTCAGTAATTGCTCTCTTTGTATCTCTTTTTCCTTCAATCTTACCTGTTACGACATATTACAGCAGTACTCTTTTCATAACATGCCCCAAAACAGTGGATTGCTTCTTTCTAACTTGTGAAATAAGTTTCCTTTGCACACTGACTGTCCTTGGTATTGTTAACATTCTTCTGTGTAAAGCCACATCTCTGTGGCCTCTAGTGCCTTCCCTACTTGTTTACTAATAGTCCATGACTCACTCCCATATGTCAGGATTGGTAGTGGTTTTGACTTTTTAGTCAAAGGCTAGGGGAGACAACCGTACACAAACCGACGGAAATCAATGGGAAACTACCGTCGTATTATCCCTTGTATCATCACGAATCGAAACAACTTCCTTGTAAAAGACAGCAAAGTTAAGAAGGGGTTCCAGAGGAATATTATTTATTCCTCGTCCGGTAGGAAGTATCATGTGATACCCGATCGTCATCAAGCCGCTGTCAGCAAAATTAGAATTAAAGATAACTTGATCATGGGAACTTGCAATATCAGTACACTAATGCAGAACGGAAAATAAGATAACATCAAGATGGAAATGGAAAGAATGAATGTAAATGTATTAGGGCTATGTGAAATGCGATATACCGGAATAGGTGAAATATGTTCTGACAACTAGAAAATAATTTAACAGTCTAGACATAGTTAATATTTCCGACCTGGCAGATATTTACCGTGCTGTTAACTCTACACCAGCTTATACCAGCACGTCACTTGGCCAACAATAGATTATTAATATCAGCACTAAGCTACATGTGCCAAACTGAATAATTTATTTATAAAACCAAACAGCTGTGAGTGCTAAAAGTGGATCACTTATATCAGCAATAACCTCCAAGTGCCAAAACTGGGTATTAGCAAGGGAGAAAACGCAATCGCGGTCAGTTTAATACCTGTAAAATGTGCTGTTTGCGAAAAATCAGCCGACAGATCTTCAGTTGTTCTGATAACGTTGGAGAAATAGCAGTTGAGGTCCATGGTAAACCACACATAATTATTTCTTCGGGTACATTACGATGGTAAAGATTGCTTAAAAATAAAAAAAATACAAACACACACGCACAAATACACAGCGCCAGAATATGAAATTAGAATATAAGGACATTAGAAAAATGTTACAAATACCATCGCCAGCCAATAAGATTAATGAGGATGTCCTGAAAAAGGTCATTGCAAAGACAACTTAAAACTCGAATTAGAAAGAAGCAAACCACTTTCTATGAGCATGTCATGACAAGTGGAATGCTGGAATCTATCGTGCCAACAAGAAAGAAAGAAAAAATAAATAAGAGGCAGAAGACGACAAACAGAGACAATACTGGACATGTTAACAACTTTGGTTGGACAGAAGTACACAACAGGATTGATAAATAGAACTGTGGACAAGAAGTTGTGCATAAACATGATCGCCCACGGCCAGCCGTCGTCAACTGGCATGGTAGTTGAAGAATAATGTTCTGCTATTTATCAGACAAATGTACTATCTTACATATCAGACAAATGTACTATCTTACATATCAGACAAATGTACTATCTTACATATCAGACAAATGTACTATCTTACATATTAGAGAAATGTACTATCTTACATATCAGACAAATGTACTATCTTACATATCAGACAAATGTACTATCTTACATATCAGACAAATGTACTATCTTACATATTAGAGAAATGTACTATCTTACATATCAGACAAATGTACTATCTTACATATTAGAGAAATGTACTATCTTACATATCAGACAAATGTACTATCTTACATATTAGAGAAATGTACTATCTTACATATCAGACAAATGTACCATCTTACATATCAGACAAATGTACCATCTTACATATCAGACAAATGTACTATCTTACATATTAGAGAAATGTACTATCTTACATCAGAGAAATGTACCATCTTACATCAGAGAAATGTACCATCTTACATCAGAGAAATGTACCATCTTACATATTAGAGAAATGTACCATCTTACATATCAGAGAAATGTACCATCTTACATATTAGAGAAATGTACCATCTTACATATTAGAGAAATGTACCATCTTACATATTAGAGAAATGTACTATCTTACATCAGAGAAATGTACCATCTTACATATTAGAGAAATGTACCATCTTACATATCAGAGAAATGTACCATCTTACATATTAGAGAAATGTACCATCTTACATATTAGAGAAATGTACCATCTTATATATTAGAGCAGTGTTTCTCAAGTGGTGTGCCGCGGCAGTGCCGCCGTGCTTATCATAGTGTGCCGTAAAAATTTTGTAAATTTACTATATGAAATATATTTTTAGTAATCATGTAATGTAAAACTGATCTTACAGCTTTAAATCATTCAATAATAATTGGAGCAATTAATTGCTTTGAACAAAAGTAGATATACTTAAAAATTTCATGATTTTGCAAAAACACAAGAAACGCATAAACAACTTTCAAGGGCCATGGACGAAGCATAGTACTTCCACTTGGACCTCATTAAATTTCGTATTTTTTGCTTGTTTGTAAAATGGTCTAATTATTAGAAAATCGAACTGAGAGTTTTCTTTATTCTAAAGTACCCACTTTTTTTTTTTCCCCCTTAACCAGCGGCACTTGGGCTTTCAGCCCTTCGGCCCAATGACATGTCATTGCGAGGCTGGGGAACCTGAGGACTTTCCTTCCAACCCGGTCAGGAGCTTCGCTCCTTCCCATGCACAAAGGGTTTATCACAAGAGCCGTTCAGGTTATTCAGTCAAATTTCCGGCCGTAAACATTTCTTCAAACGCTGACGCCCGGGTTTGAACCACGAACACCTGGTCGCCAGTACAACGCCGAAGCCATTACACCAGCGCGGCTCCCCTAAAGTACCCACAAATTATTGTATTTAATTTAGTATATATCACTAATTTTTATTCAGGTGCGGGGTCAGATAGGTGTGCCGCAAATTTTTAGAAAATTGAAAAGTGTGCCGTGAGCACAAAAAGGTTGAGAAACACTCTATTAGATATATGTACTATCTTAAATATCAGAGAAATGTACCATCTTAAAAAGAGATGTCTCGTCAAGACAGTGAAGATCTGGGATGAGCTGTGAAAAAACTATTTGTGCCAAAGATCCTTAACGGTTCAGAATTAAGGAGATGAAGATGACAAGAAGAAAAGTAACATTTCTACAAATCCATATTTAGGGCTGATTTTATCTGTACAAATTCTTCTACCATAAACACCAAAAATATAAATTATCCAACAGCCAATCAACGTCAACTAGGAAGTCTGAGATCAAAAGATGTGTCAATCTTACTTATTTCTAATCCACGTTTAAAAACAAACACACAAAAATTTCTACATTGCGAAACACCCGTAACAAAAGGACGTGTGCAAAACTTAAATTTGGTTTTAAGATTTAAAAGAAAAATTCACCAAGCTTTTAAATTTTATTTATGAGGAGAAAATAAAACAGACAATCGATTGCGTCATCAAAAGATGTGGAGCAAAGAGGAGGAAACTTCAATGCTTCCGGTAATGGGAAGGAGAAAAATGACACGACTTGTTAATTCACTTTCATTTTGACGCTGAAGTCAAGACAGTCGGAAAACGTTGACGAGTTCACAAGACAGAGATAAAACTCTTGTGTCCACTACTCACTTCAAAGACAGTTTCTAGTCAACTCTATTTTAGTCTCGACAGAAAGATCTCGGTCTATCTAATTATCCGACAACTCGCGAGGAGGAGCATGTTTACGCTTGTTAAAGTAAAGCTGGGGGAGGGAAAAAGGGGGGGGGGGGAGGAGGAGAGTCAACAATATTAACGAGATTTAAATGTTTTAATGAAAGACAGAAAAAAGAGAAAGAAAGATATGAGGTTGAGTCGGTGGGTAGGTATGTATGCGAGTAGGTAGGTAGGTAGTAAGTTAAGCAGAAAGAGAGATGGATGGATGGATGGATATTTAGATAAATAGATAGCTATAAATTAGGCGCATCGTGATGACCTGTAGTACCTGAGAACAGATAACATACAGTACAGCGGTTCCAACACTGGGGGAACACAGCCGCCTTCCAGGGGTGGGGAGGTTAGAAGGATTTGGTTTGGTTTTAAGGACCACATTCTGTATACACAGTCAACTCCATTTGTGCTCCAATCTCCTCCCTTAGATCAAGGAGGATATCAGCACAGTGCACGAATTTTGATGCACCGGCGAGGATCAAGTGTGTGTTTATAGGAATCACACATTATATAAATATTTTTGGGGTGGGTAGGTTTCCTCATTTTTAAATTTTTGCCAGGGCAGCGGCCGTATGACCTTCTCTTTACGATTTCCAACTGTCGAGGGATTTTTAACGCGCGTAACTTGCATACGTGACCTCCTATTTTTTCCCCCTTATTCGAGAAGACTAGGCATCCGATTTCACTACCCAGGAGATCAGGGGCGAGTATGACATCATTAGGAACCACAGGCTCTGGAAAATAATGTCAATAAATTATATTCCTTGTACTGGGAGCGAACCCGGTACCTTTAGAGGCGGATGCCATACCTTTGAGCCACTCCGACCCCCGAGGCTAGAAGGAAGAAGTCCCCATCTAAATTCCCCCCCCCCCCCCCCCCCCCCCCCCCCCCCCCCCCCCCCCAAAAAAAAAAAGTTATTCATGTTTTGGAATGTCTTTTTTAAAAGTCTTCTGTTTCAAAACTACGTTCATCTGTCTTTGTTTTGTTTTTTTATCTCCATATTTCCGAGACATGCAATAGGACTTGACTGTCTGACTGACTTGACTGACAACTGAGTTGAAGATTCTCATGTTTGTGTTGGGCTTCATTTACTCTTGATCGCCATACATTTCCTCATGCAATGAAAGCCCCTATTGTCTTCTGAATTATTATTTTGATACCAATGTCTGTCCCTCCAACTGTGTCAATTGCCAAGATATGTGTACGATTCTACATATTTAAATGGCGTTTCTTCTGGTGCAATCTCGTTATTGCTACATTTCATTCTCATTATCTTTGTCATTTCCCAGTGTATATTCAGAACAACCTGCTGTGACCTCTCATCAAGTATTTCCGTTGTCTTGAATTTTGTTACGGTTGTAAGACAATAGAGAGAGACTGTTGGCAAAATCTAGATCATCAAGTTGTTTAGTCAGAGTCGACACTGAATTCCATTTGTGTTGGCTGACGTCGATATTTTCATTATCCAAACTATAGCCAGTAAAAAGAGAAATAGTGACAAGAGGTATCCCTGTCGGGCTCCAGTTCATATCTTAATGAATTCTGTAAATTATCCATTATGAAGACCTCTGCATCTCATACCGTCATTATACTTTCCTTTTTAGCTTAATGAACAAATAACAAAATTTAAAAAAAATAAATTGATGAATTCAGTCCCAAGCCCTGTCCTACTATTATGAAGGACCGTGTTATCTGAACGTATCGTCCCACTGGCAGAGTGGCTTGAGCGCTTGCTTCTCGCGGCGAAGTTACCGGGTACGGGATCGAAACCGTGTAGCGAGACGCTCCAGTGTATCCACTGTAAATGGGTACCTGATTCTGCTTGTGAATTAGGGAATGCAAATGCAGCGAGGAAGGGACCTTACTGATAACCCCCCATCTGACAAAAATGCTGGATCTAATATAGTGACGTCCCTTAACGCTACAGTCCCGTACGTCAGTATCTACTATGGGACTGCCTTTACCTGGTTATTATTTATCTAAAGGTGTAGTATTTTGTTAAAGGAAATTATATTTTGTTTAAGGACATTATTTGTTGTTAAAGGAAATTATATTTTGTTAAAGGAAATTATATGTTGTTTAAGGAAATTATATTTATAGTTTAAGGAAACAACACATAAAGGAAATATGGATGTAGGGAAATGGCGTTAGGCTTCTGTCACAGTGACTATTAACCATTAATTTATTTTACCATTTCGTTCCATATGTTATTAACTCTTTTAATGTTCTGTTTTCCTGGACATTTTGTATTTATTTTCTTTCATTTTTTCACCTGTTCAAACCCCACCCGCGTTTGGTTACGTTTGGCTGGCCTTCAGAATTAAAAATTCTTCAACAGTCAGCGTAGCGGTAACGTAATGTTATCAAAACGCACCTGTGGTTTGTGACCAGGGAATTTCTCTGGTCGCTCTAGTCTTTGATCACGAGCGGCTGGTACCCTTTGAGGCCTGGGTAACCGTTTCATCTTCGAAACAAGGGGGAGATAACAATCGCGGTCAGTTTGTGGGTTTTTTGCCCCTTAGACGAGTTAGAGCTCTCATAATATTATGCATTTCTCTACCTGAAGGAACTTTCTTGCGGTTGTTGACTTCTGATGTCTCTAGAATAACCTTTGTCTTACTCTCTTGATTACGCATTGCGCCGATACATCTGTAGAATCAGGTCATGCAGGTGTCCTGGGTGGCGTTGTATGTAAACATATAAATCTAGAAGAGTCTTACTAGACAAAGACATTCGTGAATATTCCTGGCCCGTAGATGACCATCATGAGATAAGGCAAACTTTAACACAGTACTAGAATGTGTTTGCCTATGTTCTAGTCATTTTCGGGGTGAGTTGACATATCTTATAATTATTATATTATATTCATGTTAGCTTTTTATATATATCTGATAGGAAGTGACGTGAATTCATTTTGAGGATTTCTCCCGGTAAATTTAATTCAGTGATAATGTAGCGCTGTCTCCGGCCTTAGTTAAGCGGTGCTTAAACTGTTACGGTTTATCATGGGTTAAATGTTAAGGTAGCCGTGTTGTAGAAACATTAATTTTTCTTATTTATAACTTTACATTTTGCCTATATATGTCAAAATGTTCCTTGGTAAGAGAGAAATCAAACGATATGAGTGATTGCATAATTATGCTAATTAGCTATTCAAAATTAGCTATTCAAAATGGCCGCCGCAGTATAAAAAATGCAGGGTTATTTTAAACCCACATAACATAATTATTTCTCAACATATAGAGTTGAAATTCTGCATACAAGTCCACAAGTGAGTGCATTATGTCCTAAACCAAAAATATTTGGGATATAGCATGTCCTATGTGTGACCATTTGTAAAAAAAAGTAGAATTGGAAATTTATCGAACCTCATTAGTATGCAAAACATCTCTACAAATAAAACAAATTGAGAAAGCAAATCAAAGTTTGGTTCAGGACAAGGTTTAAGATATTAAGAAACACTCTGCAAAGTTTCAGAGCATTCCAACAATCCATTCTTGAGATATCGCGTCTCAAAATGTACCCGTCGTGCTAAAAAGGGAAAGTGAGAAAAAGAAGAAAAACGGAGAAAAATTTGTTAACAAAAAGTTATATTGTGCACTTACTTTATCTTAATGACCTCCTGGAGTATATATATATCCCCCTTCTTTTCTTCTGCCTTGTCAGTAAACCCTTTTCTGATGCATCTCAAAGTCTTTCTTCTTGCTTTTACTTTGTCAGAAGACTTTTTGATGGAGTTGGTAATTATGTGTTGTTCTCCAGCTTTGCACATATTCACACTAAATCTACTCACTGGTACTCCAAGTTTTGTCATGAGCTTGAGAACTGATGAGTATCCATCATTAAAATAAGATACTGCATTCCACACAGCCTCTTCTACTGTAAATCTATCCACAAAATGTTCTTTTGCACATCTATCCCATATTAATTTGTTGAGACTTTCATTGTTGTTTTGTGTCCCGTGGAGACATTTTGACAGTAGGGACTCATCCGACAGATCATCAAACACTGGTTGAATACATTCTACCACTGCCTGCGGTAGGCCATTCTTGTGCTTATAAGACAGTGTGTCCTTCTTATAGCCACACCAAGAATTATGTCCTTCTGGGCATTTTTCATGCATCGGCTTATCCTTTGTGGAAGCAACATGAGGCAAAACTGCTTTGACGGCAGCTTTCATATCCTCAAGGTTTCCACTGTTCTGTCGAATTGCTAGCCCATAATAGTTTTGAAGGGTATCAATTTTGTTGTCTGTAAGTCTCCCTAAGCCTCCTAAACCCTTTCCATCACTGAGTTTGAGCTTTTTGTTTTCATTCTTCAGTCTTCGTAATCTCGAAATGGAAGTTACTACACCATGATGACTGGCATGACCCCGTCGTTGCCAAGTTCCGTCCATTGAGACACCACACATGACTGTTCCAGTCTCATACTTAGTTGCTTGTTTTTGCATTTTAATTTCTTTAGCAGCCTCAGACATACTTTCTTCAGCCACTGCTTTGCTAGCAGCATGCACATGCATAAAAATGTCTCTATAATTATGTCTTGTCATTGGTGGTGGGGCACCAGTGTGCAAGCTAAACTTTTCAAGCGCTGCATGTCCTCTGCCAAGTGATCGTACAAACATTACCATCCTTACATTGATTTCCTTGTTCCTTTTTTTGTGTTTATTCCTGTCTCCTCTACATTTTCTGTATCTCCTGATGTTGTAAAAGATGTTTCCCACAAGCAGTTGCTACATTTAACAATGATTGTGTGACAGAAACCTTGCTTTGAATCTTCACTGAGCCTACACGACACCATAAACCCACAACATTCTACACATCTCATGTTTGCCGTTATGAAGTTATTCAAGTGCTCCATACTCATAAGAATAAAAGCATTATTTGTTTGTCCATCTTTTGTGTGGGTTGAGAGGGTGCTTTTCCTCAATTTCTTCACAGAAGAAGGTTTAACTTCGTTATCAATAACAGCTGCTTCATTATTTTCTGTTGTGCTAACAACGCCAGCAGGGCGCTGATTGCCAAAAAACTTTCGTTTTCTTAGCTTCCTACTTCTTTTTTGTCACCCATATTGTTCTTATTTAATAGATTTGTAAAGCTTACCACAAAAACGTAACTTTTTCACTCAAACAGGTGTAATATGAATGGTTGAACTCAAGATCTTTCGGAATTTTCAGCCCACGTTTTTCACATTAGATCATAAAGAACTGACTTAAGGAGAGTAATTTCCCTTCTCATAAATGGTTCTCTGGTGTTTTTCTGGTACAGAAGAGTTATGGAATTATTATCATTTCACCTTTTTAGTGTGCGCATCATAATGTTTTTAAAAAGTGGTTAGTAACCAGAGGTAAACAATGCGTTGTCAAGGAAAATTAAGATCACCCCTGGTCACCTATCCTTTAAAAAGTAAAAAACTATGCATCACTGGACAATATAAACCTATGTATTGTGGAGAGAAATGGTTTGGCTTCATAAAAACATTAAAAAACAAAAATGCAGTATTTCATGAAATTTGATTAAATTCTGGGACACAGCTACCTTAAACTTACAATAACAGATACTAGGCGTAGAATCAGTCCACGGATGCTTATCATGGGTTAAGAATAGGCTAAATTAACTGTCATTTCTGTAAGATAATGTCAGGTGTGGATTGTTCACTTAAAAACTGAATAGTGAGATGCAGGTAATAATTCTGGATTATAGGAGATAGTCACTTATTCCTTTTTGATAGATATTTCTAGTGGCAAGGGAGGATCATTTTATGCTTACTTGTGTGGCTAGGCACTAGTCTATAACTTTCACAGAAAGCAGTCACCAGGCATAGATATAATTCTATCTTATGATTCAGCCACAACTGTATTATTATAGCAAGAACATTGCATTTTCTATGAACTCATTTTGTGGAATGCTAATATATTTCCCCAAGGGGACATACGATTTATTTGTGTAATGTCAAATGCTGTAATCTGTTTATGTAAATTCATTTAATGTTGTAAGATGAATAAGCATATTCATTTAACTGTAACTACAGGGTTAGGGTTCCTGTATGTTGAGATTGGGAGAAAAGGAGTAGATTTTGCTGTCAGAACATTTAATGACAGGTACATGGGTGTACAAAAGATATTAAGCCTATGCGGGCACATGCTATAATTTAAAGAATGGAAGGAGCGGAGCATAACTAGGTTATAAAGCATTAGATTGATTTTGTCGTTGCTTGAGGTAAAAGGTGTCTTTTTTGGGTCTCAGTTTCAGGGAGACCGAATCGCTAGAGCAGACTCCAGTCAGGCGAAGAACGACATGTCCTCTTCGATCTAGAGGGTTTCTGAATACCGCTAGCGTCACGAGTAGTCAATCCCCGTTCCTAAACCTAAACCCTTTTGTCAACGCCAAGTTACGCTCACGCAGTGCAACGGAGCCAAAGCTAAATCTGGAATCATCAAATGCAGTAGTTCTCTACTCGCCTATTGGATTACCAGTCAGAGCATTGCCGCTTCCAGAATATCAAAACCGCCCAGCATGTTTATAGCAGAATCTGATATCACCCGACTTTGTGTGCCTAAACGGGGCACTCAGCCAAAACCACAGCCAAACCAGTTTAAACAGGATTTACAGCCAAGCAAGCAATAGCGCCGGATAAGAGCGCCTGGGACTCTTTGTCCTCAAGTGACTTCGCCTGGTGTATTTCTGGGTTTATGTAGAACTTCGCACGTATGAGCAGCAATCTATGGACAGAGTTCCAGCCCCCCTCACGCAAGTAGCGGTCACCAACGTATAGCACCAACAAGGAAAGTTTGGTATTTCACTTCATTCATCTTGAAGGATATTTATCTGTAAGACACTTTCTGGAGCTAGCACATTTGGTCCCACGAAAAAAACGGACAGGCTGTCGCTCAGTTTGTTTATTTGGTCCGCAGGAGATAAACAGCGTCTTCCAGTGTTCCCTCGCGCAATTAGGGGTCACCAACGTTTAGCCCGACAAGGAAAGTTTTGTATTTCACTTCATTCACCTTGAAGGATATTTACTTGTAAGACACTTTTCTGGAGCTAGCACCTTTGGTCCCACGAAAGCGGACCCACTGTCGGACAGCTTAGTTATTTTCTCCGTGTTCTACAGGTTTTATGAGTGTTGGTGGTGTGTGTGTTTGTGGGGGTGTATTTGCATTATTGAGGGTTATTGATGAATATTTGATTATTGATGTAATTTATGCTGTGTATGATGATATGCATTAATTCCATGCTTTTCTTCATTTAATAAAGTTTACACATTTATTAATGCGCTGTTCCCGACCCTTTTCATTCATAATTAAACTTGTTTTAGCTCTTGACTATAATCTCTATGTTTGATAAGAGAAAAGAGTGAGAGCAGGAGGTGCTTAGGCAGTAAAAGTGAGTTGAGGCTTGGAGAGAGAGATCACTTTGATAAATCTTCTTCCAGGTTGTCTCAAGTCCATCTCCTATTTACACCTTTCTGTGTGTGTAATCTATAACTCTGTCAGTCCACTATCCCTTGTCGATTTCACTACTATTGTCCAACTCGACAAATACTCTACACTTTACTCAACCACGACAGCTTCCAAAGATAACAAAATAGTGGCACGATGCCAAACATTTTCTTTTAATTAAAAATAAAAACTGCAAATAGTGAGATGGTGATGATAGAATTCTATAAATGTACAATCATTCTCATTACCATCATCCTGATCATGATCATGATCCCATTATTGCTCCTTATGGACCATAGAGCCACAACTGCAGCTGTCCACCCCCACCCCCACTTTTGTGTGTGTGTGTGTGCAAGAAGCCTGGTCCGAAGCCAATGATTCTGCAGGGTTGGTTTCCGTGTCATTTTGTTCTACATGGTGTGATGTTTATATCCCCATGAACAACCTCACATTAGCCTCCTTGCACGATACGCCTGAGGGAACAGTAGGCATATTTGTCCATTAGCTCCTCAGAGACCTATAGCAACTACTCAGGCCTAGAAACGTAGTCTTTACAACTATTCGCTTTCCGACGCTTCGCTTATAAGACGGTTTTCAATTGACACCACATTTCCATGATACGACGGCTTGGCTCGCTCATACGACGCTATTTCGACATGACACTTTTTTCAAAACCGCGAGGGTGCTGAGTCGCAGAGCCGCTTCCTTTGATCTCTTTGCTACGGTTTATACTTCGAGACTTGGTGTGTTTTTGTCGCATTTCACGCGCATCATTGTGACTTATCTCTGCTATTTCGTAAGCAAAACTGTGTTTCCAAAGTGATTACAATATTTTTATATTTTATTGTTGTTAAATAAATATTTAATATAATATTGAAAATGTTGTGAAGACGGTTAGGCAGCTAGAACTTGAAGTGCAGGCAGAAGATAAAGCGGAACTTGTGGATTCCCATCGCAGCCCCTGAGCAACGAAGATTTTCTGGATCTTGAAGAACATCGGCGAAACGAAGCGGATTCTGCAGTAGAAAAAGTGCCCATTGAACCTAAAGGCCTTACCTACAAAGAACTTGAGAAAGATTTCCAACATTTTAAAAAGGGGATGGCAATTTTAGAAAGAACAGATCCCAATTTTGAAAGAAGGTTAACACTTCAATTTTAAATTGTTATGCCTGTTATTCAGAAATCTACACAGAGAAGAAAAGAAGAGCGACAATCCAAACGTCTTTAGAGAGGTACTTTCCGAAAGCATCAGCAGTCCCTAAAAGCCCTACTGCAAGTACATCATCCCAAAGCCCTGTCGCAAGTACATCAGCAGAAAGTCCTGTTGCAACTACATCACCCCAAAGCGCTACATTGTCCATTGAAAGCTCTACACGAGCAGCAGAAGACTTGCTTCTACAAGAAGTACATCAGAATCTTCAGCAAGGAAGCGTTATGAAGAATGGACTGCCGATCTAGAAAATATGCCCTCTCCTTCAGACTTCCTTCAATACTTCGTTAGTCGTAGCTGCCTACAGAACAATACTATAGCTTTGAAAGATAAATAAAATACTGTTTTACATTGTTGTTTTTTTTAATTTAAAGTTGATTAGTTAGGTTTGTAATGTACATATATGACCATTCCAGCACTGTACTTGCTTCAGCAGTGAAAAAAAGGCCATGTTTCGCTTTACGTCGATTTTCGCTTTACGACAGCGGCCTGGAACCTAACATGTCGTATGAGCAAGGTATGTCAGTATAGGATATATTTACAAGCTATTTCTGGAAGACAGATTTTAACAGTTGCTTTCAGCGAGAGACTTTTTTATAGTACAATTTAATCGTTCTCAAGAAAGTTGTAAGAAAACTGTAAGAATGTTGTAGGAAAGTGATAAGAAAATTAAAAATGTTGTAAGAAAGATGTTTCTGAGAAAAATGTAAGAAAGTTGTAAGAAAGTTGTTTCGTAAGAAAGTTTTCCTCCGAAAGTTGTAAGACAACTGTAGCAAAGTTTGATTTGCTGGGGAGGTTATGATGGTATCCTAAAAGAATGAAATCCGTGTCTGTATTAACCGTGTGAGGTCAAGCACATGTAGGCCCCTGACTCTATAAATGATGAATTATGTGCAGGGAACCTAACGCTACCTCCCTAGATCTCACACGGTCACTATTTTGGCTCTAGTGTCTGGTGTATGATGTACCTAGTGTCTAGGGGAGAAATGAAATGATGGTACACAACACCAACACACTTTAATTTTCTATGAGGAAGTGAATAAAACCAGTGGTTTAGTTTTTCTTTGAAATGAATATTTTTTCTGTACAATTTAATCTGCCTGTCCAGCCATATCTTTTGGACAGGTCTTTGAAAATGAGGACAAGATAGTTTACAGAAAAAATCAACTAAAATATCTGGACTCTTTGTCCACTAAATATAAAGTTAATTATATATATATATATATAGATATATATATAGATATATATATATATATATATATATATATATATATATATATATATATATATATATATATATATATATATATATATATATATATATATCTTTCCTGTTGGAATGTTCACAGCTTACACTTTATTCATCTAAGAGGGAGAGTCACTGTGTATGAGGGGCTGTAGTTTCATCATACCCCATAAACTTCCTGAGTATGATTTGAAATACCAGTGTTTATTAAACGAAAGTGTCAGATATACCCAGATGCTTAACACATCACCTGGGATTCCTTGTATAATGATAATACAGTATGAAGTTGCAGAAAATCTCGATCTCTCAAAAGGCCCAAGCTCCTCCCGTTATCTTTTGACAGCATAAACGAATAGTCGGAGACTTGATGGCTTTATTCTCACTCAGCAGGTTTCCTGTTACCGGACTCAACAGGAAATAAAACCTCTGCAACAAAAGGACACCCTGGCCTTTTATATCTGATCACTTATTATATTTATTATTTTCCTACGGTGCTATGGGGTCAGCCTCGCGTGCATTACAGGTGCACTCGCCCCTAATTTTACATGACTCACCCTTGCTGTGACCACACCCAGGTCCCTATGGCAGATACGCAACTGTACGTTTACATAGTTTTCCTCAATAAAATAATGTGGAGTAACCACATTTCCTTTTGTATGATTTTCTCTTCTTTTCCTTTTTAAATATAAATGCTTCAGGCATGTTGAACAGTGTTCATGGAACACGGAGGCTTACTAATATTCTAATGCAATAATATTAAAACACAATCATGACAACATACATCAGTTAGATACAGTTCAATGTGAGGACTCAACAATGTCTGCTCCCGGCACGTCCTTCACTTTTCCCAATAGCAGTATCTAACTTTGGCAGTGGGATTAAACATATGAATTCATAAAGCATTCTTACCACAAAATTTCAAGAAATATAAACAAATGACGCTGACTTGCAAAGAAGTGGCCTCAGTTTCTTCTGCACTGTCCAGACTGTGAATACTTCTTTATTTAATTTTACAATTAACACAGCTGATCTCAGCGTATTTGAATGAAAAGTTTTGTTCAACTGGCAATGAACAGTGAAAGCCTTTTGCTAATATTTATTAGCACTGGCCAATCGAAAGCTTGCGACTACCAGAATTCAAATGTAGTTTTTGAAAAACAAAAATAATTCCATACAAACTCTGCGTCTGGTTGTCGATTGGCCAGTCTGCCTTAGTTATGCCAATACAAAAAGAGGTTAGTTTTGGGTAACAATTTTCCTACCGCTCCCCTCTCCCCCTATAATCTTGTTACCCAAGCGAATTTGAATTTACCTCAATGCCTCTTTTCTAAGCTGCCGTCCCCACTAACGTTATGAAAAAAAAACAAGCAGGAACAAGTCTGTCTGGTCGCGCGTCCGTAGACATTTAGTATTTTCTCAATAACTTGGCTAATACGTGGACTACCATATACATTAAAACATATTTGTGCTCAGAATACACTAAGCTACACGAATATATAATTTTTATGACTATATTCATTTTCGTTTAGATTTTCAGTTTTGTCACTGACAGTCGTTAATTATAACTTTTTACATAAATCTACCATCTTGTCCCCGTCTTTCTGTCTCACTTTTTAATTTTTCAAATAAACCAACTTGTTTTTGTGACGTCACAACTACACTATGCGTCGAGAATTTAAACTGTCTGTGTGTGTATATCCGTTAGCTTTGCCACAGCGTGTATATACTATTAGTCTCGCGTGCAGAACGACGCGGGTTTTGGCATGCGTTGGTAGCATTTTGCGTTAATGTATTACAGTCGTCTCGTTATTGCTACTTAGAAAAAGTCCAAAAGACTACCAAATTTTGCGTTACTGTTGACAGATTACGTTACTTCAGACAGCAGTTTGGCGTTACATTTCTAACAAATCGTTAATCATAAGGCTAGGCTGCAGTGTATGCAGCAGATCTGGCAAAATGTTAAATATTAGTAGGACGTTTTCGAAACCGAAACTAAAACGCGTGTTAGATTTTTACCGTGGGATCGTTCTATAGGCTTTAGCACTGCACAAAAGGCAGTGTTGCTGGCGTCGAAGATGCCAACCGTCAGACACAATCGGGCGTGTTTATTTATTATCATTTTATGACTAAAATCTTACTGAAATGAGCGATTATTCTCGCAGATTTTACTACAACAACTGTAAGAAAATTGTTTGTGAGAAAATTGTAAGAAAGTTATAAATAAACTGTAAGAACGTTGTAAGAAAATTGTACGAAAGCTGTAAGAAAACTGTCAGAAAGTTGTTTGTGAGAAAATTGAAAAAAAAAAAAAAAATTAATTCAGTAAAATATTACTTTCATGGCTCTGTTTATGTGTATTTAAAAAATGACTGAGACATACAGGTGCAGTTCAATAAAAATTAATAAATGAACTATAAACGTGTACACACAGATAACAACTTTCATAATCAATTATAGTTAAGAAGGCTAAAATAAATAAAGATGCTGATGAAAACAATTTAGCCTTTTAGCATTCATCCGACATATGGAACTTGAGACTACCCCTGCATGTGGTTCTCTATCAGATAGAATCCGCACGAAGCCGTCACCATCTCTTGCAGTGGTACTTCATGAAACCACCATTTCATATGCTGAGGTTGCCAGCCTCGTATGAACTAGGACATCCACCAGCAATTTTCACATGTTAATATGCAAAATACAGAAATATAAAATGAACAACTTACACCAAATAACTGTGGGAGATGCAGACTGCTTGCTTAAGTAAATAGTGTTGGGCAACTTGGTTGGGATACCTCTTACACGTGATCTGGGGTATCACTCTTAAATAGAATCCCACTATGACTTTGTATTCAAGTTCCTAGGATTCCAGATTTTCCGTATTAGAAAAGGTAGCGTTTTCTCTACTGTCTAATCCAGCAGATCCTCAAATACATTGTTCGGTCCTTTAAGTTAGAATCCTGATTTTATTCTTTATCCTGGCTTGCCTGAACTGTCTTCTTGGCGAGTTGAAATGACAGTGCCATATACTCAGAATGTGCTAGATTATAAGCTACATTGAGCCCACGCTTCCACGTTGCTACTGCATGACAAGGCTCCAATCAGAAATGATGTATTTTTCCACTTCTCAACCGATCCAACCACAAGCAAGGTTTGGCATCGGTAGGGTACTTGGTTTATTACCCTCTTCTCTCTCCCCCCCCCCCCCCCCCCCCCCAGTCTCTCATGTATAAAATTCTCGTAGCACGAATGATATTATTTTCAAACTCACTACTTCATAGATTTAACACTGATAATATCTTCCTAGATTGTCAACTTTTGTAATTCATCTCATCATCTCAACCCGTAACCCGTCATGGGCCATAGGGGTTCCATGGTGGAAGCATCAGCAGACAGGGTCCTCCACTGCTCTCTATGCTCAGCAATGCGTACAAGTGTGAAAAAACCGTGCCCTGTCCATTCTTTGATGTTATCAGCCCAGGATTTTCTTTGCCTTCCTCTTCTTTTCGTAATTATCCATTACATACAATATGAGCGGAAGCGATTACGTCGCTTCGCGTGCTACAATATCGCATTTGCTATCTTGAAACTGTTTACTGAAACTAGTATTACATCACTGTCCGTGTCTTAATCGGTAACAAGATTGACATTTTCCGACACGTCATGTGCAAACTAACAACTTACCTCAGGCAACAACCTGGGCTGTGGCAATTATTGGGTTGACCACCTTCCCAGACAGAAGTCGGAGTTAAAATAGGCGAGCTAGCGATAAACGATAAATCCAGGTGGTAATTCCACTCCAACGCTTAATCCGTGCGCCTTACTGTCTAGTCGAAAGAGTGTTACACAATCGTACACCAACACTTCACTCTACACCACCAGGAGTCAATATGGTTTCAAACCCAGGCCAGCGATCAATATAATTAGTAATGACTGGAGTATTAAGTCACGACCTGACAAGAACTGAAGGACGAAAGTGTAAATAATGAATGGTAGAAAAAAGCGCTTGGTGGGACGAGAGTATTGGCTGGACACTATACGCGTTACAACAGGTGCCCACTGGGTGACATAATGAAAAAACTGTATCCTGAGATGTTCACTTTCAATGACAATATCAATGAATGTGACCAATACAATTCTTTGGATTAAGGATGTACATGCATTATCATTTATCTGTAATACTGTACTTAAATCTGTTCTAGGTTATTCCGGTGAATAATTCTCGGACACCTTGTATATCAACCGGAAAGGTCGCACAGACATAACGTTTTCGTTGTCTCCCGAAATTTTTTTTACTTCAATTTAAAGGAACCACGGAAATTATATCCCACACATCTGTCGCGGATGAACTGAGTTTAACACCGTCACGATTAAAGTCGTTCTATCACATCACACATGTGACAGATTATGTAAATAGATTTCATATTATCTATTTCTTTATCTACGCTTCTCTTTTGCCAAACTTTCAACTTCATACTTTTGCTAACTTTAAACCCCTACATTCTGAGATCTGTCCCTTTTTTTCATTAGCACGCATATTTTATTGCGGTTCCCTATATTCTCTTTGATGTATGTTTACGAGCAGACTATTAGCCGACGTGAGCTGTACTATTTTACACCAGCGATCGAAGATCGTTGTAATGGGATCAGACAGCGATCTAGATGGAGATAATCTTGGAACCAAGGGAGGAAATTTTTATTACTCCCCTTGTAAATCTGCTCGCTAGTGAGTAATTAAACCACGGTGAGAACGTCGAGATCAAAGACACTATCGCTAGAAATGGCCAGGCAAACAGAGAGACGAAGGAAACTCACACTGGTTAGCAAATTGGCGATGCCTGATCTAAGAATGAATAGGGTTCTGGTTTTTCGGCTCGTAATGTGTGTAAGATCTTTGATTTGCAAATCCGAACGTAGAATCCACCGTAGGTATTAACATCTGGCAAAGAGAGTCTGTTTTCTGTTTTCGGGTTATAGTTATAACTTTTCCTTCGATTTCAGATGTATATATATATATATATATATATATATATATATATATATATATATATATATATATATATATATATATATATATATATATATATATATATATATATATATATATATATATATCCCAGCCTTCTATCTAAAAATTCACTCAGTACTCCTCAGCTTTTAAAGACATCTAGCGGCGATTTCTAGAATCCCCTGGCTTTAGGATAGTTTTTTAGTTTATAGTTTAAGATAGTGTAGTAGAAGTTTATGTGAAGATAAATACTATACTAGTAGTTTTGAGTGATTTTAGGGATAAATCGTCGATTATATTTGGCTAGATTTTGTGCAGAACGATTTACTAGATAGGTCCGTCATATTATTTCTCTAAGATTTTACTGTGTTACAGTGGCTAGCAGAATAAATAATAATTCTAGTTAAACTTTCCAGCTATGAAATAAATTTAAGTAACTGCTAATAACCAGTCAGAGAATATTTTAACCAACTAAGTAAATTGCACTGATTCATCATGAGTATTGACGAAATATGTATTTATTTCTAATTCATGATGACTGATTTTTTTAAAATGACTATAATTTATTTCACGGAAGTTTTAAACGATGAGACAAGCTCTAAGCTTATAGTTTCTAATTTAAGTTAAATAACCGAAGTGGAGGATATTCTATTTTACGTGGGGTAAGGATAGGATTGTGAATAATACTATATTATGTTAAGTATTTGCATTTTTCTCCCTATACAGTATTTGGGTCATACCCTGAAACTTACCAGCGGCTTCAATGTATATCTGAGAATAACCAAAGAAAGAACACTTTGTACTTAAATACGTGGGTCTTCAATGTAAACCTGTCTGGAATTTGTGTTTGCATCCAGAAAGAGACAGAGTACCAACCTAAAGGACAGTAAGACTAAATGAGGTAACTGGGCCTATCGAGCCAGATTATATTTTCTTTTTCCAAAATAAAATCTCATGTACCTGCAGCCCATGTGGCAGAAAAATTACAAACATTAACATTTCCGACGTTTTATCATATGTGGTGTGACCAAGAATTTTAGACTGAGAGAAGTTGCCGACCTGACATTTCCTAAGTACTGGAAACCTCAAGATTCTGACACTGTGAGCTCTGTGACATATATTACCTGAACTGATTTGAAGTGACATAAACAGTAATCCAGTAAGACATATAGTTGTAAAGAGAACGCTCCCCGGAAAAATTGGATTTAACCTGTCTCTGTAGAGCTGGGGTTCTCTTTGCCAAAAGAACACTGGATGGGCTGGATGTGTGTGTCATTAAGTTTGCGAAAGAAGGTGAAAATCAAGTTGTACATAAGAACAAATGTCAGGGCCACTGTTGTATGGATAGAAAGAAAGCAGGAATGGGTGGTTCTTTGATCGTATACATTTATATATACCCACTTTGTAATATTTTGATGATGCAAAGTTTTGCTAATACTGTTTCCTCTTAGTATAGATTAACGTATAACTCTGTTCTTTACTGTAGAGGGAAATTCTAGACCATAGCGTAAACACCTTTTGACTCTTTTGGGGGTTAATAACTTCTCTTCTAACGGGATCTGGTCTCAACAGAGGGAGGGAGGATTACACATATGAGTCTAACTCTATAATTAATTCATTAACCTATGTTTACTTGTATTTGATTTGATAGTCATATTATTGCTGTTGTAAAGTTTCTTTATGATAAATAAAACTTACATAAACTCTATTTACGTGTGTCGGTCAGCTTGTCCCAAAAGATCTCCAATCCATTGATGCAGTTTTTACGTCTGTGCGTCTAACTGTCGTCACTTATGTGTGTGTGTGTGTGTATGTGAGTGGTGATATATATTAATATATATTCTAGTAGACTGCCTGACAAACTAAGTTCTGTGGTAGAGATAGGCTGAAGGAGAGAAGTTTCTCGATTTCAGGGACAGACTCCAACTAGTTTCACCCATCTCACTTGTGAAAATCTATTTTCTTTACATTACCTCTCACTGAGCTATCACCTGTTCTAATCTATTCAGAAGGGACCAATCTATGTCTTAATTCCCCTATCAAAAATCTACGACAACACATCAAAAGACAGCGCGAGCTCACTGTCTTCGCGTCTATACAATGGAGCTGGAAATTTCTTTTGAACTTGGACTGTCTTTAATCTGTTCATTCCAACATAATGCAACGCCAAATAAAGCATCAAAGAAAACCTATATGAGGTTCATCGCACTCTGAACATTTAGTGCTGAACACCCCTACTAGCTGTACAAACAGATATAAATCGTGGCAGCAATGCAGATAAAGCTGAATAGCGTTTATGTCATAATAAGAATATACAAGGTATGATGAGATTGCCATACATGTGAAATATATGGAAATCGTCCAACACAAAAAGAAGAATCTTCAACTTAAATAACAAGTCATTCCTATTGTATGGCTGTGAAACATTCAGAACAACAATCAAGAAGTTACACACTTTCTTAAATGAGTGCTTACGTATAACAGAAAGAATGAATTTGTCTCTCAAAATCACTAATGTGGAGCTGATGACGTGAACCAGACACGTGCCAGTTGAACGGGAGATGGGAAGTAGATGGTGGCGATGGATACAACACACGCTGAGGAAACCTGTTGATAGCATTATAAGGCAGTTTTTGTTCTGGAATCCCAAAAGTAAGAAAGGCAGAGGGAGATAGAAAAAGACAAGGAGAACAGAACTGGAAACAGACGAAAGTTTTTTTTTTTTTAAGTGTATGCCCGCTTTTACTCGAGGCGAGAATCTCCGGTTATATCTAACCTGAGACTGATTTTTACGTGAGTATCCCTTATTTCCCCGTACAATGACAGGTATCCACTCGCCATTCAGGCAGATACTCGCCGTCTCCGGAGGGTACCCATTAGAGCTGGGTCGGCTCAGGAGCCGCCAGTCCCTGGTCGACGACACTTCTTCAAATGTTTTCGCCCAGGGCTCGAATTAATCCAGTCCAAGTCCCGGTCGACGACACTCGTTCAAATGTCCTCGCCCAGGCTTGAACCTGGATCACCCGATCGTCAGCGCAGTGTGGTAACCATTACACCAACGCGGCTCCCAGACGAAAGTGATCAAGACGACTCAGAGATGGGAGCAGACGGCACACGACATTTCAACTTGTTGTCAGCTGGCTGAAGGCGTATGCGCCACGAAAAGTTGAAGTATATGAATGAATGAACGAAATAAGCTGTTTCAGAAATAACAGGAATGTGAAAGATGAAGCAGACATATAGCAACATCGGTCTCCCGAAAATATATGCTTATTCCTGTTTACAGCAAGTTTACATCCAAATCTCTCTGAAACTTCTAATGCCATCTGCTAAAAAGTACCCCCGTGCGGCTGGATTGTCTACAATATTCAGTATTATTATGAAGACAAACATATGTTGCATCTTACTCATGACCTCTAATAAGCACCAAATTTAACAAAGCCTGTTGTCCCACACTTGATCAAGTAATCACAATTGATCAAGAAGAAATAATCACAACTGATCAAGAAGAAACAATCAGCTTCAACACACAACTTTTCGTATGTCCAAGAAACATAACATTTTCAAGAACATAATGCTACATCAGTCAGTGTGCCAATATGAACATAATATTCTTTCGTAGGTTTTATTTTGAATCTGTCATTTTAAATGGGCAGAAGGGGTTAATAAAGGATGTCCGGCTACCGCAAAGCGGTAACAATGTCCACAAGCTAAGAACCACTGATATGGAGCTTACACCAGTGGAAGGCAACACAGGAGCTATGGAAATCTACTTTAAAATACCGAACTCTCTAAAGATCTAGCATGATAAAATCATGATTTTTGTCATGTTTCAAAGTATTTGGAATAACTACAGCCAATATGTAACTTTTATCTCTGACGGGCGATCTGCGTTCTGTAATTCCATTAACAAAGAGGTTGTGGAGAATTCTAACTAAATGATATTTGACCAAGTGTTACTTGACATCAAACAAAAGCTCATATTTCTATCTTACCTGGTTCACGAACAGTTGTGGAGAATTATAACTAAATGATTTCTGACCAAGTGTTACTTGACATCAAAGAAAAGCTCGTATTCCTATCTTAAGCAGTTGACAAACAGAGTGAGTATTGTAAGATAGCCCGTGGATTTTCACTGCTAAAGCGGAAAAGTGTATTTAATGCTGGGGTATTGCCTTCTTAAATGCAGGCGGGAGAGGACCATTCAGGCATTTCCCTACCTTTAAAAAATTCTTTATTGTTTTCCCGTCCGTCACCAGAGATCTAGCAAACCTCTTGTGATCTACCAGTAGCCAACCCCTGGTCATAGATAGACTTGAATGTAGTTCTCGTCTAACCCTCTTGTCCTGGACAATCTCTTCCAACCACCATCTACATTATTCTCTTTTTGAGAATGCATGCGACCTACGATAGCCAGGTTGCCCCTGGAGAAACATCATTACGGGATGTGCATTCGGCAGCTACACAGACAAAGTTGACTAACAGGCTGTGATATCAAAATACAAACACTGAATGCAAAAAGGAACTATTACTGCATCGGGAAACTGATGGACCTGACAATAATCAAGTCCAAACAATATTTAAAAATCATAGTCTTCAGCGCTACTATGGTATGTGGCTCTGAAACTTGGGGAACAGAACAAACGATGGAACCTTATTTTCAAAGGGCTTAGAATTGGGCACGCAGGCTCGTCTAACATATATGACGCAGGCCCGTCGTATATATATATATATATATATATATATATATATATATATATATATATATATATATATATATATATATATATATATATATATATATATATATATATGCATAATCAGAGATAGAAGGAAAGAGACAGACAGACAGATAGATAGATAGATAGATAGATAGATAGATAGATAGATAGATAGATAGATAGATAGATAGATAGATAGATAGATAGATAGATAGATAGATAGATAGATAGATAGATAGATAGATAGATAGATAGATAGATAGAGCGAGATAAAGTAGACAGAAAGATAGAGAGAGAGATGCTTGCGCACAGCAATATGATTAAAATGGTATGACAAGATCACCAGTATTGATCTGATGGAAAGAACCAGACAAGTTGAAGTGAAAGAACCAGACAAGTACAAGTGAAAGAACCAGACAAGTACAAGTGAAAGAACCAGACAAGTTGAAGTGAAAGAACCAGACAAGTACAAGTGAAAGAACCAGACAAGTACAAGTGAAAGAACCAGAGAAGTACAAGTGAAAGAACCAGACAAGTACAAGTGAAAGAACCAGACAAGTACAAGTGAAAGAACCAGACAAGTACAAGTGAAAGAACCAGACAAGTACAAGTGAAAGAACCAGACAAGTACAAGTGAAAGAACCAGACAAGTACAAGTGAAAGAACCAGACAAGTACAAGTGAAAGAACCAGACAAGTACAAGTGAAAGAACCAGACAAGTACAAGCGAAAGAACCAGACAAGTACAAGCGAAAGAACCAGACAAGTACAAGCGAAAGAACCAGACAAGTACAAGCGAAAGAACCAGACAAGTACAAGCGAAAGAACCAGACAAGTACAAGCGGAAGAACCAGACAAGTACAAGTGAAAGAACCAGACAAGTACAAGCGAAAGAACCAGACAAGTACAAGCGAAAGAACCAGACAAGTACAAGCGAAAGAACCAGACAAGTACAAGCGAAAGAACCAGACAAGTACAAGCGAAAGAACCAGACAAGTACAAGCAAAAGTACCAGACAAGTACAAGCAAAAGAACCAGACAAGTACAAGCGAAAGAACCAGACAAGTACAAGCGAAAGAACCAGACAAGTACAAGCGAAAGAACCAGACAAGTACAAGCGAAAGAACCAGACAAGTACAAGTGAAAGAACCAGACAAGTACAAGTGAAAGAACCAGACAAGAACAAGTGAAAGAACCAGGCAAGTACAAGTGAAAGAACCAGGCAAGTACACGTGTAACAAAAGCTGTGAAATAGGCGATGGACAGGACATACATTGTGGAAACCAGGTGATAGCATTACAAGAGAGTGTTTGTTCGAGCATCTACAGGTAAATATACAAGGGGCGTTCAGAAAGTAATGCACCACATCGTTTTTCTCAGCTAATAATGAAGATAGAAGCATGAAATTTTGCACACTTCAAATATGGCATGTGCCAATTGTGTGCACCAAATTGCACCGCAACCGGCCAAATAATACGGCTGCCCTAAACCGTTGAAATGGAGCGTGTTAGCAACTTGCGTTATAAACAGCGAATTGTGATAGAATTTCTCGTTGCAGAGAAGGAAACTGTTGTGAACATTCACAAGCGTCTATGTGATGTGTATGGAAGTTTTGCAGTCGACAGGAGTACAGTCAGTCGCTGGGTTCAGAGAATCAAAGAATCAGGAAGTGGAGATACGAAGCTGCTTGATCGGCCGCGCTGTGGACGTCCTGCCACAGCCACCAACGCAGAAATGTTGAAATGCGCTGAGGGCATTATTCTTACTGATAGGTGAATCACTACTCAACAAGGGAGCCGCGCTAGCGTAGTGGTTACAACACCGCTCTGGCGACCGGGTGATACAGGATCAAACCCGGGCGACGGCATTTGAGGATTTTTCGTCGACCGGGATTTGGACTGGATTAACTCGAGACCTGGCGAGCACATTTGAAGGAGTGTCGTCGACCAGGGACTGGCGGCTCCTGAGCCGACCCAGCTGCAATGGGTACCTCCGAAATCGGCGAGTATTTGCCTGAATGGCGAGGGACACCTGTCTCTGTACAAGAAATAAAGGGATACTCACGTAAAATCAATGTCAGGTTAGACATAAAATAATAACCTGAGATTTCGCCTCGAGTATTAGCGGGCGTACGCAAAAAAAAAAAAAAAAAAAAAAAAAAACTACTCAACAATTCGCCTTACAGCTGTCAGTCAGCACTGATAGTGCAAATGCAGTTATAAAAACTCTCGGATTTTCTAAGGTTTGCGCAAGATGGGTTCCTCGAAGTCTCACCAATGACCACCGATTGCAAAGGAAAGCCATTTCTTCTGAATTGTTGGAGCTTTTCAATGCTGATGGAGAGAACTTTTTGGCTAAGATCGTTACAGGTGACGAAACCTGGGCACATCATTTTGAACCTGAGACAAAAAGACAGTGAATGGAGTGGCATCATCCGCATTCACCACGAAGAAAGAAATTCAAGACAATTCCTTCAGCTGGAAAGGTCATGATCACTGTCTTTTGGGACATTGAAGGTGTGATTCTTGTGGACGTTATGCCAAGAGGAGAGACAATCAATTCGCAAGCTTACATTAAGACATTGAAAAAACTCAATCAACGTTTTCGCAGAGTTCGGCCGCACAAGAATCCAGCAGACCTGCTTCTCCTTCACGACAATGCGCGACCTCACACAAGTCTGGCAACACGGGAAGCAATCACCAAATTGGGTTGGACTGTACTACCCCATCCACCCTATAGTGTCGATTTGGCACCCTCTGATTTTCATCTATTTGGTCCACTTAAAGATGCACTCCGTGGGACAAGGTTTGAAGATGATGAAGGAGTGATTCATGCAACGAAGAAATGGCTACATGATCAAGACAAAATTTGGTACGGGCTAGGAATACATGCACTTGTTTCGCGCTGGTATAAAGCCGTACAAGTTGATGGGGATTATGTTGAATAATACCGATGTTTAAATGACATATCCATGTATATTGTATATAAATTTCATGCTTTTTGAATAAACAGCTCCTGAGAAAAACGATGTGGTGCATTACTTTCTGAACGCCCCTCGTATATATATATATATATATATATATATATATATATATATATATATATATATATATATATATATATATATATATATATATATATATATATATATATATATATATATATATATATATATATATACTGAAGCACATTAAAAACGCACCACCTGTATAATCCAGGAACAGAGTGTGAAATGTAAATATAAGTGTTTACAAGTTTACATATTTGGAATCTTTATTCATTTTCCTATGAATCCATGCTGGTCATTAATTTGTACATTTGATTGTTATGAAATTAATTGCATTCTGTGCAGGCAAGGGAGAAAAGCAAAAATACAAAAAAATGCACGTGCGTTATCCTGCTGGAGAAGCTGCAAGTCTGGATAAATTGTGAACGCAGGAGCAACCAGTGCATCCAGAACCTCATCTCGATATGTCACAGCATTAACATTTCCACGGAAGACGTGAAGAGGCAAGCGATGGTGAAAACTGAATCATCCCCAAATGTAAATACTGCCACCTCCAAATCGGTTGACACAGCAATCTGCAAAGCGCTCTCCACACCGTCGCCAAATCCGCATACGTCCATCAGCAAAGGATATGTTGAATCTGCTCTAATCTGTGAATAGGACAGCATTCCACTGCAGTCTAGCCCATCTGACATGTTGCTCTGCCCATTGCAGGCGCTGCTGACGATGTCTGTGAGTCAAGTTTGGCCCAACACAAGGTCGTCTTGCAGTAAGGTCTGTATCTCTGAGTCGTCGTATGACTGTCATTCAAGAGACTTGCCCATGTCTACCCACTATTGCTCTTGCTGTTTGACTTGCCGGGAGAGTTCGATTCCTTAGGTAACTCAGCACAATATGACGATCTTGCGCAGGGGTAGTAACTCGTGGTTGGCCACTCCGAAGTCTATCCCGGGCACTGCCAGTGGTTCCGTAACGTTCATTGAGACGTACAATAGTGCTGTGGTGGCAATTCATTCTTCTGGCAATGGCCCGCGAGCTCATTCCGGTCTCCAACATACCAATGGCTCGTTGGCGGTCGTTTTCAGATAGTCGTGGCATTTCAAGCACATGTACTGGGTGTTTTGTCTCAACGGCCTTTTTATACCGAGTATACTGCCACAACGTGTACACATTTTCAGAGTCATAGCTGTTGGGAATCGTGTTGCACGTGTAACTTTCATCGTTTTCATGTAGTCTGTACACAAACCCGTGGGTTGAATCATGCACTTTCCATTCCAGCAGCCATTCGCTCTCTACCTCTTGGCAAACACGGGGAAAATCCATTCCCACACTTTTTTTTCCAGCTTCTCGGCATCAGTATATATAATAGTGGTGCGTTTTTAATGTGCTTCAGTATATATATATATATATATATATATATATATGTATATATATATATATATATATATATATATATATATATATATATATATATATATATATATATATATATATATATACTCGTATATATTTGTAGCGGAATGCTGACAAAACACGCAGAGAAGGAAACTGGAGATAGATATGAAAGGAATTTTTTTTAAAAACACAGTAAGATTTTGACTGGATGGCATAGGACAAGAAGTCATGACATAAAATTACTGATGGTTTATGCTCCAACGTAGCTGAAGGACACTGAATGAATGAATATCCTTCAGAAGTTTGTCTCCTGATCTCTTCACCATGTGTTTTTCATATAAAAGATATCACAACATAACTTACCGAAGCGTCGGCTGTTCTGCTATCGTGCCTATCTAAATTAAAATTCATATTATCGCGTTATCTATATTATATTCACTTAACCGTTTTACGGGAGTAAACCATTCACATTCTTCCCTCAGGCATGCTGCTGAACATAATATTCAGATGCTAATATTATCTGCTAATCTCCTCTGCTCTTTTGTGCGCAACGAAACGTACCTTGCGAAGCCACACAACAAATATTTGAAGATACATTGACTGCTGCAGTTCATGCATGAATAACTTTCTTCACCAGAGACAACAACAACTACAGACTTGGCGACTACGGACGCTGTCTACCGACTACGGATACTGTCTACCGACTACGGATACTGTCTGGTGGCGACGGAAATATACCCCATACAAGCAAATTGTGTCAAACTGAGCAAAGAGACGTAGACAACTTCTGGTAACCTCATATTAAGACAGGAGCCCTACGGGTGAATCACTTTGATGATGTTTTCAAACTGCAGCGATAACGTCTTATGGGGGACCAGCTTTAATTAATGTTCGACTACATATTTTTTTTAATTTTTAACAAGAAGTTTACTATGACAAAACAGTCCCACACGAAGTAATAACACCAAACACTGCAGTAGAGTCTGGGTATGTACCTAGTTTCCTCAAGCCATCCTTGTCTTGAAGAGTCTGTTCAGGTCCTTTACGTGTCGTATACACCTTTCCGATTATGAAAATACATTCGGCAAATGATTGTCAGACAGCACCTAGAGAAACAGCCCTACAAATGGGAGGGGAGGGGAGGGTGTGGGTCTCTCTCTCTCTCTCTCTCTCTCTCTCTCTGCAGAAAAATGGACAAAGTTGGGAGGTTAACATTCCTACAATGTGGACTCGTGGATATATATATATCTTAAAAGCAATATGGACAATGTTGAAGAAACATTTTTACAATGTGGAAAGCAATATGATCAATGTCGGAGAAACACCCTTACAACGTGGACAGCAATATGGACAATGTTGGAGAAACATCCTTACAATGTGGACAGCTGTAGTGAGGTCGAAGTCGATTAGGTCTCGACGATCGTTCAAAAAAACTTATCACCGCGCAACCCCCGTGGATGTAACTGACCAATGAAACGCCAGCTTGGCACACGTAGTAGCGGAAGATACGCTAGCCTATTCAACATGGAGACAACGAAAGTGTAGATGTTGATAATATTTCGGAAGGCAGTGTGCAAATAATCATGGAGTACCTAGGTAAAGAAGGACCCAATTCGATAATAGGGATCATTAGCCTTAGGCAGATAGCAATATATTCACTGGATGTGTTGTAGAGCCGAGTTATTATGAATAGAAGACAGTGGAGCATGAACCATATTGTGTTTTTCCCTGTTTCGGCTGCTCCAGTGAATAGTCGGATAAATTATAGGATAAAGTGGATATCCATAGTGATAGAGCTCATACATATGAATAATATAAGCCTAAGATGGAGGAAATCGGTGCAGAAATAAGGACTCCAGACATATTTTGGATTTTGCACTGGAGCACACTTTGCCAAAACCTACACTGTTTGCGTGAATGATAAAATACTTTGGCCTAGTTGTCATCTCGTACATTCGCAAATCCACTATACCCTTGTACAAGGGGAAGGAACGGAAGGCGCAAACACACTCGCCGCCTATTTCAAACTACAGACACGAGAACAGCATCTGCATCAACTCCTTTGCCATCTGCAGAAGTGTGTGCAGACTGTGTAACCATTAAAAGCCTGTCTGTGATTGAGGGTAAGCGAGATGTTAATTAAATATATATGTAAATATATTATAAATGTGTGCTTAGAGTAATATTGGTATGCGTAAATCATTGTGCTATTTCTGGAGGAAAACCCGAAGTGGGTTGGTTTAGTTTAATTGTGTAATAAATAAGTAGAACGAATGGATTGAGCTAGTTGGTTGTGGAAAGCGTTTTAAAGATATTAAGCTTGCTGGAAAGGACTATCCAAACTGGAAGAAGGAATGACTGTAACAGGTTGATTTTCTGTATTATTTGATATATGACACAATGATTACCATAAGGCCTATATGATTTTAAAGAATCAAATCATGGACAGAACTATAACAAGTGAAATATTGTGCTAGAACTTGAACGAACTGTGTTATTCATGACTTACTATGTCTCATGATTTACCACAGCTTGTCTTAACTGTCTCATTATACCTCCTGACTGTGTAGGGAGACAATAAGCGATCCTACATAGGTTGTATATTATATTTCAGGCTATTTCCTGCCCTGAGTGTCGTACTAACTCTTTAGTGACCAAGTCAGCTTGTAGATGTTCAAGTTGTTCAGAGCATTTGCCAGTATCAACTGTGTCATCTTGATTTGGAAGACCCGCAGTTGTGGGGTTCTCTCCGATCATACTTCTGTACGAGGCCTAAAAGAACTTTTTGAAGATAAGTAGCTCTTTGTTGGGCTACTTCTACTTTCAATTACCACACACCTACGAACAAACTGCGTTATGATGATAGCAAAATCATGTGGTTTATTTGAAAGACAATTGACAGTCATATCAGTGTTTATGACTTTATCATAAATTAACATTGATATTCTATTCAAGAAAGCACAAAAGAAATACAGATTTTATCAAGGATGCAGAGAACAGTTGAAAATGAACTTTATAAATTAAATGTAAATGTGATATATATAATGAAAGTGAAACAGATTTTATTTTGAAATCAATTTGATTTAACTGAAGCACCAAGAAAAAAGATCTTGTATATAAATAAATTATAAATTGTACCAACAGTCTTTATTGAATTATTTAAGTTTGGTTCAAAGTTCTTGTTGGTTAGTTAATTACCCCTAGCAGGGTCATAGTCTTAGGTGGTCTGGAGAGGGGCACCATAGGTAAGTAGGTTTGTCATTACCATCTCACCTGGTGATCTATACAGCTTGACTCTACCTTTTACTTCGATACACCATTACTCTTGTCAGAGAACGGGGTATTTCTTTTAAGACCAGTCTCTTATCTGACACTTTCCTTGTATCATCTGATACACCTTTTTGCCCAGGATATTATCACCATCTTATTATTGTTACCTCTCGCGACAACAGCAATATGGACAATGTTGGAGAAACCTCCTTACAACGTGGACAGCAATATGGACAATGTTGGAGAAACATCCTTACAACGTGGACAGCAATATGGACAATGTTGGAGAAACCTCCTTACAACGTGGACAGCAATATGGACAATGTTGGAGAAACATCCTTACAACGTGGACAGCAATATGGACAATGTTGGAGAAACATCCTTACAACGTGGACAGCAATATGGACAAAACTTGAGGGGCATTACTACCAGATGCTGACGTGTGCATATATCTGGAGAGGAATACTGACAAAGTTAGATGGAAATATTCTAGAGATTGAAATCAAAAGTAGTCTTCGCACAACACACAATGCAGCAAACGGGGATGGAGTGATAAGGACATCCGAGATCCTTTGTTTGTGGCGTGACTTTCTCGGCTTGTCAAGGAGAAGTGTCACCTAGAAATAATGCGTTCGTTTCTCTGGATTACTGCCACTATTTTTACGCTAACAAATCTCGAATCATGTACCTTTTGTGTACTGAAGATTCGCTTGTCCTGGCATATTCATGTAGGTGTATTTGTTGGCTATCAGGAAATAGTGTGGTACGTCATTTCGAAATCACTGTTTGAACTTTAGAGTTAAGAAAGGCAAAGGAAGCGAGGAAAGGAGCATATCACTCCAACTCATAAAGCTGAGACCTAGTTATGAAGTCTCTAACATTTCACTCCCCTACGGCAGTACCTGATATGGAATTAACTTGACCTTACTCTCCTATTTGGTGGTCAATTCTGGCTGTCGTTGCTTGTTGCTGATACATATTCTTAACAATTCTTTGGTCCTACCTGTGTGTTACCTGAGTAAACAATCACACATGCCCATATATTCTACATCAAAGTAGCTTTACGCCTAAAAACATCATGACCACGGATAAATCAGAGGGAAAGAGATGTAGGGGAAGACAAAGAGAACAAATAAATGGATAGCTCGAATAGACAGTGGAAACATTTTCCCTCGGGCATACAGTCAGATTGTGAGTTATATGACACTGTCGAACGGGCTGGCAACCTCATAATGTAATACGACTTGCTACAACTTACTTACTCAGTCGTTCCCCTTCTACCGTGAGGGACTTGCTACAACAACAAAACAATCTTTGCTACAGCGCATGAATGCTTTGAAGCAGGCTTCTTGTAGTAGTCGTCCCATGTTCCATAACAAGTGATGAATGATCCACACAAGAAACGGGCCAATAGTTGTCGTACCTTTTTGATTGGTTGTTAAGACAGGAAAACAATTGTGTGGCCAATGATTAGACTAGTTTCAATCTACTCCATTTTGAATATCGGCTCCCCAGCTCCTGATAAAAACATGTTAAAGCCAGATTTGATTCCACAAACAACATAAATAAACAGTTATTCATAATAATAATGTTTAGCAGACATAGTCAAAGCAATTAGTGGGGAACAAACGAACTTTATTTTCAAAGGGTTAAGAATTGGGCACGCAGGCCAGTCTGACATTCTGCCCATCCTCTCTCTCTCATCATGTATACTGTATCCTTTCATCCTCACATTTACTTTAAGCATTATTTAGGGAGGAGAGAGATTGAGAGGTGGAGGGGGGAAAAAATACGGCAAGAAGGACGTTACGAATAGAACACTCATTTTCGAAAGAACAAGAATAAAGGGCGACTTGAAAGGACAAAAAAAAAAAGAAGAAAGAAAGACAGATAGAAAGTGAGAAAGAAACAGATTGAAAGAAAAAAGTGAAATAATGGAAAAAAGATAAAGGACAAGGAGAAAAAAAGAGAATGAGGCTGAAAAAACAAAAGAGTGAGACAAATGCAAGAAATGACGGGGGAAAGGGGGGACAAAACGGAGAGAAACAAAGAAAATAACAGTAACGGCGAGGACAGAAATAATGAGCATTAAAGAAAGAACGAGCAGCATGTATCAAACAACGACGACAGACTAACACGATGAAAGGATGAGAGATGGGAACACGGGACAGCTGTCAGGATTCAAGAAACATCAACTAACAACTTACATCTAGAGAATTCAGCATAGAACATCCTTCTATCAACTTCTCGTACTTCTTCCGTTTATTGAAGGCCATCTTCAACACTATCCTCCGGAACGTCTGTCTGTCCTGAAACACAGCAAACAAGAACACACTCATTTCCTGTATAAATGAGTTACGACATTAGCACGAATCAAAGTGACTTCCTAGACAAGGAAATAACGGAGGGGATTCTCTGATGTTACCTCAAACATTGAACAAACATTTCCAACATGGTCAGTGTTGCCAACACACCACTTTTCAAATTAAAAAAAAAATGTTTGGAATTAGGTTTTCAAGAACACGCTTCCTTCCAGTTCTTTCAAAACACACGAACAAAATAAACTTTCCATTTACTACCCCACGCTATGCGCTCAAGATCTCTTCATACTTTCTTTATCCATTTTACAGCTGTCTACAATTCCCGTTTCCGTGTATTTTTCTGTTTCAATCTATTTCTCTTTACCTGGGGATTCAAAAACACAGACTGCCTTGCAATGCTATCAACAGGTTTCCTTAGAGTGTGCCCCATCAAACTCCAGTCTTTTACTCTCCTCTTGTTCAATCGTATTTGTCTGCTCCGTGCTCATTTGGGAGAGTATTCAATGATAGAGAGAGGAGAAACAAGTATGAATACTCCTTATTCGCTGCTTCATAGACAAGCCACAGTTACCTCACATGAAACAACTGGTTGTAGCAGCGGCCCTGTCTCCTGTTTCTCTTGTTTCCACAAAGGTCTCGGCAACCACCAGATGATATTAACGCACGAGTTCAATCAATTATAACATTATAGATCCCCACGGAGCAAAGGTCATTAACAAGTGCTCATGGTAGCATGTCATCAGCTCAAGCTCTTTCCATCTCTTCCTCGTTATTATTATTTCTATCTCTAGCTCTCTTCTCCGTGTAATCTTCGGCTGCCTGCACTTATCTACGCACTATGTACATACACACTAACACACAACACGGATTATATACATACACACAACACGGATTATATACATACACACAAACACACAACACGGATTATGTACATACAAACTAACACACAACAATTTATTATTATTATTATATACAGTACTTGACTATATTGTGACTATATTTTCCTTACTCTGTAGCTCAGCAAGAATAACATTCATTAATAAGTACAATCAATATTCTTATTTTCCAGCCATAACTCTCTCAACATTCTCTTGTCTTCAAAACTTGCTCTCTGATATTCACTAGGACAGTCCACCGTGACAAGAGCTACCATACCTTGATCTGTCAGGGACTCGGTTTTCCATATATTTTTTTTTTTAAGAACTAAGATTAGCTCTCCTGTTTTCTCTTGTTGTGTTTTGTTTGGTCCCTGACAAAAACTCTGTAGTCCTAACGTACGAAATTTCGTTGTCCTTTGTCCTAGTAGGGCTTATATTACTTAATTTCGTTTACCCTACTTTGTAAATATTCATATCTAATACTTCACGAAAACAGGTTACTACATTCAGGGGTTGGAGAAAAATACACAGACACCGCAAGTTTGCCTTGTTCATTTAAAAAAAAAAAAAAAGTGTTGAGAAACTATTTACCCAAGTTTGATATGCATTTTCCTAAATTAGCTTCCTGGCGCAAATATTATGCCCAAAAAGATGATTTCTCCACAGGTATGAAGTGGAGACACTACCTACAGAATGTGTTAGTAAACTGATGAGCAAGGTCACCACCTTCTCGCAGGAACTCTACAAAATAAAGCTGAAAACCTCCAGAGACACCGCATGGACATAAAAAAACCTAACAAAACAAAGATACGAGTTCAAGTGAATCTGAGAAAGACATGTGAAGCATCGCGGAATCTCTTGGAGGGAACTATCGATAAACACCGCTATAAAATCTAAGAAACATTTCAGGACATATGTGATATGGTTATTATTGGCATAAGAAATGAACAACACAAAGAACGGCTCACACAGAACACATGGAACCTCATTAACGAAAGATAAATTACCAAACAAAAAGTATATGTGAAGAATTACTGCATACACTTTACTGGGAGCTCAATAAGAAATCGATAAAAAGAAGGACGCGAGAAAATAAAAGAAAACATAATGAAAGCCTGACGGTGGACACAGAGGATGCTAAAATAAACGGAGATCTGAAGATATTTGACATGTTCACTAGAACCAAGTTAGAGACACAACAAATCTATGACACGTCATTTATTTCTTTCAGAAGCATGAAATATCCAGTCTCTTCTCTCATTGGCTGTCTTTTACCCTCGTTCCCACACTACATACAGCACAAGTAAGCATCACATCCCTTATCGCTTATTATATGGTACATGGAACCACTACTCCAGCATGTCCCCTTGACGGAAGCTATCATGGCACCCTACATGGAACCACTACTCCAGCATGTCCCCTTGACGGAAGCTATCATGGCACCCTACATGGAACCACTACTCCAGCATGTCCCCTTGACGGAAGTTATCATGGCACCCACAGCTCTTGTAGTTGTGGTCTGTGTTTCAAAGTTTAGAAAACCAGACGACATAAAAATGTGTGGTGTATGCACTCAATTGCCTTGGTCAGACAAGATGCACACCAACTCGAAGATGTTTAACTCATAAGGGAATTATATGTCCACTTTAAGAATTGGATCAGGTATGAAATATCTAGTTGCTTCTGATCAAGATAAACAACGGACAATATTTTCAGTAAGACCAGGTCCTTTACGATAATGTATTCAACAAATTAAAACTGGACAAACAGATATGTCAATTTCGTGAACAAAGTGAACAAGTACAATATGTCCAACCTATAGGAATGACAGAAGGTGACTGACAGCCTGGCTTATAAGCAATCACCTTGAGGGAGAAACTATACGACGGTGAGAGAAGTCTGTGACACACCAATAGTTTTATAAGAAAATGTTTGAGAGGGATGGCACTACAAGAGACCAAATGAGAAGAGACATGAAGAAGAAGGAACATATAAAAAGTCCTATTTGTTTGCTCCCTAATTTTTAGGTGAACAGAAACAAACAAACATACTGACTGACTGACAGACAGGCAGGCAGTCAGACAGAGATACTGCCTGCCTATCTAACTAACTAAGTACCTAACTACCTAACTAACTAACTAACTAACTAACTAACTAACTAACTAACTAACTAACTAACTAACTAACTAACTACCTGCCTAACTAACTAAATAATTAACTAACTCTCTCTCTCTGTATTTTAAATCTATGTCACGTAGAGAAGATACAAATGGCTACGTACCAACGCCCAAAGAGTGCCAGGGGTGGTTGCTATAATGGTTGCCGCTCTGGGCATGTTGTACATGAGGGCCAACTCCCCAAAGAAGCCGGCATCGTTATAGGAACCTACTAACTTTCTCTTGTTGTCAGACTCTACGTAGATCTCAAATTTGCCTCTGTGGACAAACATACAAACATCATCACATTGTAACGGACAGGAAACACGTGGCATACATTAGTTGAAGGCATGTACTCCTTACAGAGCAGAAGAGCAATGACGAGTGACCATTATTTTCATTTGCGCTCCTAAAGAGCAAGGAACCACCACTGTAGCTGGCCTTCTTACAGGAAGCCTGCAACAAGCATTCACATACTCTAGCTGTGGTGGTTTCTGTGGCTATCTGTTTTATATGAAGAGGTTGCACAACCTCATATTAGTTGCCTTGTACGACACGCTTGAGTGTGCAGTAGTTGTCCCATTCTTGCCTTGTGTCTACACAGACCACGTGAGCAATGTGTGGCAGTGAAGAGTAATGACTAGTGCAATTCTACGGGAAAGGTAACAGATGACCATGCTGATAACGATATACCATTTTCATTTTTTTTCCCTATCATTCCCTGTTGCAAAACTGAGGCAGTTATATTATCACTGCATCTCAATGTATACAATCTACGACTGTCGTGAAATATTCTAATCCACATATATAAATTATTAGGTAAATATAAAGCCTAACAAATAAAATTAATAAAGAGAAGAGCAATGGGAAAATAACAGTGCTGTCACAAAGAATGTACTCGAAATCCCCCTTGTTTTCTGCTTCGTCTGCAAATTGTAACGCTTTCACGTTGATATAAAAGCTTACTGTATTATTACCCGCCTTCTTCAATGAAACGTGTGCTGCATTTCTAAGAAAAACATTGAGACGTACTGCGTAATGACCTAAATTAATCCTAACATTAATTATACTGCGTTACCAAAACGAACGAACAGATGGACAAAAGGATAAAGAGAGAGGGGAGGGCTGAAAATCAGGAACGCATGCAACACGCGTCGCGCGATACACAAATGCTGCCATCACGCGTGTAAGTCTACATGCACTAATTTTTTTTCAGACGGACAGTGATAAAATACACTACCCTTTCCCAGAGTTAGGTTTATAAATCATAAAAAACTCTTATTAGAAAAGATAACATTAGATGGGTTTACGGTTGAAAACATAACAGTACCCAGACAGCACATCTTCGAAACAGGAGGTAGAAGAAATTGCATATTTTGAATGCAGCCACGTAGCTCCTTTAAATTTGTATTTTTGGGTTCCTTAGGGCTTGCTGACAAATAATATGTAAAACGTTACGCAAATAGTCCAGGAATTAATAAATTATACCCAAAATAAAATATTGGGGGTGCCTGACAGCATAAAATCATTTCTGCTCATAAGATTTTTTTTTAACGTGTTTGAAAAAAATTTACGTTACAGAAATAGCCTACCATGTAAACTCCAAATTGATTGGAGCGCAACAAATGAAAGCCTAACCACGATTGGTCGGGCTATAAATACTATCTTGGTTGTTAGGGGAAACGGGGAAAGGTAACATTTTTTTCAAACACTTGTCGAAACGGGGCTCATTGGTCAGACTCGCTGATATACACACTTGGGAGCGTTAGTTCGAAACCACTTGTTTAAATAAGATTGATAAAGCATCAGTGCGTTGAAGCCAGCTTATATTTGGCTCAATAAAAGCCTGGAAGATAAGCAGATGGGAATTTGTGCCAGTTTTTGTGCCAGAATTCATTGCTAATCAACGTATCTGTGTTTATTCGTATGAATTGTGGTAAGCTTGAACCATTCAATATCTTTTAATGAAAATTGAATGTGAATTGTTGATTTATGCCTGTATATATATGTGTAGTTCAGTGGCCAACGTGAGGTAAAGCCTGTAATGCTCCAGCCTGAACAGAGGGTGTCGGAGAGAAGTAAAACGGCATGGAATGGCCAAACAGTACACTGACACCTGGATGATTGAATAGAAAGAAATAATGCTGGAATTGCAGAGGCGTAGTAACCATTAAGAAGGGTAATACTGGAATAAAGTATTTCAAATGAAGCTGACAGTTGGCCTAATGCTCTGAACTCAATGTTTGTGCTGTGTTGTGATCAGTGTAACAAGAGAGTTTAAGTTAGTTATGAAGTAGAAGGTACATCCTTCTTGATTTCAGGGACAGTGGTCTTGATGGTACTGAGCAGCACCTGGTCAGAGCTTTGCTGAATCCAGTGTCGGACAGCATACTCCTTGGTCCTTTTAGCTATCAGTGAGGTGTCTCCAGAGCCCAGAGGAGAATTCGAGCAGAGGAGTCCTTTCCTGCCACCATCACGCCAGATAAGCTAACTTGGCCAGCTGAGCTCAACATTATGTCCCCTCATCTTGAACTGACTTTGTAAAATTAACATTAAGAGGGGAATTTAATTGTCTTAATATCAGGAACTGAGAACATCTCCAATACTAGTCCCTAAAGACAAACTATTGAAGTCATGATGACAAATACCAACAGAGCTTGAACAAAACAAAACCAGTATTACCTCATTTTACTACTACACAACTGACACACATAGAACATTTGTAATAATATATGTCACTACAATATTCATATTAAATACATTCTGTAAATAACTTGTAATTTAAATTGATTGTGATTCCTGGTTCCCTTGTAGTTGAATCAGGACACATATTCATTCATGCCAGTAATGAATACATATTGTTATTTGAAAAGTTACGAGTGACTTCTTTAAGATATTCTCATAGAGTGTTATATGTATGTGAGTGTCACAGTGTTGTTAAGAGTAGTGGATTAAATTAAATTGTTTATCTGTCTGTTGTTGTGACTTACACTTCATCATACACATACCCTAGACACATAACGTAGTCATCACACTATTCCAGAATAATTCTGACTGAGATATATAGATATGTGGTAGCAAGTAAGGTGATATATAATACACTACTCTTATTAGATATATATATACCTTCACAGCTGATCTCAGTCAGTACACTAAGTCCCCCTATAAATATTTATAACATCCCACTTCACCACATATATTGGGGTCTCGCTCTTGGGATTTTGAATCTTTCCCTATTAAAAATATTGGGGGTAATTCACTTCAGGGAATATAAGAATTAAAAGGTATCCTTGGGTGGAATTAAATAAGGTTGAGCTCACGGTGCCTGTGTTGTCCATTAGAGATTGAATTGTTGGTTAGACATTGTATAAATTTACATAATAGACAATGGCGGACCTGGCCAAATTTCGATCTGCTGCGGTTCAGACTGCAAAAGAGTTAGGATTAGATGGGCAAGTTATGGTTGCCTATGTCACGACGGAATGTGACAAATTTATTGAACGTGAAGAAAGAAGGTTTGAAGCCGAAAGAAAGTTAGAGGCTGACAAGGAAATTAAGAAGTTACAGTTTGAAGCTGAGGCTGAGACTAAGAGGTTGCAGATTGAGGCTGAGGCTAAGAAATTGGAAGCAGAAGAAAAAAGATTAGCTGCAGAAAGAGAAGCCGAGGAAAGAAGACAGGCTGCAGAAAGAGAAGAGAGGAAATTAGCTGCAGAAAGGGAAGCAGAAGATAAAAGATTACAAAGGGAACATGAGTTACGACTAAGGGAGTTTGAGTTTCAAGGCCATGCTCCTGAAAATGGTGCCAGTCCCTTTGCCTCTGATGCTACGGTTACTCAAGGAGCCTCAACCTCAGCTATGAATTTTCATTTAGATCATTTTGTTGAGAAAGACGATGATATAGAGAGCTACCTGAATAGGTATGAACTATTAGCTACCACGTATGGGTTAGAGAGAGAAAGGTGGAGCTTAAAGTTATCTCAGGGACTTCGTGGGGCAGCTTATGAAGTTTTTGCAAAAATGAGCAGAGGTGATCAGGAAAATTATGACATGCTAAAGCAGGCTCTTTTGTTAAGGTATGAAAAGAATGCAGAGTTTTACAGGAAAAAATTTAGGAATGCTAAACTACTGTCAGGTGAAACCTATCACCAGTTCTCTGCACGAATAGAGACATACTTGGAGAAATGGACTTCTCTGGGGAAAACCCAAGATCTTAAGGAAATGGTCCTTATAGAGCAACTAAGAGAGTCCATGGCTCCAGACCTGAGAAAGTTTTCTCATGGAACAAGGTGCAGAGAGGCTGGGTGAGTTGCTAAATGTTGCTGAAAGGTATCAAGCAGCTCAAGCAGAGGTAACAGGTAATAAAAAGAAACAGGTGGATAACTTTAGGGCACCACAGAACTTTAATAAATTTGATCCTAAGGATCAAAATAAAGGTAAGCACCAATTTGATAGGCCACGGTATGAAAATAAAAAATAAATTCCCACAATTCGATGAAAGGAAATATGATGAAAGAAAATCTTTCAACCAAGGAAAAAGGTGGTGTAAAAATTGTAAGATGAACAATCATGACACTGACCATTGTAGAAGGAAACCTCCCATTTTGCTGCTATGACATCGGGGAAAAAGGAAAAGAAGGGCAAACCTGAAGAATTACAGGAACCATACCACCCCCCAGTGTGTGAAGATGTCATCTGTAATGGTGTCACTATAAGATGTTTATATGATACCGGTTTAGATTACGATTCCGTTGTGAGTTCTCACCTGGTGCAGGCCGATCAATACACCACAGAAACAGTGGAGATTCAAACTGCAACCAAGGATGTAGCTACCATGACACTTCCCGTCGCCCGAATAAAAGTGAAAACGCGATATGTGGAAGGAATCATAAAAGCAGCAGTGATAAATGAGCCAATCTACCCTCTAATATTGGGGTGTAGATATGTCTTCTTGGGGAATCCCAAGAGACCTGTGATATTGGCAACAGTGCAGACCAGATCACAGACAAAGAAGGAGGAGGATAATCCCATAAATACTCACCCAGATGAGATGAGGAAGGCACAGGCTGAGGACAAAACACTCAAGCCATGTTTCAAGAAGTTGCCCAAATCTCATACACCTCCAGGCAAGGGAGAGTTTTATATGAAGAACAAATTGATATATAGGAAGGCTGGATCTGAATCCAATGGTCACGGACAGCTGGTCCTTCCCACTTCATATAGGACTAAAGTGTTGGAACTAGGGCATGCGATTCCCTTCAGTGGTCATATGGGAATCAGCGCAACAGGACAGCGAATAGCTTGTCACTATTTCTGGCCAGGAATAACTGAAGATATCAAACGATATGTAAAATCCTGTCCAGAGTGCCAACGAGTAGCACCTAAACATTGGACTGCACCAGCAACTCTGGGGGAAATGCCCATAGTGGGAACACCCTTTGAGAGAGTTGCCGTGGATCTTGTGGGACCTCTCACCCGAACCAAGAGAAGGAACAGCTACATTCTGACTCTGGTGGACACTTGTTCTATGTGGGGAGAGGCAGTAGCCCTGTCATCGATTGATTCAAAACATGTGGCAGAGGCATTGCTCACAATTTTCACAAGGTTAGGCTTTCCCAATCAAATCTTGACTGATAATGGCTCTCAGTTCAAGGGGAAACTAACTGAAGAAGTTTTCAGGATCTTCCAGGCCAAACACTTCCATTGTAGTGTGTATCATCCCCAAGGGAACGGCCAAGTGGAAAGATTTAACGGCACATTGATGTCGATCCTGAGAAAGTTGGCACACGAAAAACCAGATACATGGGACCAGTACCTGCACGCCGCCCTCTTTGCTTATCGGGAGGTACCCCATAGTTCAACCGGTATGGCCCCGGCAACATTATTGTTTGGAAGGCCAATAAAAGGTCCACTTGAAGCTTTGTTAAGAACGTGGACTGATGAAAAGGCAGAGGAAAACATTACATCTTCATACCAATATGTGAATGAGCTGACCACTCGGTTGAAAACTGGCTGGAAACTTGCCAATGAAAATTTGAAACAAGCCAGGAAGAAACATGCTGCCTATTATAACAGGAAGGCGAAAGACAGAAATTTGGCTGTGGGAGAGAAAGTACTGCTTCTTTTGCCTGGGAGTCAGAATAAGTTACAAATTGGATGGCAGGGTCCATATACAGTTTTAGAGAAGGTGTCTAGAACAAATTATAAGATAGATAAGAAGGGGAAAGAAAAAATCTATCATGTGAATCTCCTGAAGAAATATTTGGAAAGAGAACATCAGGAAGAGACACACTTGTTGACCTTGTCCATCGCCATGGAGATGAAAAAGGAACCACTTTCATCATTTGAATATCCATTACACCCCTGTGAGACAGCAGCACAGGTGAAAATCAGTACACATTTAACGAAAACTCAGAAAGAGAGAGTGCAACAGGTTCTAAATAATCATGCAGAGGTGTTAACAGACCGACCAGGGCATACAAACCTATTGGAATATGATATGAAACTGATAGACCCCACACCTGTCTGTATGAAACCATATTCGATTCCGTTTGCTAAGGAGAAAGCTTTGAAGGAAGAGATAGACTATCTGTTGAAGGAAGGAATTATTTCGCACAGTGAGTCTTCGTATAGTTCCGGTGTTGTACTCTTAAGGAAGCCCTCTGGAGAACATAGACTCTGTATAGATTACAGGAGACTGAATGCTATTACAGAAGGACAGGTGGATCCATTGCCGGATACAAATCAGCTGTTTGCCAGACTAAATAAAGCTAAATATTTCTCAAAAGTGGATCTGAGTAAAGGATACTATCAGATTCCAGTAAAGCCTGAGGTTAGACCATACCTAGCTTTTAGTACCTCAGAAGGACACTATGAGTTTAATAGATTGCCATTTGGATTGAAGAATGCGCCTAGTGTCTTCTCTAGAATGATGAGAAAATTATTGGATCCTCTGAATAATCCCTGTATAACAAATTTTATGGATGATATCCTTATAGCAACAGAAACATTTGAGGAACACATTGACTCTCTGAACATGCTGTTTGATCGACTTAGGGAGGCAAATTTAACAGCCCGTCCAACCAAATGTTGCGTTGGATGTAAAGAATTGGAATTTTTGGGACACACAGTTTATCAGGGAAATATGACCCCTGACCCAAAGAATTTAGAAAAACTACAGAAAGCCCCGAGACCACAAACCAAGAAGGACGTGAGATCCTTTGTCTCATTATGTGGTTTCTACCAGAAGTATATCAAGAACTTTAATTCCATATGTGCACCGTTAACTGAATTGACACGTAAAGGACTTCCAGATCGCATTACATGGACACCACAATGTGAAATGACTTACCAAGAATTGAAGGAAAAGCTCACAAGTAAACCCATTTTGAAATTACCTGACTTAAGTCAAGAATTCATAGTAAGGACGGATGCAAGTAATATTGGGTTAGGTGCAACTCTACTACAGAAATCAGATGCATTGGATGGGGAATTAAGCCCAGTGGCATATGCTAGCAGAAAGTTGAATAAAGCTGAAATCAACTACTCAACTAGCGAAAAAGAATGTCTTGCAGTAATATGGGCAATAAAGAAATTCAATATTTATCTATATGGGAAGGCATTTAAGTTGCAAACAGATCACAAACCTTTATCGTTTCTAGCACAGGCTAAGCATGAGAACTCTAGGTTACTCCGATGGTCTTTACTTCTGGCTCCATATAATTTTAGCATTGAGTATATATCTGGAAAAACCAATTTGGGAGCGGATTTTTTAAGCCGCCATCCGTGTGATGAGAATCACCGTAAACCCCAGAAATAATAATAAATTTCTCTATGTGTATATAGAATAAAGGACTGACATATAATGTCTGTTTTAAGAGGGGAGGTGTCGTGAAATATTCTAATCCACATATATAAATTATTAGGTAAATATAAAGCCTAACAAATAAAATTAATAAAGAGAAGAGCAATGGGAAAATAACAGTGCTGTCACAAAGAATGTACTCGAAATCCCCCTTGTTTTCTGCTTCGTCTGCAAATTGTAACGCTTTCACGTTGATATAAAAGCTTACTGTATTATTACCCGCCTTCTTCAATGAAACGTGTGCTGCATTTCTAAGAAAAAACATTGAGACGTACTGCGTAATGACCTAAATTAATCCTAACATTAATTATATTACGTTACCAAAACGAACGAACAGATGGACAAAAGGATAAAGAGAGAGGGGAGGGCTGAAAATCAGGAACGCATGCAACACGCGTCGCGCGATACACAAATGCTGCCATCACGCGTGTAAGTCTACATGCACTAATTTTTTTTTCAGACGGACAGTGATAAAATACACTACCCTTTCCCAGAGTTAGGTTTATAAATCATAAAAAAAACTCTTATTAGAAAAGATAACATTAGATGGGTTTACGGTTGAAAACATAACAGTACCCAGACAGCACATCTTCGAAACAGGAGGTAGAAGAAATTGCATATTTTGAATGCAGCCACGTAGCTCCTTTAAATTTGTATTTTTGGGTTCCTTAGGGCTTGCTGACAAATAATATGTAAAACGTTACGCAAATAGTCCAGGAATTAATAAATTATACCCAAAATAAAATATTGGGGGTGCCTGACAGCATAAAATCATTTCTGCTCATAAGATTTTTTTTTAACGTGTTTGAAAAAAATTTACGTTACAGAAATAGCCTACCATGTAAACTCCAAATTGATTGGAGCGCAACAAATGAAAGCCTAACCACGATTGGTCGGGCTATAAATACTATCTTGGTTGTTAGGGGAAACGGGGAAAGGTAACATTTTTTCAAACACTTGTCGAAACGGGGCTCATTGGTCAGACTCGCTGATATACACACTTGGGAGCGTTAGTTCGAAACCACTTGTTTAAATAAGATTGATAAAGCATCAGTGCGTTGAAGCCAGCTTATATTTGGCTAAATAAAAGCCTGGAAGATAAGCAGATGGGAATTTGTGCCAGTTTGTGCCAGAATTCATTGCTAATCAACGTATCTGTGTTTATTCGTATGAATTGTGGTAAGCTTGAACCATTCAATATCTTTTAATGAAAATTGAATGTGAATTGTTGATTTATGCCTGTATATATATGTGTAGTTCAGTGGCCAACGTGAGGTAAAGCCTGTAATGCTCCAGCCTGAACAGAGGGTGTCGGAGAGAAGTAAAACGGCATGGAATGGCCAAACAGTACACTGACACCTGGATGATTGAATAGAAAGAAATAATGCTGGAATTGCAGAGGCGTAGTAACCATTAAGAAGGGTAATACTGGAATAAAGTATTTCAAATGAAGCTGACAGTTGGCCTAATGCTCTGAACTCAATGTTTGTGCTGTGTTGTGATCAGTGTAACAAGAGAGTTTAAGTTAGTTATGAAGTAGAAGGTACATCCTTCTTGATTTCAGGGACAGTGGTCTTGATGGTACTGAGCAGCACCTAGTCAGAGCTTTGCTGAATCCAGTGTCGGACAGCATACTCCTTGGTCCTTTTAGCTATCAGTGAGGTGTCTCCAGAGCCCAGAGGAGAATTCGAGCAGAGGAGTCCTTTCCTGCCGCCATCACGCCAGATAAGCTAACTTGGCCAGCTGAGCTCAACATTATGTCCCCTCATCTTGAACTGACTTTGTAAAATTAACATTAAGAGGGGAATTTACTTGTCTTAAATCAGGAACTGTGAACATCTCCAATACTAGTCCCTAAAGACAAACTATTGAAGTCATGATGACAAATACCAACAGAGCTTGAACAAAACAAAACCAGTATTACCTCATTTTACTACTACACAACTGACACACATAGAACATTTGTAATAATATATGTCACTACAATATTCATATTAAATACATTCTGTACATAACTTGTAATTTAAATTGATTGTGATTCCTGGTTCCCTTGTAGTTGAATCAGGACACATATTCATTCATGCCAGTAATGAATACATATTGTTATTTGAAAAGTTACGAGTGACTTCTTTAAGATATTCTCATAGAGTGTTATATGTATGTGAGTGTCACAGTGTTGTTAAGAGTAGTGGATTAAATTAAATTGTTTATCTGTCTGTTGTTGTGACTTACACTTCATCATACACATACCCTAGACACATAACGTAGTCATCACACTATTCCAGAATAATTCTGACTGAGATATATAGATATGTGGTAGCAAGTAAGGTTATATATAATACACTACTCTTATTAGATATATATACCTTCACAGCTGATCTCAGTCAGTACACTAAGTCCCCTATAAATATTTATAACATCCCACTTCACCACATATATTGGGGTCTCGCTCTTGGGATTTTGAATCTTTCCCTATTAAAAATATTGGGGGTAATTCACTTCAGGGAATATAAGAATTAAAAGGTATCCTTGGGTGGAATTAAATAAGGTTGAGCTCACGGTGCCTGTGTTGTCCATTAGAGATTGAATTGTTGGTTAGACATTGTATAAATTTACATAATAGACAATGGCGGACCTGGCCAAATTTCGATCTGCTGCGGTTCAGACTGCAAAAGAGTTAGGATTAGATGGGCAAGTTATGGTTGCCTATGTCACGACGGAATGTGACAAATTTATTGAACGTGAAGAAAGAAGGTTTGAAGCCGAAAGAAAGTTAGAGGCTGACAAGGAAATTAAGAAGTTACAGTTTGAAGCTGAGGCTGAGACTAAGAGGTTGCAGATTGAGGCTGAGGCTAAGAAATTGGAGCAGAAAGAAAGAAAAAAGATTAGCTGCAGAAAGAGAAGAGAAAAGATTACAGAAAGGGAAGAGAGGAAATTAGCTGCAGAAAGGGAAGCAGAAGATAAAAGATTACAAAGGGAACATGAGTTACGACTAAGGGAGTTTGAGTTTCAAGGCCATGCTCCTGAAAATGGTGCCAGTCCCTTTGCCTCTGATGCTACGGTTACTCAAGGAGCCTCAACCTCAGCTATGAATTTTCATTTAGATCATTTTGTTGAGAAAGACGATGATATAGAGAGCTACCTAAATAGGTATGAGCTATTAGCTACCACGTATGGGTTAGAGAGAGAAAGGTGGAGCTTAAAGTTATCTCAGGGACTTCGTGGGGCAGCTTATGAAGTTTTTGCAAAAATGAGCAGAGGTGATCAGGAAAATTATGACATGCTAAAGCAGGCTCTTTTGTTAAGGTATGAAAAGAATGCAGAGTTTTACAGGAAAAAATTTAGGAATGCTAAACTACTGTCAGGTGAAACCTATCACCAGTTCTCTGCACGAATAGAGACATACTTGGAGAAATGGACTTCTCTGGGGAAAACCCAAGATCTTAAGGAAATGGTCCTTATAGAGCAACTAAGAGAGTCCATGGCTCCAGACCTGAGAAAGTTTCTCATGGAACAAGGTGCAGAGAGGCTGGGTGAGTTGCTAAATGTTGCTGAAAGGTATCAAGCAGCTCAAGCAGAGGTAACAGGTAATAAAAAGAAACAGGTGGATAACTTTAGGGCACCACAGAACTTTAATAAATTTGATCCTAAGGATCAAAATAAAGGTAAGCACCAATTTGATAGGCCACGGTATGAAAATAAAAATAAATTCCCACAATTCGATGAAAGGAAATATGATGAAAGAAAATCTTTCAACCAAGGAAAAAGGTGGTGTAAAAATTGTAAGATGAACAATCATGACACTGACCATTGTAGAAGGAAACCTCCTCATTTTGCTGCTATGACATCGGGGAAAAAGGAAAAGAAGGGCAAACCTGAAGAATTACAGGAACCATACCACCCCCCAGTGTGTGAAGATGTCATCTGTAATGGTGTCACTATAAGATGTTTATATGATACCGGTTTAGATTACGATTCCGTTGTGAGTTCTCACCTGGTGCAGGCCGATCAATACACCACAGAAACAGTGGAGATTCAAACTGCAACCAAGGATGTAGCTACCATGACACTTCCCGTCGCCCGAATAAAAGTGAAAACGCGATATGTGGAAGGAATCATAAAAGCAGCAGTGATAAATGAGCCAATCTACCCTCTAATATTGGGGTGTAGATATGTCTTCTTGGGGAATCCCAAGAGACCTGTGATATTGGCAACAGTGCAGACCAGATCACAGACAAAGAAGGAGGAGGATAATCCCATAAATACTCACCCAGATGAGATGAGGAAGGCACAGGCTGAGGACAAAACACTCAAGCCATGTTTCAAGAAGTTGCCCAAATCTCATACACCTCCAGGCAAGGGAGAGTTTTATATGAAGAACAAATTGATATATAGGAAGGCTGGATCTGAATCCAATGGTCACGGACAGCTGGTCCTTCCCACTTCATATAGGACTAAAGTGTTGGAACTAGGGCATGCGATTCCCTTCAGTGGTCATATGGGAATCAGCGCAACAGGACAGCGAATAGCTTGTCACTATTTCTGGCCAGGAATAACTGAAGATATCAAACGATATGTAAAATCCTGTCCAGAGTGCCAACGAGTAGCACCTAAACATTGGACTGCACCAGCAACTCTGGGGGAAATGCCCATAGTGGGAACACCCTTTGAGAGAGTTGCCGTGGATCTTGTGGGACCTCTCACCCGAACCAAGAGAAGGAACAGCTACATTCTGACTCTGGTGGACACTTGTTCTATGTGGGGAGAGGCAGTAGCCCTGTCATCGATTGATTCAAAACATGTGGCAGAGGCATTGCTCACAATTTTCACAAGGTTAGGCTTTCCCAATCAAATCTTGACTGATAATGGCTCTCAGTTCAAGGGGAAACTAACTGAAGAAGTTTTCAGGATCTTCCAGGCCAAACACTTCCATTGTAGTGTGTATCATCCCCAAGGGAACGGCCAAGTGGAAAGATTTAACGGCACATTGATGTCGATCCTGAGAAAGTTGGCACACGAAAAACCAGATACATGGGACCAGTACCTGCACGCCGCCCTCTTTGCTTATCGGGAGGTACCCCATAGTTCAACCGGTATGGCCCCGGCAACATTATTGTTTGGAAGGCCAATAAAAGGTCCACTTGAAGCTTTGTTAAGAACGTGGACTGATGAAAAGGCAGAGGAAAACATTACATCTTCATACCAATATGTGAATGAGCTGACCACTCGGTTGAAAACTGGCTGGAAACTTGCCAATGAAAATTTGAAACAAGCCAGGAAGAAACATGCTGCCTATTATAACAGGAAGGCGAAAGACAGAAATTTGGCTGTGGGAGAGAAAGTACTGCTTCTTTTGCCTGGGAGTCAGAATAAGTTACAAATTGGATGGCAGGGTCCATATACAGTTTTAGAGAAGGTGTCTAGAACAAATTATAAGATAGATAAGAAGGGGAAAGAAAAAATCTATCATGTGAATCTCCTGAAGAAATATTTGGAAAGAGAACATCAGGAAGAGACACACTTGTTGACCTGTCCATCGCCATGGAGATGAAAAAGGAACCACTTTCATCATTTGAATATCCATTACACCCCTGTGAGACAGCAGCACAGGTGAAAATCAGTACACATTTAACGAAAACTCAGAAAGAGAGAGTGCAACAGGTTCTAAATAATCATGCAGAGGTGTTAACAGACCGACCAGGGCATACAAACCTATTGGAATATGATATGAAACTGATAGACCCCACACCTGTCTGTATGAAACCATATTCGATTCCGTTTGCTAAGGAGAAAGCTTTGAAGGAAGAGATAGACTATCTGTTGAAGGAAGGAATTATTTCGCACAGTGAGTCTTCGTATAGTTCCGGTGTTGTACTTTTAAGGAAGCCCTCTGGAGAACATAGACTCTGTATAGATTACAGGAGACTGAACGCTATTACAGAAGGACAGGTGGATCCATTGCCGGATACAAATCAGCTGTTTGCCAGACTAAATAAAGCTAAATATTTCTCAAAAGTGGATCTGAGTAAAGGATACTATCAGATTCCAGTAAAGCCTGAGGTTAGACCCTACCTAGCTTTTAGTACCTCAGAAGGACACTATGAGTTTAATAGATTGCCATTTGGATTGAAGAATGCGCCTAGTGTCTTCTCTAGAATGATGAGAAAATTATTGGATCCTCTGAATAATCCCTGTATAACAAATTTTATGGATGATATCCTTATAGCAACAGAAACATTTGAGGAACACATTGACTCTCTGAACATGCTGTTTGATCGACTTAGGGAGGCAAATTTAACAGCCCGTCCAACCAAATGTTGCGTTGGATGTAAAGAATTGGAATTTTTGGGACACACAGTTTATCAGGGAAATATGACCCCTGACCCAAAGAATTTAGAAAAACTACAGAAAGCCCCGAGACCACAAACCAAGAAGGACGTGAGATCCTTTGTCTCATTATGTGGTTTCTACCAGAAGTATATCAAGAACTTTAATTCCATATGTGCACCGTTAACTGAATTGACACGTAAAGGACTTCCAGATCGCATTACATGGACACCACAATGTGAAATGACTTACCAAGAATTGAAGGAAAAGCTCACAAGTAAACCCATTTTGAAATTACCTGACTTAAGTCAAGAATTCATAGTAAGGACGGATGCAAGTAATATTGGGTTAGGTGCAACTCTACTACAGAAATCAGATGCATTGGATGGGGAATTAAGCCCAGTGGCATATGCTAGCAGAAAATTGAATAAAGCTGAAATCAACTACTCAACTAGCGAAAAAGAATGTCTTGCAGTAATATGGGCAATAAAGAAATTCAATATTTATCTATATGGGAAGGCATTTAAGTTGCAAACAGATCACAAACCTTTATCGTTTCTAGCACAGGCTAAGCATGAGAACTCTAGGTTACTCCGATGGTCTTTACTTCTGGCTCCATATAATTTTAGCATTGAGTATATATCTGGAAAAACCAATTTGGGAGCGGATTTTTTAAGCCGCCATCCGTGTGATGAGAATCACCGTAAACCCCAGAAATAATAATAAATTTCTCTATGTGTATATAGAATAAAGGACTGACATATAATGTCTGTTTTAAGAGGGGAGGTGTCGTGAAATATTCTAATCCACATATATAAATTATTAGGTAAATATAAAGCCTAACAAATAAAATTAATAAAGAGAAGAGCAATGGGAAAATAACAGTGCTGTCACAAAGAATGTACTCGAAATCCCCCTTGTTTTCTGCTTCGTCTGCAAATTGTAACGCTTTCACGTTGATATAAAAGCTTACTGTATTATTACCCGCCTTCTTCAATGAAACGTGTGCTGCATTTCTAAGAAAAACATTGAGACGTACTGCGTAATGACCTAAATTAATCCTAACATTAATTATACTGCGTTACCAAAACGAACGAACAGATGGACAAAAGGATAAAGAGAGAGGGGAGGGCTGAAAATCAGGAACGCATGCAACACGCGTCGCGCGATACACAAATGCTGCCATCACGCGTGTAAGTCTACATGCACTAATTTTTTTTCAGACGGACAGTGATAAAATACACTACCCTTTCCCAGAGTTAGGTTTATAAATCATAAAAAACTCTTATTAGAAAAGATAACATTAGATGGGTTTACGGTTGAAAACATAACAGTACCCAGACAGCACATCTTCGAAACAGGAGGTAGAAGAAATTGCATATTTTGAATGCAGCCACGTAGCTCCTTTAAATTTGTATTTTTGGGTTCCTTAGGGCTTGCTGACAAATAATATGTAAAACGTTACGCAAATAGTCCAGGAATTAATAAATTATACCCAAAATAAAATATTGGGGGTGCCTGACAGCATAAAATCATTTCTGCTCATAAGATTTTTTTTTAACGTGTTTGAAAAAAATTTACGTTACAGAAATAGCCTACCATGTAAACTCCAAATTGATTGGAGCGCAACAAATGAAAGCCTAACCACGATTGGTCGGGCTATAAATACTATCTTGGTTGTTAGGGGAACAGCTTATATTTGGCTCAATAAAAGCCTGGAAGATAAGCAGATGGGAATTTGTGCCAGTTTGTGCCAGAATTCATTGCTAATCAACGTATCTGTGTTTATTCGTATGAATTGTGGTAAGCTTGAACCATTCAATATCTTTTAATGAAAATTGAATGTGAATTGTTGATTTATGCCTGTATATATATGTGTAGTTCAGTGGCCAACGTGAGGTAAAGCCTGTAATGCTCCAGCCTGAACAGAGGGTGTCGGAGAGAAGTAAAACGGCATGGAATGGCCAAACAGTACACTGACACCTGGATGATTGAATAGAAAGAAATAATGCTGGAATTGCAGAGGCGTAGTAACCATTAAGAAGGGTAATACTGGAATAAAGTATTTCAAATGAAGCTGACAGTTGGCCTAATGCTCTGAACTCAATGTTTGTGCTGTGTTGTGATCAGTGTAACAAGAGAGTTTAAGTTAGTTATGAAGTAGAAGGTACATCCTTCTTGATTTCAGGGACAGTGGTCTTGATGGTACTGAGCAGCACCTGGTCAGAGCTTTGCTGAATCCAGTGTCGGACAGCATACTCCTTGGTCCTTTTAGCTATCAGTGAGGTGTCTCCAGAGCCCAGAGGAGAATTCGAGCAGAGGAGTCCTTTCCTGCCGCCATCACGCCAGATAAGCTAACTTGGCCAGCTGAGCTCAACATTATGTCCCCTCATCTTGAACTGACTTTGTAAAATTAACATTAAGAGGGGAATTTAATTGTCTTAATATCAGGAACTGAGAACATCTCCAATACTAGTCCCTAAAGACAAACTATTGAAGTCATGATGACAAATACCAACAGAGCTTGAACAAAACAAAACCAGTATTACCTCATTTTACTACTACACAACTGACACACATAGAACATTTGTAATAATATATGTCACTACAATATTCATATTAAATACATTCTGTAAATAACTTGTAATTTAAATTGATTGTGATTCCTGGTTCCCTTGTAGTTGAATCAGGACACATATTCATTCATGCCAGTAATGAATACATATTGTTATTTGAAAAGTTACGAGTGACTTCTTTAAGATATTCTCATAGAGTGTTATATGTATGTGAGTGTCACAGTGTTGTTAAGAGTAGTGGATTAAATTAAATTGTTTATCTGTCTGTTGTTGTGACTTACACTTCATCATACACATACCCTAGACACATAACGTAGTCATCACACTATTCCAGAATAATTCTGACTGAGATATATAGATATGTGGTAGCAAGTAAGGTGATATATAATACACTACTCTTATTAGATATATATATACCTTCACAGCTGATCTCAGTCAGTACACTAAGTCCCCTATAAATATTTATAACATCCCACTTCACCACAACGACCGAACGGAAAATGGTTAGTGTTTGCTTCTTGAGCCAAAGGAACCCCGTTCGAAACTATGTCGCGTTACGCTCAACTCTACACAGCTGTAAAAATGGGTGCCTAACTATGCTCTGAGTTTGGGAAAGCAAAGGCAGCGGGGAAGGGAACTTATCGCTCCACCTCATAAAGGTGAAGAGTAGTTTATGAAAAATCTCTAACATTTCTCCTATGGGACTACTTTTTTTTTGTTCCCCTTTTTTTACTGTAACTTCATCATGTAAAACACATTGTTGTAGAAACCACTACTACTACAGCTACAGCACACATGTGTTTATGTAGGTTTCCTGTAAGGTGGTTAGTGGCAGTAGTGGTTCCTTGGTCCATAAGGAGCAAGGCACACGATGACTATGATGAAGATATGATATTGCTAATGTCAGGTTGTGAATGGTCCTTGCTAATGTCAGGTTGTGAATGGTCATTGCTAATGTCAGGTTGTGAATGGTCATTGCTAATGTCAGGTTGTGAATGGTCCTTGCTAATGTCAGGTTGTGAATGGTGCTGGTAACCTTATCATTTACAATAATTGCTACAACTCATCCCCTCCAATACTTTCTTTAGTGCAGGCTTCTTGCACGACGACTAACTACAGCTGAGGCCTCATGGTTCATAAACGAATATGGAGAATAGAAGATATTATCTTATCGTATCTTCTAACTATTGGCAGAGTGGTTAGGGTACTGGCTCTCGTTGCAAAGGAATACTAGGTTCGAAACACGGTGGCCTCATGTCACAGCCTACCCAGCTGTAAACAGGTACACGGCTCTGCTCTTGAGTTAGGGAAGACAAAGGCAAAGAGGAAGGGAACTTGTCACCCTCACCTATCGAAGCTAGACCTACTTTAGCGAAGTCCCTAACACTTCACTACCCTACGACATTACCTGCTATGGGACTAACGTACGTCCCAGCTACTGTACTGACGCTGCTGCAGCTATAGTTATGTCAGCTAATGTACTGACGCTGCTGCAGCTATAGTTATGTCAGCTACTGTACTGACGCTGCTGCAGCTATAGTTATGTCAGCTAATGTTTCGATTAGCATATATCCCGAGATGCTATTACACGATATTTGTCGCCGCCTGTCAATCTGACAGTTCCACAACACTATAGTCTGCAGCAACCAGTATTCAAATGTTTCGTATTCTTCCGCTCTCTTTCTAATGAATGTGTGTACCTGGTTGTCTCCAGATGCATAATGCATGAGGACAATGTCATATGATAAGACCAGGGAAATATGAAACAGACCAGGGAAATATGATAAGACCAGGGAAATCAAGACCTCTATCTCCCCATCTCTCTGCTTATCTATACCTCTCTATCGATGGCTGTATAAACTGAAAAATTGATAAAAGAAAGTGACCAGTAATGGTTGTAAAACTGATAAAAGAAAAAGGCCAGTAATGGCTGCAAAATTTATAAAAGAAAGTGGCCAGTAATGGCTGTAAAACTGACAACAACAGTGACCAGTAATGGCTGTAAAACTGATAAGTGACCAGTAATGGCTGTAACACTAATAAAAGTGACCAGTAATGGCTATAAAACTGATAAAAGTGACCAGTAATGGCTGTAAAACTGATAAAAGTAACCAGTAGTGGCTGTAAAACTGATATAAGTGACCACTAATGGCTGTAAAACTGATACAAGTTGCCAGTAATGGCTGTAAAACTGATAAAAGAAAGTGGTCAGTAATAACAAATAAATAATGGTACTGGAAGTCAGTGGTACAAATGAAGAAAACACTAAAACACGTGAGAAATAAAGAAATATGACACTAAACAATAAATAAATAAGTAAATATAGCCAGCAGGTGGGTCTGAACATCAATCTGAAGAAGACAGAGGTCATGACACTCAATGTGGGCAATCCTGAGGCAATAACAATAAGGAACCAGAAGCTAGAACAGACAGGCACGTTCACATACTTAGGATGCATAGTAACACCAGACGGCGGAACAAGCAAGGACATCAACAACAGAATAGATAAAGCGAGAACAACCTTTGCTAGTCTCAGCAACATCTGGAAGTCTTCCCAGTACAGCACAAACACTAAATTAAGATCATATGAGAGCTGTGTACTTTCTGTGCTTCTCTATGGTGCGGAATGTTGGAGAGTAACAGAGAAGGAGATGTCGAAACTGTCCTCTTTCCACACAATCTGCCTAAGGAAATTTCACCGAATCTTTTGGCCAAATACCATCACCAACCAAGAACTGCTTATTCGGAGTAACAAAGAAGACATGCACACCATCATAGCTGGCAGACGCTGGGGTTGGGTTGGCCACGTCCTCAGAAGGGACCCTGATGTCATTACAAGAACAGCTATGCTATGGACCCCCGAAGGAAAGCGAAAGACCAAAAACAACTTGGCAGAGAACTGTGGATGTTGAGATGGAAATAATGAACTGGTGCACTGTACGAAGGATGGCCGCCAACCGAACAAAGTGGAAGCAATTTGTTGCTGTCCTATAAGACGCCACCAGGCGTGATGGCCACTGACTGCTTTGACAGTCGGCGGCTAAGGATCAAAGAAGAAAAAGAAGACTAGACAACAGAAAAATTACATAAGTGATAGGCTTACTAGCAAATCGAACCCAGGACCATCCGTATGTCCTCATCGCCTATCTACGGGAGTGAATCGTGACTAACCACACTGCAAACTCACCACTGCAGAAATATTGTTTCGTGAACGGTGGTCACTGTCACGATCAGTCAACGCAACCATGGAATATAGGACCAGGAAACGACACATACTAACTATAAACGTAAGCACTACTATAACTTTCCTATTCACCAGAACAGGCCTGATGACGCAAGACAAATGCGGTAATACTGTGTCTAGATAATTACAGAATAAGAACAGCACTGAATGGCTGATACCATAGGTTGTTATGACAACACATGTATAAATATAGAAAAAACAAATAGGGAAACTAGGGGCCGTGGACAGTAAATAATAATAATCATAAATGGATATCTTGAAATCATTCGCGAAAAAAAAGTAGAAAAACTGGACTTTTCAGTGCAGCTATTGCTGTTAATAGTGTGTCCTAGTGTCCAGCGACGGATTGCACTTTTCTAACAGGCCATTGTGTTGCTTTGTTGCATTTGATTTTCTTTGGTATTTGCAGTTAATGTCTATGTGTTGATTTTCTTTCTTCTTCGATATTTTATTTTGTCTGTTCATTATTTTTACCGTGATATTTATCACTGCCATTAATCGTACTAAATGCCTTATGGGTAACGTTAGTACGATCTTTTCTCACCAAAGCTTTAATGGCGCGTTCCGGGCGGGGAACAAAATTGCGTGCTTGTTGAAATAACGTGCATTTCTTCCCAATATAATTCAAATGCACGGGATTTTTTCTCTCAAATAAATGTTCCCGCCTCTGTTGCTTTTCAGTGACCAAATATCTGAACTCTTGCCCATTTACATTAAGCTAGTTGAGTAAATATGTCATAAGTTTCTCCATCATATACTTATATATTTAGCCACTGAAACCTCATTGTTCATCATAGATACAGCTTCTATGCTTTCGTGCCACTGTTTCCGTACTTCTGAAGCAAAAAAAGCAGTCAATGAAATGACCATAGGAGAATTTAACGCCTTCGTCTGGGCATGCAGCAGAAAAAGGACACCAAATTTATTTCTCTCCTAATTTTGACTTACTCGTTTTTCTTTTAACATTTTCTGAGTAATGTTAGCTCGTTTTTTTGTTACAGTTTCTAGCAGACGTCAGCGTAGAGAAGACGATAACACGGTTATAATGTTATTGTTATTTCTGTTAAAATAAACCATCAGTGAGGGCAGCATTAGCCCCGGGGGTTGTTCCGGGGGGGAGGGGGGGCCATTGAGAATACAAGGAAAGAATATGCCTACTGCTTCCACGGGCAATTCTTAACAGGCAACTAGTGCACTGTGTTTGTGCACTGTGCTGGCATGTAAGAGTACAGGGATGCTTCGGTGGAGGTTTCCGGTAACGGGGACCACCTGCAGTGGTCGCTTCCACGCACTGTAATGAGCGAAAAGAGTAATGATGATGATGGTAGTGGTGTGATGATGATGATGGTAGTGGTGTTATGATGATGGTAGTGGTGTGATGATGATGGTAGTGGTGTGATGATGATGGTAGTGGTGTTATGATGATGGTAGTGGTGTGATGATGATGGTAGTGGTGTTATGATGATGGTAGTGGTGTGATGATGATGGCAGTGGTGTTATGATGATGGCAGTGATGTTATGATGATGGTAGTGGTGATGATGGTGGTAGTGGTGTTATGATGATGGTAGTGGTGTTATGATGATGGCAGTGGTGTTATGATGATTGTAGTGGTGTGATGATGATGATGGTAGTGGTGTGATGATGATGGTTGATGGTAGTTGTGTGATGATGACAGTGGTGCTATGATGATGGCAGTGGTGTTATGATGATGGTAGTGGTGATTATGATGATAGTGATGATGATGATGATGGTAGTGGTGTTATGATGATGGTAGTGGTAATGATGGTAGTGGTAATGATGATGGTAGTGGTGATGATGATGGTAGTGGTGTTATGATGATGGTAGTGGTGATGGTGATGATGGTAGTGGTGATGATGATGATGATGTTAGTGGTGACGAGGACGATGGTGATGGTAGTGGTGATGATGGTGGTAGTATTTATGATGATGAAAGTATATCGCTTAGCTGCTGGTAGGGATGGCAAGACTACGTTTTGTATTAGCGATTAGACAGATCAGAAAATCTTTGTGTACAGTGCTAGTATACAAGAACACATTAATAACAGAATAAACATACTATAGGCCTACTTCACGCACTTCAACAAAGACAGTATCCTAACCTTGCCTTTAATATCTCCATGGAAACAGTTTCCTGTTGAATTTAGTTTAAACAAAGGACAAAAAAGGTAAAGGATTATACAGTATTCAAGATTTCTGTTGCTGGCTGTTGCTGATAAACATACGACCTGAAGAAACATATTCTTGTATCAAGTTTGTTGATTTAGTTACTGTTTTTTGTCAGTATGTGTGTCATTTTATTAAGCTTTTCTTTTTAAACATGTTCTCTCTTCTCTTTCTTGCATAATGCCTTCCAGTTCGCTACACCTGCTCTTGCCGACCTGAAACACACGATGAGGCAAATTTGATGTGTGTTTAATTTGAAGAGTTTGTACTTCCCGTGTGTCTGTGTGCACATTCTCTTATATCTCATCCAATCTGGTTTCTGTGTGCTCAGAGATTGGAGAAAGGTAACGGACCGGAGATGCATTACAGGAGTTCAGTCAGAACAGGGTCTCTCAACCTGTGGTACACAGAACCTTGGGCGGGGACGTCCAACAATGGATTTTAGGGGGTTCGTGTACGTAAACTAAAAACCTGAATTTTATTTTCACCAAAATTGTTACTCAGAAAATTATCATACATTTTAGCATTTAAATAAATATATTCTTTATACACATTGCTTGTGTATTTCAGTATGACGTTATGTTAGCTTAACGATTTCTCTTTGTAATAAATTTGTATGCAAATATTTTCATTATGCGTCTGAGAACAATTTTTTTTTTCTAAGAGGGGTCGGTAGCCTTTAGCGGAGAATGACTTGATTGATACCTTCACCAGACAAACGAAGGGACCCACGGCACAAGAAAGGTTAAGAACCCATGAGCTAGAAGGAAGAATTAAATTAAGAAACATGGGAGCCTAAGGATAGGTAATTGTGAAGCGATACAGAAAGGATGTGAGGTTCTCGGAAGGAGGAAAGAAAGAAAGGGGAAAAGATGAATTGTTTCGCTAGACCTTGACATTCACGCCTGTGAGAATATTTCACTTGTACGTGTGAGTGTGTATATGAAGGTGTGTATGTGAAGTTAAAACTGAAAGCAGCAACGTGCTACGGGAGTCAGTTTTACAAATGAAAAGAACACTAGAAACACGTGACGTTTCGGGGTTACCCTTCGTCAGCCAGAGACACAAACAGAAAACAAAGATGAAAATCACAAAAAGACTGAGAAAATAACAAAAAACTCTGCAACGAGAGGAAATAAAAGCAGGTAAAAGTACTAAATAAAAATGTAAAAAGACGATGACAATGACACATAACACGGTGCCAAAACTGACCAGTAAAAATTAATTATAAGAATTTGCCCAAAGACATGCCACTTAAAACGTCGAGTAGGGGAAGAGGAAATGTACCGGAAGAACTACATGGGGCACTCAATACACTGGGTCTACGTAAATGGCAGCTGACTTGACGCCTCTGTCCCATTACCCTAATCAAATGCAAGACAAAATGAAAATACTCGATAAGAGGTCACAACAAGTGGGCCTGAATATACACAGTGAAAAGACAAAGATATTGAGAATAAATTGACTTTAGTGTTGAAAAGAATATGTGAAGGGATGAGAAAGGAATTTAGAGCAATTTTATAGTATTAAACGTTGAACATGACTTAATTTTGGCATTGTAATGACAGATTGAGTTGCTGGTTGTGGTAGTGACAAGTTGTTTGAGTTGTTGGTTGAGGCACTGACAAATTATTTGAGTTGCTGGTTGAGGCTGTGACAGATTGTATCAGTTACTGCTGGAGGCAAAATAGATTGTATTAGTTTTAACAGATTGTTTTAGTTATTGATTGAGGCACAGAGAGATTATTTCAGTTACTGATTGAGGCTTTGACAGATTGTTTTAGTTAAACCGATTGAGGTAATGACAGTTTTTTTTTTTTTTTTTTTTCAGTTACTGATTGAGGCTGTGGTATATACTCCACAGGACTTGAACCTAAAACTAAATTTCTAACGATCATAAGGTCTCACATATGCTCCACATATTTTTTTTCCAGAAGTACACTCTGTCCCCCAAGGTTATGGATGATGAAGTTTACTTCTTCAGAAAACCTATTGCCTTGGAAAAGGTAAAGTAGATGTCAATTTAGAACTGTTTTGGGACCTAAGACGCGTCAACAGTGAGGAATGCAGTCAGCGACCCATAGCTGACTGCTTGCGTCAGGGTCAGCGAACAAGAGCTGACCAAGACCCTACTCCACCTCCAAGTGGTGGTCCTGGAAACAGGCTGCATCACTGCAGTCTGGCTGAGAGAGGAGGGATCGAAGTGGGAAGGCAAACCCAGTCCTAAAAAATGCCGTGCCGAAGTCGGATGTGTTGGGCCGAAAGGCGCAGATATCGCAGCTTTGCTGTAAACGGCGACACAACGCAACGAACGCAGAAGAAGAAGAAAAAAAGAGAATAAATTCAAGAAATGATAACAAAGTTGAACTTTAAAATTAAGAAGCGCCACTACAAGATGAAGAATCGTACACATATCTTGGCAGCAACATAGACAAAGTTGGAGGAATAGACAATGATATCAAAATAAGAATACAAAAAGCTAGAGGAACTTTCATCGCATTTGGGAAACATATGGAGATCAAGAGAAATCAAGTCCAACATAAAAATAAGAATCTTCAGCACAAATGTCAAACCAGTCCTACTGTATGGCTCTGAGACATGGAGAACAACAAGACATTCATAAATGGGTGATTGCGTAGAATAGAAGATTGAAATGGTATGACAGTCACCAATGTAGAACTGATGAGGAGAAGACCTTTTGTAACCGACTCCGACTATGTACAATACTACCGACTCCTCGACTTCGACTCCCGACTCCGAAGCCCAGTAAACCAATTAAATAACTCAAATTTCGAATCAAACACATTATTTATTTTATTTCAATGATATACATCTAGGATAATATATTTCATTTTGGATTGAAAATGATTTTAAATAACTAGAGCTCGAACAACTGAGCATTCACAATGTTATGTGCTCCTGCTCCACTTCAGCTGCAGGATAAAACCTCCTGCTCCATTGCTCCGCGCTCCAGCTCAGCTCCAAAGCTCTGTAATATACACCGCCTAATCTACCCACGTAGCAACGTTTAGTTCCAGAAGGCCTGTCAGGAGACGTGGATAGAATAGGTCTATTGTTGCCTTAGGTATGACGTAAGAAGCGACTAACACGAGGTTATGTATGGGGCTAGCAACCTCATGTTGTTGTTATTGTTGAACAGAATCGACACCCCTGCACTCCGGGCAAACCCATAGGTGCTCAGTCTCCCTCAGTATATGTCGAAGAGTGTGAATGCTAATTGTTCCTGTAGCTCGCTAGTTTGCACACGACGGATGCATCCTCTCATACGTCCATCTCTGCTAGCCTTACGTTTCATGCCATATTCTAACATTCTTAACCTTGATGATTCATCTATTGCAGTGTCATTCTCTAACAGGCGATCGTTAATTGGTCTCAGTATCTCTCCCTTATCCATATCCAGTGTCCCCACTGTGGGTGCTCTTGCTGCGAGTTTGTCAGCTGTCTCATTACCACATAACCCTGCATGACCAGGACAGTAGATCCACACCAGCTCTTGTAGACTCAAAGCTCCTATGAATGTTTTCCATTTCATGCCGCAACCAACCTCATGTTAAAAGTAAAGGATCTTGTTACATGCCCATGGAGGCATATTGGGAATATGGTGTTAGGCTCATATTTTCTTGACCATCGGCACACTACGAGTGATGTGGTCAGCATCACGTCGGCCACCTTAACCTTCCCAGAGTTGCTCTGGTACCCAATTATGAGGCTGGGTCGACCCTGGAAGCAACGTCATGTCGTAAACCAAAATGCTACAGAAACCACCGCTTCAACATCACATGAATGTTTTAGTGCAGGCTTCCTGCAAGGAGGTAAGCGGCAGTACTGGATCCATCCACCAAGAGGAGCGAAATGAATGAACAAATCTACCCTCAGCCAAACCAGTCCTCCTCTCACTGTCTTACACCTCACAATAGCAGCATTTTCACCAATCGCTAAAGCTCACTGATGGCGGATCAAAGATAAGCAGCAGCCTCTGCTCGTACGTTTGTTTCAGTTCTATATCAGCTTTTCTTGTCCTCTCCTCTGTGTTCCAGCTACCTCAACATAAAATGTAGTTTCACTGTGTCTAGCAACTTAATGCTATGAGACTGCTATTTATTATTATTATTTTCGCAGGCTGTTCCAAATAACGATGGCGTCTCCTGTCACTGCTGTAAATTTCATTTGGACGTTCAGATTAAGTCATGCTGAGACAAGCTTACATTTAATATTGTATTTAACGGGTTAAAGCAAACACCCCTGGATTAGGATTAATCAAAACAATAAATCTTAATGTAATTAAATATTCCCAAATGTAATCTTTATTGACTTAATTAACACGCAAGCATTGCGTTATACTTTGTAAATATTAAATTTTAAAACTAATCAAACATGGACATTTTTTATGCGTCTGTATTTACAATACTGGAAAAAAAACCTTCCTACAAAATATGGATTCGCGTGCCAGCCAGTGGCGTATTCTCTATGTGTGCTGTGCGTTTTGCGCACACCTATGCCCGAAGGAAAATAAAAATTTAATTTACTATTTTATAAAATATTTCTCTTCTAATGTTCTGCTTTCGGACCGCACGCATCAGGATAACGGATTTTCCCGCATAGAATCTACGAGTATATCTTGTTTCAGTTTCCCAGACGCATTTTATAGTGCAGTTTTTATTGGTTGGTAGCAATCGCCCGAAGTTTCTCGGGTAATTCCGTCACAATGCGTGCTGTACCTTTCGGTTTCACGTTTGAAGACTGGTTTGTGTGGATCGGGGTCATGGTCAGATATGTCAATACAATACGAACATGCGTGCGGTCGTCTTGCAGCTCTCGAGTTGTAAAAATCGGCTGTGTCCAAGTCAAGTGTTTTTTGTGATTTATTTTTGTTAGATGCCGGGAATGCAGATTATTACAGTGACAGTGAGTTTCAAGTTGTAAGTTAATTAGTATTTCGGAGATAATTGACATATACCCAAAATGAACTTGTTGTACTTTATTGTTCGAATGAGTTCTGCAACAAGTCAGTTCATGAGTTACTGCAGTTCTTAACTGAAAATGATCTGAGTTCAGGCTTTTAAAGAAGTGTTCAAACTGGCAGAATTGATAATGACAATTCCAGCAACTACTGCTTCTGTAGAAAGATCGTTTTCAGCTTTAAAGCGAATCCACAGTTACCACAGATCTACACAAGGTCAAGATCGACTCTCCAGTCTCAGCCTATTGTCCATTGAAAAGGAACTTTTGAGCAAGGTTAGAATGAAGAATACATTTTACGATGCTGTAACAGAGAAATTTCTGCAAAAGGAAAGAAGAATAGATCTGATCTTCAAGTGAAACCTGTAAGTGAAAATATGTATTATTTAGTTAATGTTTTTCTTCCAGCCGAATAACTATCGTTGCGTAATTGAATATAGCTGGTTTTTAAATTAAGAGGGGAAGGGGTTAAATAGTAGGCGTGCATATTCATTTTAAGTAGCAGAAAGCCTAGCTCGCATTACCAGGATACGCCCCCGGTGCCAGCGAGCTATTGTGTGTGTGTGTATCTTGGCAGCAATGCTGATAGGTTGTAAGGACCGTTTTCACTGCACACAGACAACTCCATCAGTGCTCCGATCTCCTATATAGATCCTCCATAGTAGCACAGGCAAGGATCCCAATGTGTGTATACAGTTATCACACATTCTATACATATTTTTGTGGTTGGCAGGTTTCCTAATTTTTTAATTTTGCCAGGGCAGCGGTCGTATGACCTACTCTTCACGATTTCCAACTGCCGAGGCATTTTTAACGTGTGCAACTTGCACGTGGGACATCCTGTTAGGCTAGGCATCCATCTCACTACACGGGAGAGCAGGGGGGAGTATGACATTAGCAATGCAGAAACAGCTGGAAGGACAGACAGTGACATCAAAATAAGAATACAATAGGCAAGAAGGATTATCACTACATCGGTAAATAAATGGTAATAACAAGAAATGAGCACAACACAAAAAAAAGATCTTCAACTCAAATGTCACGTCAGTCCTATTGTATGGCTCTGAAAGGCAGCTTTATTGTATGGCTCTCAAACATGGAGAACTACGAAGACGGCAACAAAGAGGTTGCAGACTTTCAAAAATGGATGCTGGCGCAGAACAGAATGACTGACATAATTAGACGAGATCACCAATGTGCAACTGATAGAAATAACCAAATACCAGTGGAAGATGAAGTGAAGTAAAGATGCTGGCCACATTTACAACATACACGGTGGAAACCGATTGAAATGAAGCACCGTGGGCCGTGTCCTCCATTTCGCCCGGATATATATCTATTCGTCGGCCAATTAAGTCGGCCGCGTCGTTAGAGGGTTTACTCTAATCCCAATCCCTAACGACACGGCTGACTAAATCGGCCGCCGAAGAGATAACTATCCGGGCTAGATTTGTCGCAAGTCTATGTTTTGTCTGCAAACATAACTCGACACACACTGTTACCATAAGCACATCCGAAGTTTCGAGCATGAGTTGTCACTGTACTCACCTACAGAATCGATTTCGCCACTATTATCGCAGTAATCTACACAAAGGTTTTTTACACTGCGTGTTTTTTGTTTGCGGTTTCATCGTGAACGTTTAGGACGCACATAAACAAAGATGTTACCCAACATTAATCCTAACCACACCACTTTCCCACCTTATTGACACAAAACAACAACAACAACAACAAACAAACAAATCCGCAAGACAACATCGTACGCTTCGCTCTAAATAACGAACAATACACTTCCAACTTGCCCATCGTGAATCCGTAATGGAATTCGTAAGAATGGACATCTGGGCTAATTTGGGTGAAAAACGACCACACGGCACACGGTGCTTCGTTTCAACAGTGGAAACCAGTTAATAAAATTAGAAGGTAGTCTTTGTTCTGAGACCCCCAAGCTCTGAGAAATAGAGGGAAATCGTAAAAGCAGACGCAGAAGGGTGGTGAGAGGAAGACGGGAAACGGATACAGAAGATAAGGACAGACCTTCATCGGGTGGCACAGGACAAAAAGACTTAACGTGAATTTACACAGAATATAATGAATTCATTAAATATTTATTACGTCCTCCTAGAAAAAACACACACACGCATAATACAGTAATTTAAACTAAATCAAACACACGTGAACACATCCATAAATATTAAAACGAAAAAGCAATACAGTACAAAGTTTAAAACGCTCAAACAGGAGAAAAAAGTAACGTTGAGGATCACTATAATTTACAGGTCAGGCAGCAGCTTGGTGAACTTGAGAACAAACACTTTACTTTGTCTAAACGCCTGGCAAGGTCATCAATTTAAAACTTACAGTGCGTGTACCTCCATTACTGACGTCATATGTCCGCCTATCCTCTTCTCGTCTGCGCGACCTCCAAATTAAACCCATCCCTTTTCCTCCCTCCCACAAGAAGCATATTATTCCCTGTTACCAACATCATCCAGTTCCGTGTAAATAGACAACATGTCAACATTTTTTTTTTATACTTAGAGCGCCCGAATGGCAGAGTGGTTAGAGCGGGGACGGAAATTCGAGTATTCAAACGGGATATTCACCACTTTGTGATATAAATACTGTATACTGTATTTAAATATTACGATGTTAAGTATTTCAAGACTGGCACAGCTCCGCAACTGCACACCAGACAATACTATGTTGCTGCCAGCGTTGCCACTCTTAATTTTCAAACAAAAGCTTAGATATAGGCGACTTGGGCTATTATGGGCGATTTTTTGGGGCTATTTAGGCCGATTTTTGGGTAAAATCTATTTGGCGTTCTTCAGCTAATGAAGGAAATTGACACCTAGACGGGACCCACAAAAAAGAAACACCTACATCTAGGTGAATCCACCTAGGAGTGGCAACGCTGGTTGCTGCTAAATCGGACCACGTGTATCTTTTTCTATGCATCTAAGCGCGTGGACACGCGTATGAATATTACCGCTATGATGTCACATGAAAATCTAGCCATTTACTTTACTAGCGTGTTTTCTATTACTGTGTGGTTTCCGTCGTCCACTTTATTTCTCCAAACCGTCTATCTTTGGGGGGAGGGGGGATAATATGCCCAGTTATGCGCCTCCTAACGAATGAGGTTGACGAGACAGCTGCCAAAGCTGGTAACGCAACACGGAACAAATCACTCCGCTTCAGTGGGACGTTCTTGGGGCGGGAGGAGAGAATCACAAGCTAGAGTAAATTACCCAAGATTGTCACCCACTAAGACAACAGCAGCGCTTCCGGTGAGCCGGATTCCAAGAAATAATCAACGCGTCTTCCTCGTACCGGCATCCGGAGGCGGTGAAACGTTCTCGGATTTACGATTTCATAATCGCGTTATAAAGACAGAACTATTTCTAGTCTCTGACGTGCACGACTCACCTTCACCTACTTCCTTGTACCGTTCCCTTTTCACACAGTCTGTCTGTTGTTATAGTCTGTTTCTATGAACCCGTAGGCGCGCTTCTCAAATATTGGCTTAGTTGTAACATTGAGACAGGAACGGCAGACACAAGGCGAAGAATAACAGCAGTCCGGAGAATGTAAGGCACTAGAGTGACACACTGACAAAGTTCGTCATTACAGCTTCCGGAATACACATCTCGCTCAAACATTACCTAACTAGGAACTATATCCGGTGTCACATCGTTACGAAAGTCTGCTTTACTTGACTTTATACTTAATCGGTCCACTCTTGCCATAAAGCGTATGTCACGAGAGGGTTGATTATTATTTAAATTATAAGATATCCTGGACAAAAAGTTGTATCAGGTGATACCAGGGTAGTGCCAGACAAGAGACTGGTCTTATAAGAAATACCCCCTTTTCTGAAAAGAACAAGGATGTATCGACATCAAAGGTAGGATCAAGCTGTATAAGTTTCTAGGTATGATGACATTATATGTTCCTAGATTCCTATGGGCTCCCTCTCAAAATCCTCCTATGATTATATTATTATTATTATTGCTGTTGACTCTGCTAGGGGTATTAACTAAATTATCTACCAACAAGAACTTGAATTCAACTTAAATAATTAAGTAAGTCTGCTGGTAAATATTTACAATTTATTTTTAGAGTTCTTATTTTCTTCTTGAAAATCTTTAACGAAAAACAAACTTCAATTACAAAATTAAATAAATATGCACTTGAAAATTGTTCAACAAAATTTTTCAAAGGTCTCTGAATTCGTAGGAGGTTATCACTGGATTGACATCACTCTTGTAGAATATCTAGGATATATCTTTATATTACTGTTCTTTCACTGTCCTTTTATTTTAAGTTATCACTGGCTATAACTATGCCCCAACATGGGTCATCACTTGATTATTGTCTATAATCTTGGAGTGACTGGCATACTCCACAGTGGCCTTGTTTTTCACTCATCTGTAGAATGAAGCTGGTTCCACTTTGGTCCTGGAAGTAAAGTTAATGATCTTCCTCCAGGCAGTAGGTACTAGCTGATTGGCCCTCTGAACTCAAAAGGCACTTGCATCAGGAGTTCCCTCAGTAGTGGATGACTTTATTATGTGTAGTTGGGTTTACAGGATATAACCTGAAACGAATTAGAGGCAACCCCTATATTTTCCATCACTATCCCACTATCACAAAGGTTGGGGATGATAGACAGTTTAAGACAGTGCGCTAGCAGATGCACAGGACATAGTATAGAAGCAACAACCAAATCCAGTTCACTGTAACTACAATTTCCCTCTAAATCCTTAGTTAGAGCCATTTGTCCATGATCCGAATCCATACAATGATTAAGTCTTGTATAAACTACTAAGTAATAGCTTAAACAATCCAGTAAAACGATCGCTTTCATTCTTCCTTACGTTCCTGGTGTGTGTGGTCCATTCCATCAAGAAATAATTCTTTAAATGCTTTGCTAAACCTACAGACACACTTTTACCACCATTCTCAATTATTTGAATATATATCTTGGCAGTGTTTTGCCTCCAGAAATTTCACAATGGTTCTAACACATCTACACACTTCCTAACGCGTATGTAAGATCTGTCTATGTGTAAAAATCAGGAAAACTAAGATATTATTTATCTACGTTATTCCTGGAGCGATTTTCTTCATCTAAAGCTTAAAACACGCCCTGTATTATTCTACATCTTCCTAGCTAATAGTCTTTTACTTTCCTAAGTGAATTTTATTCTATGCGTACTCTAAACAGCAAAATTATGGACTAACCTGAGGCTTCGGTGCATTCAACCAGAGATTTCTCTCTTAATATACTACTGGTCGTAAAAGTCTCTGCACAGACGTGTAGAGCAACATCTCCAATATCGTATTGGTGACCTCTTCCATGTGGTACTTCTTTCCTGAGTCTGTAATTAATTGTCATCCTCCACTCGTTTGCACAGATTAGTCCTGGCCATTTTGACTGTACAATGCTTTAGTAAACAAGTCATAAAGGTACCCTCTGATTGGTCCGTGTATCAAGCAGTTCTTACAAAGTATGGCGCGCGGTTTGGTTAGAGTTAATTAGAATAATTTGTTGTGAATCAGACGACTTCATGACAGCGTAGTGTAAAGCTAAAGTTTATGTTCCTGGGCCACGTGTGTTAAATTGGCTGCTGTGAATCCGCGCTGTTGAAGGATTTCTGTGACGTTGTCTACCATCGCAGTGCTCTGAAGCCAGATCTACTGTTGTATGCGTGTAGTGGTAAATTATCAGGCTCCATTCTCACGAGATTATCAAACCACTTAATTTGATGTCTTTCTATGTACTTGATGCAGAATGTTGTTCCTACAATTTTTCTGATGTCATCGTGTCTCATACTCTCTCTCTCTCTCCTGGCAACATTAATGGCTTTTTTTAAGCCACCTCATCTTACGAAAGTCGAATTCCCGAAGCCAGAAGTAAGAACTGAAAAGACTCATGTATGCGGCTAGACAAACACCAAAACCAGGCATGTCCGCAGTGGAATTATTTAACGTGGATCTAAACGACTTCTTTCAATACCTTCATTTGCCGAGCAAGGTAACAAACAAACACAGAGCCCATCATACCGGGAAGGGGAGGGGGGTTGTGAGTTCCGCATCCTGTCGTGCCTTCCCTCAAACAGAAAAAAACTAGGCATTGTAACTCAGTCTGGGCTAACTTGTTGGCGTAAGGGAGCATTTACACTAGGGATCCGGACATTCTGCGTCTAAATTAACATGACCTGCGCCAAAAACTATAAAGACAGTTTGAGATTTTTTTAAAAAAACGTCTTTTACAAACAAACGCCAACATTATGATAATGAAGTGCGCTGCGTAGTAGTCGCCCGGGGTTCACGGAGGAGACAACGAAAGAATAGGCCGTTGCTCTCTCAGGCTAAGACTAAAACGAGGCTGTGCGTGGGGCTAACGACGAGAAAATACGGCTGCACGTGCACAATAATGCTTTGCTGCAGGCTTCTTGCAAGGGGACCACCTGCTGTCATGAATCCACGTTCCACTGGAAGTGGAAAAGGGAATAACTGAAGGTAGTAGTAGCGCGAACTGCAGTGACGAACTGAAATCAGACCACCACGCTAACCCAGGGATAGACAATAAGTCCGTCAGTCGACTCATGTGGCCAATTGAATGATGGGACCTGGCATGATACTGAAGATACACTGCTTGAAAACAAATCCATAAAGAAAATTTTTTTTAACCGCTAAAAACATCATCATCTCATCTCATAATCGTACCCTCTTCTACCCCGTGAAACGAAGTGTAGAGGGGACCCAAGTGCACAAGGCCCATGGGCAGGACATGTAATCAAAGTGATTTGGCAAACAGGTGATTAGCCCATTGTGCCCGCTAAAAACATGCATACTGATATTTCCGGCCTGCCCTGAAAGCGTGAAGAGGTTCTTGTATTAAGTATATCCTAAGAAATTCAGATATCACCCACATTTTTAACAGTTTAGTCAGATAGACTGCGGGTGTCAAGATTGAATTTTTTATTTTTTAATCGTTAAGCTTCCTTGATCTGTGTTTGACTCTACAAACAAAAACAGTGCATGATCATTTAAAACAGGGGTTCCCAGCCTTTTCTATGTCCCGCACCCCTAGGAAATGTTTGATTAATGTTCGCACCCTCCTACAAAAGTAATATCACATTTGAAGATGAACAAGTCAAACTGAGACTCTTGACCTTAGGCTTCTTTGTCGCACCCCCTGAAATGCCATCTCGCACCCCAGATTGGGAACCCCTGATTTAAAAGAATTTCGGAATATTTCTTTTAATCGCATTAGTTAGGAACCCTTTTTTATTTGATGTGGCGAATGTATCAGGAAATTCGCCAGATCTGTGGCTTGACTCAAAATCCTACTGCCTCTTCCAGTCATAACTGACTAACCACCCGAGAGTTAACCCATATCAAATGTGACGAAAACTAACATAACAGACGACTCCAGCGCCACATCTCAGCCGTAATTAGGACATAACCACATAGCCTTTCCACGACTCATCATCATCATCTGCCATCTCAACAACGAAGATCGGCTGTAATGGATCTCTGTGACGAAATCAGTCGTCCAATTTTTATAACTCTCATTCACTCCGGTAGTATCTCTTCATTTCTTCATTTTTTCACCCATCATCCTATTATTTGGCATATTTATTGTCCTTACATTCTTTTACTGTGACCACTATTTGCGTTCCGCCAGGTGAACTGTGGTATTATCATAACAACTAGAAACAACCCGCCAAAATTGGCAGGTTTTTAATTATAGTGTGTTGTTTCTGTTACACGTATTACATTGCTGCTTCTTCTATAGTCTCGCTTGCTCGCTGTGAATGACGCGATCGTCTCTTCCTATTAGCCATCTTATCATTTTGATCCATAATAATAAGTCTGCAATACTTTAAATTAAAATTTTGTCTTCAAGAAACAATCAGAAACTTACATTTTAAGGTTATTTTTAAGAAAAAGGATGAGTTAAATCCGTTTCCCGAATGAAACTGGACAGAAGAGTATCTTGATTGTCTGTTAATTTAATGCACACCGTCATACTTTGCTATTTTCGCGAGAGTACATATCTTCTTCTTCGTACACTCTCAGACGTCCACTTGAATGTTCTCAAAGAAAGCAGTAGTCAGTTTGAGGCTGTTTGAATCCCCGTAAAGCTTTTCCACGAAAGGAGCTGGCGTCAGCCATATGCACTTTCTCTGTACCGCATATAAGGGGCAACTTTGAAGCAGATGTTCAGCAGTCATTTTATCAGTGCTACAGTTACACTGATCGGTAGTTCCTATCTTTAGCTTGTTGAATAGATGGTATCTCAATCTGTTGTGGCCAGTGCGGAGTCTGAAGATTACCACTTGTTCTCTTCTGTTGAGCTGGTAGTAAGCATCATTCTGTGTGTGCCCTGGATGTTCTACATTCCATTTGTTTCTGTATCTGATTCTGATAATACTATTTGCCTCCTCGAAAGTTATGCTTGCATTAGGCTGAGGTAAATGTGAACCTTCTTTTGCCATTCTGTCAGCCTCTTCATTGCCGGTGATGATACAATGAGATGGGATCCATTGGATCACACCACTTTTGAATCGTTGACATAGTTTATGGAGCACTATACTGAGGTCATCCAGGTCTGTGTTATTTTGGCTTTTCAGCGTTGCAATTACTGACTGTGCATCAGTAAAGAAAGCAACTTGTCTCTCTGTGCTTTCTTCTTTCAATTTTTTTTTTTTCGTACGCCCGCTAATACTCGAGGCGAAATCTCAGGTTATTATTTATGTCTAACCTGACACTGATTTTACGTGAGTATCCCTTTATTTCTTGTACAGAGACAGGTGTCCCTCGCCATTCAGGCAAATACTCGCCGATTTCGGAGGTACCCATTGCAGCTGGGTCGGCTCAGGAGCCGCCAGTCCCTGGTCGACGACACTTCTTCAAATGTCCTCGCCAGGTCTCGAGTTAATCCAGTCCAAATCCCGGTCGACGAAAAATCCTCAAATGCCGTCGCCCGGGTTTGATCCTGTATCACCCGGTCGCCAGAGCGGTGTTGTAACCAGTACGCTAGCGCGGCTCCCTTCTTTCAATATAACCTCTGCTGCAGTTTTCAAGGCCTCTGCCTCTGCTCTGAAGTTCCTTGAGAATTGTCCTGTTGCCACTGACAACCTTTTTTTTCTGCACCAGTGCTTAAGGTCAGAAAGACACCCCCACCTCCATTTTCTGTTGCATTTGTTGCTGATCCATCTGTTTATGCATGGGTCCAGGTGTTGCGTGGGTAATGTTTCTATATAAGGGGAAACAATACAATTATTGTCTAACTTTCAAACCCAGTTGCACCCCATTAGCTGTGCTCGAAAGTTAATGTACTCTCTCGAAAATAGAAAAAAGTGCGCAAATGACGGTGTGCAAAGTGTGACAGACCGATCGACCGAAGTACCTTACGGCGGGAATTTTGGTATTGGATACCCAGTCATTATCACCGGTCAGCGGTAATACGTTTATCTCTTTGAGTCGCCGGCCACCTTTGATAGGAGACGATCCGTTCGACATAATATGATCTCGTACAAGGATGAATAGGAAACCATATCGCTTGTCTGAGCGGCCGGCGATCCTTTTGTTTGACTGTCTGGAGAAGGCACAAAAACACGGGCGATAATGAGATAATCATTTCACGGGACCATCCCAGTGTAAGATTATTACCGATAACCTGTCTGCGGAAGACAATATTTGAAGGTAGTATCTGGACATCAACTGAGTTCACAGATTTGTTTGTGAGTAGGTAGAAATATTACAGCATTATTATAAAGAGGTCACGCGTTGGAATATTAAATTTAATATTTTAAAACATGTGGGGAATATTTTGAATTAGAACACCCCAAACTCAGTGCTAAAGAGATTCGATTGGTTTGATTTGAGAAGCCGGAATAAACAATGAATTTCATTGGAAAATTCGGCGGAAGTGTGCATTCTAACCTGTGCGAGGAGATTGTGTATTCCCAAAACTGTATGTTAAGTGTAACAATTATTTTACAAATGTGAATGTGACCTGCTTCTTGCTAAGTGGTTATATAATGAGGCTGGCAACCTCAACATATGAAACTAGTATATTCGTAAACCACTATAGCAAACGCTGGTGATTGTTTCTGGCTAGTCGTGCGGAAAACCGACAGCAGAGGTGACCCAAATTCCCACTGGAGCAGTGATGAGTGATGATTACATCACATGTGCCTCAAGGGTTGTAATATCATTTTGTGAGATATATGTAACTTGTTAATGTTAGTTCAGGCACAAATCATTATTCGCGGTGTCCAGACACATGTTCCCAGTTTAATACCCAGAAGAATATTGGTGAATTTTAATCATCTTCATTGAGCTACGCTGTGTACTCAAGAACTTAATTCTTCTGAGAGATTAACATTGGTGGGTGGATAGCGAGAGGGTGCGCCTGTTAAGATTCCAACTCAGTGTACTTAGCAGAGGCATTTGTTCTTTCTATTTTGTGTAAAAAGTTCGTGGTTACAAGCTATCAGACGGTTTGTTGTACTAACGTTCTACGCCACTAAGCGTGAGAGAAGAGCATCAACCCTAATCACTTACACTGAACAAATTGTGTGAAGAAGGGCCCTCATCTTAAAAGAAGTGACGGAAACCACGGCGACAGGACTCACCTAGAGCTAAGTTCTTGTGAAAAAGGGCACTAGCAAAAGGACTATTAAACATCCCCTTTCAAGTCTTGATGACGAGAAACTTTATATCCATTTAAATTTCACCCGCGATTCATATTTTATTATAACTGTTAAAAAGTAATCGATTATTAAACTTGTTACCTATTATTTTAAAACTAAAACAATAATCGTTTATTTTGTTATATAAGTATGAAAGCAAACGTATGAGCATGATTCTTTAATAAATACATATATACAGACACCTAGAGATATACTTACATATATAGAGCAATTATTTATAAGAGGAAATTCTCTGAATTAACTCAGCTGGGGGCTTGTAAGGGCCCTAACCATTCCATAATCCTTCACAAAAGGCGACGGATTAGATATAAGTTAACAATTGTTCAGCCCAAGGCAACATAGTTCTTGAATTCCGTAAGGTGGAAGTTTCATTACCCTTCTACATACATCTTTGCCAAGAGTAATCTTGTGCGAAGGTAGACACCTTTGACGACCCATTTTAGATACTCTTGAGTTTTGGCCATTGTTGGACCACTACTGCAAAGCAGGGGAGGCGATCCGTGACAATATCCAACGTCTTCTGTTCTTGTCTTGATGGTTCACTCTGATGTTACCTTCCCACTTATAGGGCTGTCTTCCCCGTACAAGTTTGCCTTAAACTCTGCCTTTCATTACCTTCAGTAGGAGCCGCGCAGGTGTAGTGGTTACCAAACTGCGCTGGTGACCGGGTGACCCAGGATCAAACCCGGGCGAGAACATTTGAAGATTTTCGTCGACCGGGATTTGGACTGGATTAACTCGAACCCTGGCGAGAACATTTGAAAGAGTGTCGTCGACCAGGGACTGGCGGCTCCTGTGCCGACCCAGCTCTAATGGGTACCTCCGAAATCGGCGAGTATCTGCCTGAATGGCGAGGGACACCTGTCTCTGTACAAGAAAAAAGGGATACTCACGTAAAAATCTGTCTCAGGTTAGACAATACTAACCTGAGATTTTGCCTCGAGTAACAGCGGGCGTACGCATTAAACACAAAAAAAATGTCCTTCAGTAAGGTGTTACGTATTTTTAGATGGCCAAAGTATTTTAGATGTTCTAATTTTGATCTCCTTCATTAATTCTCTTTTTTATTCCTAGGTTTTCTGGGACTTCTTTATCTGTTTTCTTCTCTTTCCATGAGATGCATACATTCGTTTAAATATCCTAATCTCGATAGCCTCAAGTCTTTCTTCCAATTGCTTGTTCATTGTCCATATTTCTACACCATACAATAATTAAGAAAGTATTTATAACATTTGATGAATCTGTTTTAATTTGTGAGTTAACTGTTTAGATGTTAGTTCGAGAACTAGTCAGCATAATTCCAGCATCAGCATAGCCAGAGCTCGCTGGCCAATCTTCGCTATCCAAACTTGAACACCAACAATCTGTGTCTCTCAAGTTAATGCCATTTTCACGTGCTGGTTTCTAGGCGGCCTTATAATCAATATTGGTTCCAAAAACCATACACCCCGCACTCCCAATCCCTTCACGCCCCCCTTCCTCACCAATAGGAATAGTAACAAAGCACTCATTTCCGTAGAAACTCGGTAAAATGCTGTCTGCTTCCCCTAGAGCAGCAAAGTGCTGACTACGTCATCAAAGTCACATGCGATGGTCTCACCGCGTGTAGCAAAAAAAAAAAAACAAGTTGACGCCTGGACGGCAGAACTGACCGCTAGTTTGTCAAGTCCTGCTTTATGCCGCGTCAGTGCCTAATGACACGATCTGCCGCCTGCTTGCTATGTTAACTTCTTCGCCGTTCATCTCAAATAACCACATCTATCTCTCTTATCAAGTTGCAAGTCCGTCTCATACTTCTCTCCTCACCATACAGTTTCTCCCTCAACTGGATTGGACAAGGTCACGCTGCCACCTTGCTCCTCCTCTCATGGAGCTAACAGTCTTGGTGGACATGTTCTACTGTTTGTTTGTCCTCCACTTATGGACCGAAACCGTCTAATATAACTGTGACAAGATGGATTTGGGGCGACCCCTTCTCGATCTCTCTTTCGCTCCGGCAGTACTCATTTTAAATTGTTGTACAGACTATTTAAGGAGCCGCGGTACATCAATGGTTAGTGCACTGGCTTCCTAGCTCGGTGGTCCATGGTTCGATCCCCAGTTGAGGTGGGATTTTTAGACCGCAATAGGATCTGGGGTCGACCCAGCCTCATGAATTGGGTACCAGAGCAACTCTGGGAAGGTTAAGGCGCCGGCGTGATGCTGACCACATCACCCCTAGTGTGCCGATGGTCAAGAAAATATGGGCCTTACACCATATTCCCAATATGCCTCAACGGGCGTGTAACGGGATCCTTTACCTTTTACTTTACAGACTATTTACGTGGTTTTCCGTGGTCAGAACTTTTTTCTTTCTCTGTTATACAGCAGATAAGAGGGGCGTTCAGAAAGTAATGCACCACATCGTTTTTCTCAGCTAATAATAATAAAACCTGAGACAAAAATACAGTCAATGAAGTAGCATCATCCGCAATCACTAAGAAGAAAGAAATTCAAGACAATTCCTTCAGCTGGAAAGGTCATGATCACTGTCTTTTGGGACATTGAAGGTGTGATTCTTGTGGACGTTATGCCAAGAGGAGAGACAATCAATACGCAAGCTTACATTAAGACATTGAAAAAACTCAATCAACGTTTTCACAGAGTTCGGCCGCACAAGAATCCAGCAGACCTGCTTCTCCTTCACGACAATGCGCGCCCTCACACAAGTCTGGCAACACGGGAAGCAATCACCAAATTGGGTTGGACGGTACTACCCCATCCACCCTATAGTCCCGATTTGGCACCTTCTGATTTTCATCTATTTGGTCTACTTAAAGATGCACTCCGTGGGACAAGGTTTGAAGATGATGAAGGAGTGATTCATGCAGCGAAGAAATGGTTACATGATCAAGACAAAAATCTGGTACGGGCTAGGAATACATGCACTTGTTTTGCACTGGCATAAAGCTGTACAAGTTGATGGGGATTATGTTGAATAATACCGATGTTTACATGACAATTCCATGTATATTGTGTATAAATTTCATGCGTTTTGAATAAACAGCTCCCGAGAAAAACGATGCAGTGCATTACTTTCTGAACGCCCCTCGTATTTTATATGTGATAATACATCAAATTTGCTAAGCGCGGCACAGCTTTGCTGAGATTATCGCAGGTAAAACCGAAATTGGTCTGCTTAGTTTTCGCATTGAGTTGTGTGCTCAAGCGACAGATAACGAGATTACTCAGACATAACATAATCGTTTCCTGTCCGACTATCACGAAGACATTACTTTATACGAAAGTAATATGTTTTTACATCTGAAACACATTGTTGTACGAGTTTACAAATGTGTTGGTGAGTTTGCCTGCCAGACAATCGGATGTTTTATTACCATATATGGGAGACGTGACCTTTGCACCACGCGCAAAATTATTCCATGTCGGAATATTTTGAAATTACTCCACCCAACAAGCATGTTTGAAATGATTGCAGCCCTGAGTAGCTTCATAACAAACAGATGCGGGGGTACAGGCAATATAACCTGACACGTTTGAGGGTTAAGACACTGTGAGAAATCGCTTGCCAAGAGGACACAACCAGATATTGCCAGAAGTTAGAATTAAGAATTCCATTTTATCAGGCCGGACCTTTTCTTGGAGAATCTTGACGGACTTACAAAACAGCCCAGGAAATCTCTATCATTTTAACAAGGAAACCGGGACTGAGGAAACTGAGAACACACGGAGTCATAGAGGGAATTATCTTATTAAAGTAACGACCCACAAGAACACGTGTAAGAGACCGATTCAAGTGCCTTAACTTTATTCATCTGAGCAAAAGTCTGTGAGCCAAGACTGGCGTAAGTTGTGCATTTTACATGTTATAATTTTTCATTACTAACATGTGACTATATTTAAATGTAAATGAGGTTTTCTCTCGAGGGATTAAGTTTAATTCTTATCGAGGGTAAATTCTGAGTAGATGGGATGGTGGAATAAGAGAAAGGGGACACATAAGTATGTGTCGGGAAACGCAATACTCAGGAGAGCGTTCGTTTCTATTCTTTTACCATAGTTGTTGGTGGTGGTACCAGTTGAGGGTACTATCTCTGGAACAAGAAGCAAACTGTGGCCTGAGCTTTAAGACAAGGGACCAAGTTTGTAGACACTCCTTGACACTTCTGGGAACGTGCTACGCCCTACATCCTTGACCAGCGACGAGCGTTATCAGTGATCAATCTACCGAGAACCAACCCATCAGCGGGAGCAGAACCTACCAGTGGCAGATAAGTAAAACCTATAAGCTGCCATGTGAACTCCTTTATAAACTGTTATCCCATCACAACAGCGATGATACCTTTCTGAAAAAAACCATTATTCATTCTTTTAAACCCTTGTTAAAACTAAATGATTATTAAATGTTATTTGAAATTATACACATTTAACTTCGATTTAATCATTTTAAATGTACTGCATGTTTGTCTCAATCAATTTACTACATACACTCTAAACAGAGCTATACCATAATAAGAAGAATTCCACTGAGTAAATCAGGGTGGGGGCTTGACGAGCTAAAATAATAATTGCTTAATCCTTCACAAAGGTTGTCGGCAGATCATAGAGTTAACGGTCTCAGCCAACGCAGCATTGTTCTCGCTTTTCTGAAAATCTTGTGAAAACTCCCTTGAGATAGAAGCGTCATTACACTTCTATCTATAACTCTGCCAAGAATAATATTGTGCGAAGGTAGACACCTTTGAAGTCCCATAGTAGACACTCTTGAGTTTTGGCCACTGTTGGAACACTACTACAAAGCAGGGGAGACAACCCGTGACAATGTCAACGATCAAGGCAAGGATATGCTTCAAGTAATGGGAGATGGGTCAGGTTGGTGATCCAACATTACATGGTATCGATTTCCTCACTGTGTGTGTGTGTGTGTATTTCGTTGTGTTGGCAGAGAGAGAAGAAAAAAACATAATCTGGCGAAATGTCAGAGGATGATGACCTGAATTTGACGATATCGACGATGACAATGCCAAGGCTAGATGAAATACGAGAAACAGAAGTGGTTTAAAAAAAACGTGTTTCCAAGTTTGTCTCAAAGGAAATGATGAGAAACGCACAATAACCGACATTACGAGCGGCACAAAATATCGCTGAGGAAATGCAATCACTGCCTCACAAGTCCAAGCCCGGGAGGATAGAACGTGAAGAATAACATTCAAGAAAAGATTTTTTTATTTTTTTTTTTTAAATGCAGGGAGGAATTTTCTGGGCGTATTCGTGTGACTCGAGCCACTTCTAATACTCGTCCTCGTCACAGAAATACTGTAATCGATACCAGTAAGAGTTCGGACGGATTGATTCTACTGGGCTAACATTAGACTCTCAACCAATTAACTGTTATCTCCACCGATCATAGCGTTATCTCCTCAGATATCTCAGTTAATGGGAGAGCACGCGCTATAACTCATGTCTCGTGAGAATCGTTCAGAAACTGCTTCCTCCCTCACACAGATTTAAGTGCTACAGTACTCGTACTCACCATTGTTATTTGCTATTTCCAAGAAGAAGACGCAGACGCGCCCAGATGCGGTTTATGTGTAAAAACATGGAATTCCAATATGACAACAATAGACCCAATATAACATGTACATTAGCGAAACAGCTCATGCTGTCTGACGCAAGTAATATTTGTCGTAGCATTAACTTACATTTTGTACAATCGCAGATACGGCCGTAGAGGGACAACATTTTTAGAGACTAGTTAAAATAGGTCTCAGCTTTATGAGGTGGGGGCCACCAGTCCCCGTAACCAGGTAACTTTACCGCGCAGGCATGTACTTTAACCACTTAGCCAATCGGACGCCCCGTATGACAGTGCGCACATAACAGAACCTTGCTCATTCTTGAACATACCATATTTCATTAACATCTTGTAGAGTAGAAATTTGTGACAAGACTATTAGGCCTACTTGGATAAGGTCAAACCAAAAAGCAAGTAGGAAATTAAAAATAAAAAAGGAAAAACTGAAGTTTCATCTACCTACACAACTGACTTTCATTACAGTCGATATCTTTTGTGGTGAGGGGAGAACCACACATAACGAGTCGGTTAATAAGTTAGCCACCATAAATAGATTCACAGAAAAAATCATTCTATATTCAAAAAAGCCTTGCCAATTTAGATTGGATTATTATTTTGACAACTTACTGGCCATGCTGTTAATGTGAAACATGAGCTGTAGATACAATAATGTTTATGCAGGGGTTCCACCAGATGTGAACATTATTTCAAGGGATCCTACATGGTAAACAGTTTGAGAAAGGCTGCCTTGGATTTTCTGATCTTCCATCTCTCGGTGAACTAGGTGGTGACGATAAGTTATTTCAAAATCTAAACATTTACTGCTCCCAACCATCCAACAATAATCGTCTCCAACTAATGTTGATATGCATGTGCGGTCTCTGTGACTTTCTGTCGTCCGATTTGGAGACCTCCGTGTCACTTTTTGAATAATCTTTGTGCAGAGAGACTGCTACCAAATAAGCAATTCTCCGCGCTTGTACTGTTACGTAAGTCATGACGAATGCTCAAGCTCCTAACTACACCAGTTTTACTCGTTACTGAGAGCTGTAGAAGCATCAAATAAAAACCCAGCAGTTACGACCTTTTGTGAAATTGGCCCTAGTGCGGATGTCGTAAAACTGTGACTACTAAATGTTGCTAGCTAACAACTACTATTTAAGAAACATAAATTTCATTCCAGAACATTAAGATGTCGTTAAATCTGATTAAACAGAGTCGGGGGGCAGTAACGTTTTCCGTGCCCAGACGTTACCATGGAGACAAGATGCTTTAGAGAGATGCTCAGAATTTCATTTATGAATCAGGTCACAAATATTAGTGCCAATAATACCACAAGATAGCCTCTGTGCTCAAGTACACACCTGTTAACAATAGTTCATACATGCTAACTCTGGCGGTCTGGCCAGGCATCAGGAGCAAACTGACTTCGATACTATCCTTAAAGAGACACTCCAATGAACAAACTGACTTCGATACTATCCTTAAAGAGACACTCCAATGAACAAACTGACTTCGATACTATCCTTAAAGAGACACTCCAATGAACAAAAGAACGGGTTATCACATAGACAAGACAAGCTAGTCAGACAATATTCAGAAATAGCCGGGAAATATCTCTGCAGATACAAATACTGGCAGACAACACAATAATAAACGTTCAGCATTCAACAGAAAGTACTGCGCCAACGACCGCCACAACGAAGGAAAGATGGCGTCAGGAATTTTATGTAAAGACTGCCAGCGGATGTTTTTTTTTAAACTCTCTCCACACAAAAAAAAACAACAACAAACAAAATATAAAAATAACATCCTACTACTGTTGGTTTTCTGGATATGCCCGCTCCAAAAGTCTGACATGTCTATAGCTGGCTGGAACAACCCACAAACGACAGACTGTAATTTTCAGGCGCTCTCAAAAATGACCACAGTCACGCCACTTTGTTCTAATCTAGAACAGATGCCGGCTTGACGGTTTCGTTAGCGTCCTTGACTTACCAGACGGCAAACCATAGTAGTCTGGTTTGAAACCAGGTACGGTCACGCTCCTGTTTACGCAGCAAGGCGACGACGCCGTCTGGTTGGTCCTAGGTTCGATTACCGGCAAGCCTATCACTTATATTTTCTTTTCTGTTGTCTGGTGTCATCCTTTATGTCCACCGAGTACCTGTTAATTACCTTTATTTACTTATCTCTTTTTCCTACAATCTTACCTGTTGTGACGATATATTCCAGCTGTCCTCTTCTCACATGCCACAGATAAAAGTGGACTGCTTCTTTCTAACTTGTGAAATAAGTTTCCTTTGTGACGTGACCTCTTTCAGGACATCCTCGTTATTTTTTTTGGCCGTCCATGGTACTTTTAACATCCTTCTGTAAAACCACATTTCTGTGGCCTCTAGTGCTTTCCCTAATTGTTTAGTAACTGTCCATGACTCAATCCCATACGTCAAGATTGGTTCTATATAACACTAGCGAACTCTCTTTCTTACTTCCATTAACAAAGAATAGTTGCATAACATGCTCTTCATTTTATAGAACACTGTTTTTGCCTGAGCTATTCTGCTCTTGACTTCTGAGATGCATCTTCCATCCGTTGTTATTAATATGACCAGGTATTTGAATCTCTTAACCTGTTTTAAAAGTGTTCCTTTTACTTTGATAGCCCATTCTGGGGAATCAACATCATGTAATATTTCACACTGCCGTGATGGTATACAACGGCTTTGCTCGCGGTTAAACAAAAAACGCGAACAAAAATATGGGAGATAACAGGAAACAATTATCAACTCTCGTCAGACACAAATAGTAGTAAATACCTTTTCAGAGATACGATACTGGCACAGGACAGACCCGTGCTCTCACAATGCTGGGTCCAACAGAGAAGTGTTGCCACAACGACTATATAGGTCACGCCAAGAAGAAAGTCATTAGTAAAGGATGAAATACCCAGGTCAAGACAACACCACCCCAAACAAATAAATGTTTACAACTATAACTGCTACCTTCGCCTCACAGTTCTACTAATGAGTAAAAGTAGAAATAATACTCGCTTGAAGTCACACAGCATCAACAAAAAATCACACATTTCTCCAATTTTAGACTATGCGCCATTGTTTTAATATTAATTTGCATATGTATTGACAAAACACCCCCCCCCCCCCCACCCCCACCCCTTCGGGCTAATCTAGGAGATTCTCAGCAGAAGAATTTCGTAAATTTTTCCTTGACACGTGCTAGCTGTCAGAATGATCTCTTCCATTAAGAACTCTAATTACAAAAGAAAAACAGGTCGACATTTGTTTGTTTTTTAGAAAACAGGTCATCTTCAAATATTGCCTATTAAGGAACTCCTCATCGCGCCATTAGCACCCGCTGGTAAAACATATATTTTTATTCTGTATGATTTCTACGCCGTTAATAATTTACCTGTTAAAATTCCTTATCTCTATAAACTAATATTTCTCATCTATTTTCTGATATTCAATGACCTTATCATATAATTGTTCCAATGAGAACATGACGCACGCACCGCCCATTTCTCCCATACCTCACATTGAATACGTTTCGTTACATGAAGGGTTGGTTGAAGTAGGTTTTCCCTCATAAACTTCGGTTCCCCAAGGAGCATAGGCCTTCAATATATGCCTGCCAAGTCCCACTCAATATCTGTCCATGCCTTTTTATCCATGTCATTTCTGTCTCCAGTTCTTTTCTCCGAGTGTTGTTCCGCCTCCCTCTATCTCTCTTACCCCAGGGAATCCAGACACAGGGAATGCATTGTAATGACATCACCACGTTTTCTCAATGTGTCTGTCACGACATACGTTCGTTCTCTTTTCTGTTCTTCAATTTCCTCCGGTCTTACTTCCTCGAACCATTCCTTCTAAGCGCAACTTTTCATTATTTATTGTTTTCGCTTTCATCGTTCAAGTTTTCTTATCATATCTTGTCACTCCCTTACTATTACCTGACCTCTTGACCAGTCTGAAGCAACACTGACTTCTTTTTGTGCAGGGTAAAGTGTTTACGTTAACAGCTTTCGCCCAACATAAAAGGCGTCAGTAAGTATCGAGACGAGTTGATTGAACAAACATTTGATACATGGGCATTGGCATTGGCAGCAGATAATTGCCACAAACCATGTGGTTCATGTTTTCCAATATGGATGACAGAGGGTAATTGGGAGATTAGGTGCCAGTTCGCAAACATGCCCAAACATATGGCCGATTTCACTGGGATTTTAGAAGAAGACAATCTTGTTAAAGATTATGACACGGACAGTAATGTAATACTTCCGGCAGATGGACTTTGTTGTGATAATCAACTACGAGAAAGTAACATCTTGAAAGATATTATCAGTAATAGATCTGTAAAGCGGTGAGTTGTAAACATGATAAGTAACAGTTGAAATGGCAAGACTTTATATGGTCATGGCGTTTGAAAATCACATGTAAAGGGCAATAAATTATGTTGTCATGTAGTAATGTTCTACATAAGGGTAGTAGGGGACCCCTACCAAACTCAGACACTTATTCGCAATTGGTTTGGCGTTTGAGATGCTAAGATAGACTGCTCCTGGTTGGACTTTTCCTCAAAGTAGCAAGCTGGGTGTGTAGGCGAGTAAAGTAAGAGTGAGCATGGTGCTAGTAACCTCATCATATCAAACAATTTGCTACAGAAACCAATGTTTATAAATCTACCTTTAAGCATAATATATTTTCCTGTATGTTTATTAATGGGGGGTGCCAAACGTGAATTTATAAAATTATCTTAAAATTAAAGTTGCAGACTAAATTTAGATTTGATAAACAATCTGCACTTTCACCAGGCAGACGTTTTCGCACTGCATGCAAAATTGCGCTAACTTACGAGAAAAATGATTTTGTTGTCTCCAATTCATGTCTGGTCGGTATGGAGGGGGAGACAACTAAACCATCATATCTGAATGTGCGTGCAGGAAGCGGCCGACCAGCTTGGACCTTTTACATCAAACAATGAGCTGTTCGCTGATGGTATCATATGCATACATCGACGTATCACTAAGAGCAGTGATTCTCAAGCTTTTATACGACCACAATAAAAATTTCACAGTTAGTGAACCTGCGAACCATGTACCCATACTGACAAGTAAATATTAATTATAGGAATTCAGCCCAATCATGCAGATTAAAATTTCGAGTACTGGAAACATTAAGGAGGCGACCAACAGTTTTGTTTACCGCGACCCCATTTTCGGTTGCAGCCCATGGAATGAGAATCACTGACTTAAACGGTTATCCCGGGAAGCATGAAACAAATTTTTTATTTTTTTTTATGAGAAAAGTTAAATAAATTTGAGCGATATTCCCCAGTTTGTACACCGACGTGATCGCGACAGAAAAAGCCGACGTAGAACACAAGAAACTGATTGAAGATGGCCAAAAGTTAAACATTCGTACACATGATATCTTCCTCATCATTCTCCTCTTTCAGTTCCTCAAGGAGCATAGGCTTTCAACAATGTTTCGCCAAGTCTTCAAGTCATCAACTCAAGGTCTTTCTGTGACTTCTTCATGTCTGTCTCCAGTTCTCTTCTCCCGTGTGTTCTTAGGTCTCCTTCTACCTTTCTTACTCTGGGGATTCCAGATGATGGACTGCCTTGTAATGCTATCAACAGGTTTCCTCAGTCTGTGTCCTACCACTGCCAACGTCTTCTTCTCATCTCCTGTTCCAGTGCACTTGTCTGTTTCTCATCATCAGTTATCCTGTCATACCACTTCAATCCTTCTATTCTATGCAAGCGCCCATTTATGAAAGTCTGCAGCATTTTACTTTTTGTTTAAAAGCTTTTTTGCGTATTAAAATGTCTACAGGGTGTAGTAAAACATGATATGTAAACGTATTAACTTCCACATGTTGTCATCATATGTGATAAACAATATTTTTTAAAATATTTTAAACAGGCTTTTAATGCACTAAATAGCCACAAATAATTTGTCACGGAGTTTATAGCTTGCAGTAAAAAATTGTAACATCAAATTGACAAACAGCGTCAAATGCTTAAGCACTTATCATTTATTTTATCCATAAGTGTGTAATGAAGTATAAAGCAGAAGTTAATTTCATGTAGAATCAGTGCCCCAGGCTTTTTGCGAATTTGATGTTACATGTTTTTATATATATATATATATATATATATATATATATATATATATATATATATATATATATATATATATATATATATATATATATATATATATATATATATACGAGGGGAAGTCAGTAAGTAGGTTACAAACTGATATGGAGAAGCTGAAAATGGTATCTGGTAGTTTCTAAAGGTGTCATTAGGCGACAGTACCAGCCAGCTTTATGATTAGCTTAGGTAGCAGACTGCTAGGTGTCGCATGCGCAGAGCAGATAAAAATGGCGACCGTGCTCGTGGAGTGTACACAAAATGAACCGAATGGGATCATCCTTGGAACATCTGTCTCCGTACGCAGATGAAGGAGAAGACATGCTGAACTGGACTGTTACTGGCGATGAATCATGGGTGCATCACTACCATCCTGAATCAAAGCGTAATGCAATGCAATGGAAACATCCTTGTTCACCTTCAGCCAAGAAATTCAAGGTTTTGCCATCAGCAGGAAAGGTTATGCTTTCAGTGTTTTGGGATTCTCACGGAGTGCTGTTAGCCCATTTCCAGACGAAAGGTGAGAATGTGAATGCTGCAACGTACTGTGAAGTTCTGTTGATGCTTCGGGATGCAATTCGAAGAAAACGTCCAGGCCTATGACTAGAGGAGTACTACTCCATCACGACAATGCCAGACCACATACGGCTCGATTAACCCAGAAGAAAACTGAACAACTAGGGTGGCAAATTCTTGAACATCTGCCTTACAGTCCCGACTTAGCCCAGAGTGATTTTCACCTGTTTGGTCCACTAAAAGCTCACCTTGGCGGTAAACATTTCGCGGTTGATGCAGAGGTTGAACGTGAGGTGCGAATGTGGCTGAGACAGCAGAGCACGCACTTCTATGCTGCAGGTTTCGAAGCACTAATACAGCGATGGGATAAGTGTATCAATGTTGGTGAAGATTACGTTGAGAAATAAAGGGGAAATGTAAGTGCAATAATACATGGTGTTAAAGTTCGAATCTCATTTGTTTTTATTTTCATAACCATTTGTAACTTACTTACTGACTTCCCCTCATATATATATATATATATATATATATATATATATATATATATATATATATATATATATATATATATATATATATATATATATATATATATATACAGTAGAACCTCTATAAGTTGACCACCCAAGGGACTGTAGCAAACCGGTCAACATACGGAGGTGGTCAACATACGGAACGAGGCCTATTGTTCTGATACTTTACTTCCTTGAACACCTTATATTGGAGAATACAGTATCATATGAAATCATACATAATCACAACATCAAATCAAATCATCAACATCTGTTTTATCATGGTTTAATCATTCTTTCTGAAAAAAGGAGTCAATCTTGGACTGTGTCTTATTCTTATTACAAACATAAGTGGAGAAAGCACTCTCAACGCTGGCTACACCCCACTCAACATACCTGGGCATTTTTCCACAGCAAATGACTTCAACTGCATTATCAGATGCCTGACAGCCTCTTCTTTTGGAGTCTCTGCAATTTCTGTGTCATCGTCACTTGCTTCTTCAACTTCATCAGCTGCTTCATGCACTGTTATGCTTGTCTGTACTTCGGTCAATATCGCTTGGAAAATTCCTTCTGGGTCAGGTTCATTACAGGTTGCCACCTCATCATCCATTGCAACAAAACCTTCAAAATCTACTCCTTCGAATTCTGCCATTGGCGATGGACTGTCCGATGGGGCTAAAACGTCATGCTCTTGGGTTGTGACAAATCCACATTTCTTGAAACACTTCTGTATCGTTTCCGGCTGAACTTTATTCCAAGCAGAACTGATCCAAAGGACAGCATCCAGAGCGTTAACTGATGCAGCGGATGAAGTTGCTTCCACAGGCGGACCATAGATCTGTGTTTTAGTAATGACCCACTGCAGGAGCTGGGCCCGGTAGTGCATTTTAAATGTTTTGATGATGCCTTGGTCAAGAGGTTGGGTTTTTGAGGTCGTGTTTGGAGGCAGAAATTTCAGTGTCACGTTTGTGAGATGTTCCACTTGTGGGTGGCCAGGACAGACAGTTGTCTACTGTCAGTAGAATAGACCGTTTCTTCTTCTTCATTTCTCGGTCGATGCCCCTTACCCACTCCTCAAATAGGGCGCCAGTCATCCATGCGGATTTGTTTGATCTCCAAGTGACGGGGAGGTCTTCGGGCTTCAGGTTCTTGAATGCGCGTGGCTTTGCCGATTTACCAATCACCAAGGGCTTTAGTTTCTCTCCGGCTGAGCTAGCGCAAAGCATAACTGTGAAACATTCTTTGGAAAGTTTTCCGCTCTTGCATTTGTCACCCTTCATGGCGAGGCTGCTGTCAGGCATCGCCTTGAAAAAGAGTCCGCACTCGTCAGCATTAAAGATGTCGTCGTCTTTGAAGCCTCTGGCGAAGTAAGGAAACTTTTTGATGAACTCTTCCACAGCTTCTACTGGAACTTCATTGGATTCACCACACAACACTTTCTGGGAGATCGCGTGTCGCAGTTTAAATTTCTCGAGCCAACCACTTGATGCTTGGAAATCTTCTGCCACCCCGAATTCCCTTGCAAATTTTTTAGCAACTTCTTGAATCATCGGCCCGGAGATTCGGGCGTTAACTGCCCTCATTTGTTTGAACCAGTTTAATGTGGCTTCATTGACTTCATCTAGGGGAGTTTTCCGCTGTAGATCTCCGCTTTCCTTACCACATCTCTCCCAGTACTCATGTTTACGTTTTTGGATGTTGCTAACTGTGGTCTTGCTAATGTGGCCGTGTACATAGTTGTTCCTTTGGAAACAGACTATATTCTTACAAGACAGAGGAAGCACAGACCACCCCATAATTTTATATTTTATGAGAAACAGAAAATAATAAATAGTGTCACATATTTAGGGTAGAGTCGCTTCTACACGCCATTTCTAATAATTGGGTGATTTCCCCTGACCAATCGGATAGCTCAGATTTACCCCGGGGAAAGTGGAACAACGACGCCATTTGGCAGTAGAATGAAAGAGCGCAACTCAAGAGGTCGTATCTGGTCCAGCTCTACATATTTCTTAGTTTGAGAAAATCAAACTTCAACATTTCTTATAAAATGTGTATTTCAGGACATTGAGTGGTTATATATATATATATTTCTTACTGGCGTAAGTAGTGACAATCGTTAAATATGTATTTTGAATAGAGCTCCCAACCCTAGTCGCAGCAGAACTAGGTTCGAGGATTTAAGTCAATTTGCAAAAAATAGTCTTACACCTCAAACCATGTAGAGTAGAAAATATTCTTGTGTTGGAAAGCATTTAACTCAAGGAATGCTTATGACGATAAAGAAATCAAGGACAAATCTGAGGAGATGGGTAAATGTCGTCGAACCTAAAATAAGACTGTAACTTAAAAGAAGGAACACGGTGGAATGAGAAGGTTCGCCATATTTGACAATTGAGTAGGCCTACTAGACAAGGATGCAAAAAGGGATTTTTGCATCGATGAAAGCATCTGATGAGATGATAGAATTTTATTATACTTATTATTGTAAAAATGTTCTGAATTCCAGACTTTGTTGAAATTTTAAGTTTCATGCTGAAAGATATTAAAAGTTTTGCATGAAATCGAACGCTGTTGAAAAGGTGAATTACTACAGTTTTGAGATCTAGATAAGAAATCTATCCATTTCAATTAAATTCGCTACATCAACACCTAAGAGAAGAAAATCGAACCTGGTAACACAAATTTAAGAGAGAAATCTAAATCTCTGGTGATTAGGCCAGTTAAACATCTGCTCTCTGTAAAGTAAACTGAAAATACTGCATATACCGGCACTGCCACATGAAGGTAATATGGTGCCGTTCCAGTCCTAAGGAACACCTGCCCCGGCTACATGAAGGTAATATGGTGCCCGTGACCACTTCTCTTTGATAAAGCGAATAACTAGCGATCATAGACCATGGACGATTTACTACAAAATTTTCAACAGCTGGGTGTGGAACAACAACAACAACACCCACAGAACCAACCCGTAAATACACAACCACTGCAGCCCCAGGACAGACAAAATATGGAAGGACCAACAATAATAGCGCTACGGCAAATTACTGAAACCCTACAGAAAAATGACAACTACGCGAAATTCACACAGGTTAGATCCATTGTTCAGCCGTTCGATGGAAACAAGAAAAAATTCAGAAGATGGTTGTCCGACATGGAAAAATTTGCGGCACTAGCAGAGGCAACAACGGATGAAGAGAAAAAGAAAATCGCTCTGTTAGGTTCTGATTCGTACGTGACTGATTTTTTAAGAAGGAGGTCCCAGCAGTACCCCACAGAAACCTACGAGTCCCTAAAAAAAAGAGCTCACCCAGAGATATGGGGAAATCATAGACAAAATGCATGCTTGGTCAGTCCTTAGAAGCATGAAACAGGAAAGAGATGAATCGGTACAACTTTTTGGAGATCGATTCCTCAATATGGCAGAAGAGGCATTTTGCGGAGAAATCCCTACCACACCTGATGTAGAAATACAGTTAGTGGGGATATTTGCCGATGGCCTTAGAGCGGAAAATATCAGAAGGCATCTTATTAGAAAAGACACCAAGACTATTGCTGAAACAATCCAAGCAGCAATACAGGAGGAAAATCTTCACCGAAGGTTCCAACAAAGAGCAGGTAGGGAACCCCGACCAGAATATAGGGACTATGATGAGCATGAGCCTATGGAAGTTGACCATACCAGGAGGCAATGGACTCGCCCACGACAACGAGATGATAGGCCCCGCAATTATAGACCCCCCACACAGAGGCAAAACGACGTCAATAATGTCAATACAAACGGATGCTTTACATGCGGTAGGCTCGGACATGGTTACAAGTCCTGTAGAGCAAATTACAATCATGCACCATTCAGAAGAGGAGGTTACCAACCACAACAACCCGCACCACCCCCACGTGATTACACCAGAAATCAGTATACCAGAGGCGCACCTCAACCCCTCATGCGTCAGGGAAACGGCCGCGCCACTCACTAAACAGGACCGTTAGTGAGGGCAACAATCACAGAAACTGGTCCAAAACAAAAGAAACAACACAGAACAGAAATTGTCAAGTGGGCCCATCCAGTAAAATACAATATGAAGAAATGTTGCATGATGGAACTAAAATACATCCGGACCCCAGTTCCTGCATCATGTCTATACAGGGCCAACAATATAGGGCACTGGTAGATACAGGAGCATCCATCAGCCTTATTAGGTTCCAGCTGTTCAAGAGGATCCAACACTTAGTACGATTTCAACCGTCCAAAACACACCTAGCTTCAGTCACGGGACAAAGACTAAATTCAGTTGGGACAGCATGGCTAAAATTTTCCTTAGGCGAAACAAATTTTGAACACCCATTTGTCATTACTAAAGGAATGTCTAGAAATCTTATCCTAGGGAGAGATTTTTTTAACAAACACAAAGTTCGAATATACTATGACCTCCACAAAATCAAAGTCAACAATACGTACATAGATCTCCAGGACGATATCCACATAGCGTCTTTAGTAAGGATTACAGCTCCCATAACGGTGGCTCCAAACTCCCTGGTCATAGCAAAAAGCAGAGTAAAAAATTCTGAGTACATAACACCAGGGCAATCAATTCAAGTACAGCCCCTAGCAGAAGAAAGCATTATTGATGACCCATTGTTGCAAATTACAGAGGGAATCGCTGAAGTCTCGAAGTCCAGAGATTTCCCCATCATGATATTGAATATGTCAGGAAAAACTACCACTATAAAAAGAGGCACAGTTGTAGCGCAAGTGGATACGTCAACAATAAGACAAACCAAAACCAATAGAGACCATCCACAAATTGTCTCAACCACTCCCACTGGACATAATGCACGAAATCGCAGTACAAATAACCATAGTACACGGAAAGTAAACAGTTATAAGGCTTATGCAGAAAAAGGCAGTAACATCAGTCACAGTTATGTTACACCACAGCATACCCTACCCAGATGGCAGAAACGAACCAGTCCATACATAAGAAGAGAAAGGCCACAGTATGAAAATGACTATAATTACTCATTCTTGCGCCCCAGCACACCAAGAGAAAAGATGAAGTGCTGTATATCACAGAGTAACAGAGAAACAGAAATTGTCTTGCCAGGAGGATATCCAAAGCGACAAGACAGTGATACATGCCCCATGGAGTATCAATATAACTCAAAAACAGGTGGATATGATAAAGTCCCAAAACCAATTGAAATTTCCGAAGAAAAGGAAGAATTCTTATATGACTATACCACAGGAGGATACTATAGCAGCAAAGTTGGAAACAGAAAGAATGAAAAATTTTCGCCCAGGGAAAGAAGACAGCCCTATAGCACAAACAGAAGAAATACAGTAACGTACGCGGATAAGCGCAGTTACGGCAGAAATAATCAGAAAAAAATGGCACAACAACGACTACCCCAGAAATATAATAAGAAATGAATATACAGTAAATGCAGTGACAAATGGAAATGCACACAGTACATGGCAGAGGAGACAGTACCAAGCACAGCCCAATGAACGGCAAAGAACTACGCAAAAGAAAGCCACATACCAGGAGCAGAGATTTTCACAAGATGCAAGAAAAATGTCCCAAAATTATGGGAATGAAACGGAGGCATCAAGACAGACCAGAGATATCATAGCAGATCATAAATACAGAGAGAGAATAGCTCAGTTACTTGCAACCCTGAATGCCACAGAAGATAATAAGCAACGTTTGAAAACGTTTGTAGAAAAGCACCAGGATGTATTCGCACTCAATGACATGGAATTAGGCAGAACTAACACTGTCAAAATGGACATTCAAACAACCACAGAGGAGCCAATACATATGAAACCCTATCATACGCCCTTGAAAAACAGAGAACTCGTGGAAAGGTCTATAAATGAAATGCTACAGGCAGGAATCATCGAAAGATCCCGTTCCCAATGGTCCTCACCCATAGTGATCGTAACAAAGAAAGACGGCTCCAGTCGCTTTTGCTGCGACTACCGTGCCCTTAACAAAATCACAAAAGTCATTTCCTACCCCCTCCCCAGGATAGACGATCTACTTGCGACGTTAGGAAAGTCTACATACTTTACCACACTTGATGCAAGGTCAGGCTTTTGGTGCATCCCCATGACACCTGAGGCAAAACAGAAATCCACATTCTGTTCACATATGGGAAGCTTTTTTTGGAATGTTATGCCATTTGGTCTAAAAGGATCTCCAGCAACATATATGTCACTCATGGATGAAGTGTTAAAGGGTCTACATCCATTTGCCCTGGCATACATAGACGATATCCTGATACATACCGCAGGCACGATGGAAGACCACCTCCGCAAGGTTGAAACAGTGTTTGATAGACTCAGGCATCACCAAATAAAGTTAAAACTGTCGAAGTGTGAGTTTCTAAAGACAGAAACAAAATATTTAGGCTTTGTCATCAATAGACATGGCGTCAGACCTGATGAAGATAAAGTCAAAGCCATAAGAGAAATGCCTAGCCCCAAGACGGTGAGACAAACACGCTCATTTATTGGTACAATAGGGTACTATAGGCGCCACATCATCAATTTCTCCAGAGCAGCAGAGCCTTTGATAGCCCTTACCCGCAAGTATGCACGCTTCAAATGGACAGAAGACTGCCAGAGATCCTTTGAGTATCTAAAAAATGCCCTAACCACCATCCCACTGCTTGGACATCCAGATATTTCTCAGCCCATGATACTATACGCCGATGCCTCAGATAACGCAATTGGTGCTTGTTTGGTCCAACCTGTACTAGAAGATGAAACACCCATCCTACCAAACATTCCAAATGAGAAACCCATTGCATTCCTATCCCACGCATTGTCAAAGTCACAAAAACGGTGGACCACCACTGAGAAAGAAGCATATGCTATTCACTATGCAGTACAAAAGTTTGACTTTTACGTCAGAGGAACTAAACTCATTATAAGAACTGATCATCAACCTTTGGTTAACTGGCTCACCAAAACACAAGAACAGCCAAAGAAGTTACAGACATGGGCAATGAATTTACAGTCCTACGACACCACTATCGAACATATCCCAGGCGAAATGAACACCTGTGCAGACCTCTTATCCAGGATTAAATATGATGATGAAACTGAAGTGAAAACAAATAGAGTCAAAAATGATGGCACATCCTCAGAGATTGACGATAATGCTAAAGAAATTAATGAAATTACTTCATCAAGTCGAAGAAGTACCTCAGATTCCGCCACTCAAGTAGAAGAAGAAAGCCAAGAGATGTTTGACATGAGAGTAGAACAAGCGAAAGATGCAGAAATTGTCAAGCTGCTCACATACGTGAAAGAAAACCCAACAAAAAGTAAAGATTTTACAGTACACCCAACGGATGGAATTCTATACTATATTGATCAGAAACAAGAAGGGACACTAAGAAAAGTCATTCCAGCACATCTAGTCCCAGAAGTATTGCTACAGTTTCATGATAACAACGGGCACATGGGAAGAGACAAAACAATTGATGTCATAAAGAAAAGGTATTATTGGCAAACTTTCTACAAGGACATTACAGAATATGTAGCCACCTGTAGAACATGTAAATTGAGAAACATGAAGCCACATTTAATTCCCCTTCAAGAAATGCAACCTTCCCATTACCCCATGCAAACAGTGAGCATTGACTTATCAGGTCCTTACCCACTCACCCAATCAGGCAACAAATACCTCCTGCACATAGTTGACCAATACTCTGTTTGGCCAGAAAGTTACCCACTCAGTGATGCCACATCGCAGTCCATCACGCAAATTTTTTTACAAGAATTCATTCCCAGGCATGGCTGTCCAAAACGAATCATTTCAGACAACGGTAAACAGTTTATAGGTAACCCATTTAAAGCCACCTTACACCAGCTGAATATTGAGCATACTACAACCACTTATTATTGCCCAAATGCAAATGGCAGAAATGAACGCATGCACGCCACCCTACATGATATTATTAGCAAATATATCAAGGGGAACCACCAATACTGGGACCTATACATTAACCAAGCTCTTGAAGCCATCCGAGTAAACGTGAACGATACCACAGGAATGTCACCCTTTCTCATGCTATACGGAAGAGAACCAAACTTTCCGTTAGACAACCTACTTCGCCCACAAAGAAAATACATGGGAGAAGACCCCATCGAAATAATCCTTCAAGAAAAGTATAAAGCTCACCAGATTGCACAACGAAATACGCAGAAGGCATTTCACAAGAAACAGAAACAACATGATAAATCAGCCAAGCTACCAACGTACAAAATAGGAGACAGAGTATACTACAAGAAACATGTACGCAGTTCAAAATTCGATGACCGATGGTTAGATGGCTACAAAATCATGAAACAAAATACGCCTGTAAACTTCATTATTTGGAATGAAGAGAAACAACACCAAACAAAAGCTCACGTAAAACAAATAAAAATTGATAATCACCGGCCCATTCCGCCTCTGACAACAAATACAAGACCACCCTAAATTATAAAAGCCACCCTAAATTATAATCCATCCAGCACAGATTCGTCTGACATATCAGAGTCAGAGACGACAGACTCTGAATTTTACCAAGACGACCACATACCCAGACCACCCACAGATGAAATACATCGAGCAAGACAACAACGAGACTCGTCCGAAAGCGAAGAAGATATCCCACCACTTGAATTACGTAATAGACTACAAGACAGAGACCTGCGCATTAGAAATGAAGAAATCATGCCACAGACGTCACACGATGACAACACGAAAACACCTTATATCCACACTCAAACTTACTCCCGCAGTGATAAATCGTCAGCTGATACCTATCACACCCCCAGTTCAGGCAGTTCTAGTTTTAACACTAGTGAAAACCAAACACTGCTATACCACAAGAACAAGATTGCTCGTTCAAAACAATCAGATCCTGAAGAAACTATACCCAAGCAGATTGTTGAACCATATACCAGCGATCTTTATGGAGACGAAACAGAACAACACATGAGAGAAGACAGTGTCAACCCCAGCACAGCTTTGTCAGACCCCAACGAACATAATGACAGAAAAATGGTAGAATTATACCAACAAGAAACAGACATTGATACAGCTAGTTCCATTGAAACCAGTGATGCGGATAGTACATTATTTGTACCAGTCAGCTCCAGCGTCAAACGCGCCTATAAAACAGAATCTGATGACTCAATCCCTAGCAACAAAATTCCGCGTATACAGCACAACTATATCAGACGAAAGATTCTGAAGAAACGCAATCATGTTCCAAAACCAAGCCGAGAAGTGTTAGCCTCATCTCAACTAGTCAAAAACAACAGTGTGCAAATTACTGTGCCCATTGTAACCAGTGCTAACGTTCAGCACAACCAGGTCAGAAGAAAAATCAAGGCGAAACATATACCTGCCTCAAAACCAACAGATGTTCCAGCCATACAAACCCTAACCACAGTAAAACCATCACCGCAATCAAATGATGTTAAGCCATCACCGCATTCGTCAATGTCCTCAGTGTCCCAACAATCAGCAAATGCAGTGTCGTCGCCTATCACACCCGTCACCACTGCTACTCAGTATGATGCTCGCCTAAGCAGTCGGGACATTGCAAGGTTAGAGATGGTGAAGGAACTAGCGAAGCTGTTCTGAAAAACACGCCCAGGTGTTTTATATGTTCGCAAATCCGAACACGGTCAACGCATATGTGAACAAACCTTTTTAACAATGTACTAACTCTCCCCATGTACTCTATTTTCAGTTTTTGACAGTTCAAATGACTTGCTTACAGACTAAGATGTCAAAGCCTCACTGAGAAAGTTATTTTTTCCAGCCTTAGAATACTGATGCCCAGAAAGAAATCAAGACCAGCACACGGAGGATTTTCTTTAGATAGCATAATTGTGAAATAAAAATGTTAAAACAATTGATAACACACGGTGTTACGAGTTTACAGACACCCTTATTTAGTTACATACATTTTCTTAATATATTTAGAATGTTACACAACTTTACCTATAACACATGTGTCACACTATTCTGTTGTAACATTCATCTCCACTTTTGTAACTGATCATATTCCACGCTCCATTCACCAGCATTTTCATGCAGACACTTTACACCAGTAGTTTTTTTTTTTCTTACCTCATACTAATATTTCTTTGATCTATATTATGCTAAACTCCTTGATATCTGCCACCTTGATCAATCATACTGTTCCTACTATGACATCTCTTAACAGCACATAATTCATACCCAAAACTAGTATTGTAGGTTATGCTATTTTTCTCCACAGGATTATTTATTTTCAAATGTACATTATTATTTTAGACCCAGATGTATATTAGTACTGTCAAGAATTTTAAACATTCTCCTAAAGAGATTCCATATCCCAACCTTGACTCTCTATAGTAAGATTTTCTTCACTCCACTGTTACAACATCTTTAACTTACTATTTTTTTCCTTTCCACTATATTGAGACGACATTCTAGACTTGTGATTTTTTTAAAATCCCAATCATATTCATTCCTTGGAATTACAATCATGTTGTAATCAGGAGATCCTTGATGTACCCTTTCCTCGCCACTTATTGACAACAGACACTGCTACAACATTCCTTCTATTCTAACCTAAACTATTACTTGCAACCCTATTGGTTAGGATTTACTATTAGAATATCTAGTGTTTAGTGAATTGATTTTTATCATTCTTTAGTACTTGTGATACAAACAGAAAAGACATAAAAGAAAAAAAAACAATTAGAATGTTTTTTTATATAAGATGCTATATGTTTATATGCCACCCACACACATTTTGATGATGATAAGACAATATTGTAAAACATTGACTGCCCTGAGGGTAGCAGATGAAGAAGAAAATAAATAAATCACCCTATGCCACTCATACCCCCACCAGCTTGATCCCTGATATTCCAACAATATTTTGTTGATATCACAAGTACCCCAATGACATTTGTGCATGCTGATTTTCTGCAAATGAACAATCCCTTGAGAGCATTAGTATATGCTAACCCCAGATTGAACAAATTGCACCTATTTGTTGATGATGCCTTTGCCCATGTTAAAGAAATAGCATTTGCACATGCTGACCTAGCAAATGAAATACCCCATTACCGCATGATAACCACTAATGACACATGAGATGAAGAAGCAACAGGTTATGTATGATGAAGATGACATTTTATATTAAGGTGAAACTTTATGTTGTCACAGCTGAGATTTTGTTGTAATGTTTATGCACAAAATCCCCCACATTAACATTGGAGGAGGAATAATCTTAGTCTTTCGTGGTTACGAGATAAGACAAGGATATAATAGAATATTTGATGAATACCATGGAACAAATCAGAGCAGATGATTGTTGCACATATGAGGACCATATTTGAAGTCATTATTGAAGGATTATCAGTAGACAAGAGACACAAATGAATTATGATAATCCCATGGAACCACAGGTACTAAGGACACAAAATGGAGATTAAATAATGGAAATGGTACACTGCATGCAAGGATAACCAGAAATAATATGGATAAATAGTAGTCAGAGTGCCAGGAACTTTGTCTTACGAGAATATTGTAGATTCCTCACGATCAATTGATTATTTTCTTCCTTTCTATGTCACATATTTTTTTGAGTGATGACCCCAAAATTTTTTTTTCATCTCATATTGTCAAAAGTTCTTACATCTCAGTTGATAGTTCCATAAATAATTGTTTGATGTGTTTTGCATAAAGGTATTGCTAGATAAGGTACATAGGGAGTTACTAAGGATGAATTCTCAAGATAACAGGAGGACTAGAATAGATACAATGATATTGGAACACCATAAATGATACATTGGTGTTATGAAAAAAAAAAAAAAAAAAAGGAGACAAATATAAATTGTATACAAGGATGCCTCGAGAGTGACAACATGGATACATATTGTCAAGAGTATAAGCAGTTGTCTTAAAAGAGAAAATAAAGTAATACGGAACCCAATGTAGAAAATTCATGATGATTTGGAAACTATATTTTTCTTTTCCCTTATATTTCATAATATGATAGTAACACATTCGTCTGTTGGTTGCTGAATAATGTCATGTTTGAAAATTGATGTATGGGAAGTCAAAGAAGATCTTTGAAGAATAAATATATATATAAAATAATATTTCTAGGGAAGAGTTCAAAAAAAAAAAAAAAAAAAAAAAAAAAAAAAATACTGTATTGACAGAAAAGAAGGAATGATTAGAAATAACTGACTAATGGACAGGATCACCACCAGACGTACGGATATTGGAGACAAACATCACATATTTTAAAAAAAATAAAAATAAAAAAAAAAAATATAGAACATTTTCTACAGTGACGGACTTAGAACGAATTTATACACTTACCATTTAGAAAATGTCTATAACAAGGAAACATTCAGATAGATAAATAAGGATAAGCCATGAGGTTTTAATGCTTTTATTGTGAAAAATGATTACTTATAAAAATGATGCTGGTCGTATTATCGTCTGATACATATGCATATTATGTTTAGAGATGTTTTCTACATGTAATAATGAGCAAGTGGCTCATTCACACAAAAAAAAAAAAAAAAGAAGAAGATGATGAGTACCCATGAAAACATTGGCTATTCTATGAAAGTGGATTGCCATTACCATAGGAATTAGAGATTTTGGACATTTCTTGGAATATTGCAGAGTACTTGGGAAATAGAATAAATAAGTACGCCAGAAAAAAAAAATTTTTTTTTAGTACTTGCAGGCTTTTAATATGGAGCAAATAACAGTACAGAAAAGAGATAACACCCCTACCACATCCAAGAGAATGTAATCAACTATATTTTTGAATGAAATGTAATAGATTATGATAATCCAGCCAAGTTCTGCAAATAAGATAGTTTATTGTTCATTCCCCAGTGTTGCCACTCGTCACATTTTTTTTTTTAGTGATGACCTTATGAGTGTTTTGCAGATTTTGTTGGGCAGTGTTGCCAATTTGTAAATTTGGTGAAAAATATTATGATGTGATGAATAAGTTACACTTTTTGAAGTTGATGTCCACTACTAGTTTTTTTTTACATAGCAGACGACCTCATATAGACATAGGACCCCAGTATAGGAATTAGATTAAATTTTTTGGAAATATTTTTGGACTTAGAAAAATTTTTGAACTTTAAATTTTTCTGAAAAATTTTTTTTTGAACTTAGAAATTTTTGGGGATGGATTTTTGTTATTGATAGTACTCAAATGTCTCTCCTACGGGATACATTTGCGGAGCCCCGGGATCTATATGTGGCCGTGTACATAGTTGTTCCTTTGGAAACAGACTATATTCTTACAAGACAGAGGAAGCACAGACCACCCCATAATTTTATATTTTATGAGAAACAGAAAATAATAAATAGTGTCACATATTTAGGGTAGAGTCGCTTCTACACGCCATTTCTAATAATTGGGTGATTTCCCCTGACCAATCGGATAGCTCAGATTTACCCCGGGGAAAGTGGAACAACGACGCCATTTGGCAGTAGAATGAAAGAGCGCAACTCAAGAGGTCGTATCTGGTCCAGCTCTACATATTTCTTAGTTTGAGAAAATCAAACTTCAACATTTCTTATAAAATGTGTATTTCAGGACATTGAGTGGTTATATATATATATTTCTTACTGGCGTAAGTAGTGACAATCGTTAAATATGTATTTTGAATAGAGCTCCCAACCCTAGTCGCAGCAGAACTAGGTTCGAGGATTTGAGTCAATTTGCAAAAAAATAGTCTTACACCTCAAACCATGTAGAGTAGAAAATATTCTTGTGTTGGAAAGCATTTAACTCAAGGAATGCTTATGACGATAAAGAAATCAAGGACAAATCTGAGGAGATGGGTAAATGTCGTCAAACCTAAAATAAGACTGTAACTTAAAAGAAGGAACACGGTGGAATGAGAAGGTTCGCCATATTTGACAATTGAGTAGGCCTACGAGACAAGGATGCAAAAAGGGATTTTTGCATCGATGAAAGCATCTGATGAGATGATAGAATTTTATTATACTTATTATTGTAAAAATGTTCTGAATTCCAGACTTTGTTGAAATTTTAAGTTTCATGCTGAAAGATATTAAAAGTTTTGCATGAAATCGAACGCTGTTGAAAAGGTGAATTACTACAGTTTTGAGATCTAGATAAGAAATCTATCCATTTCAATTAAATTCGCTACATCAACACCTAAGAGAAGAAAATCGAACCTGGTAACACAAATTTAAGAGAGAAATCTAAATCTCTGGTGATTAGGCCAGTTAAACATCTGCTCTCTGTAAAGAAAACTGAAAATACTGCATATACCGGCACTGCCACATGAAGGTAATATGGTGCCGTTCCAGTCCTAAGGAACACCTGCCCCGGCTACACTAACCCCAAAATGTTCTGCCATCTTTCTTTGGCTGCTGCTTTCCAGAAAATGTAGAAGATCAACCTTTTCCTTCATCGTCAGCTCCTTGAGTTCTTTCCTTTGGGTCATCAAAAAGGTTAGGTTAATTTTGTCAACGATAAAGTGTATAAAACACAGTCTGAGAGAGAACTTACAGTTTAGTAGTTGAATTACTATCAACCGGCAGGGCAGTCATAGCAAGAATGAAGATTTGTGTGTGTGTGTAAAACTTTTGCCTCGTTTTGGCGAGGCGTGTCCCATTCAACCTAGTCGGTTATATTAGGGCGCATGTCCAAATAGAAAAGACCTTTAGGTCTCAGGGTAGTATAGAATTATATTGCTTAGAAGTTGGTCTTTTTATACTGCATGTTTGCGAAAAAATCAAAGAGGTTAGGTTAATTTTCTTTGTCGGCAACCATCATTCAAAAAGCGGTCAGAAAGCCTGTGCCGACAAAATTCAAATACACTGATTTTTTAAAAACTGGTCAAGTAATAGAGGGTAAATTACTATTGTGTGTCATAGTCCAAGTGGTCAAGATACAACTTACAGAGGTGGTCAACTTATAGAGGTCGTCTTCCATTGAGTACATGTGGTGCGTGTCCGGTCTATGAAAATGTGGTCAACTTCGGGAGGTGGTCAATGTAGGGAGGTGGTCAACTATGGAGGTTCTACTGTATATATATACATACATACATACAGAATGTGACCCGTAAAGAGAAGTTGCTGGTGATGAAATTGTGAAAACCAGTATGGACAAAATAGGAAACAAATAACAAACAAATAAACAAAAACAAGCAACACAATTAGGATGAGGCAGAAAAATGCTTCTTCCGACGTCGCTTCGCAGCATATGCGAAGAGCAAAACACAAAGCCAAGCACAGTCAGCTGATCGGATGAATTTTGATTTTGTCAGATTTCAAAATCATAAGCAGCGTCCAAAAGTCTAATTCTGCCGCTATAAGCGAAATCCAATTACATTCATGTAAACAAATGAGAGATTGAACGAAAGAGAACCGAACGCAGCTGTCGATCAACCCAGGAACGTAATGTTCTTCATCGACCACGCGCCAAGTACAGATAGGTGAGGTCATACACGCAACAACAAAAAGTTATTCAGTGATCCTGGAACTGGTGTCGAAATCTGGTAACTGGTTCCGTTCGCATACCACTCCTTCCCCATCATCATCAAAAATTCCATGGTTGCTCCTTATAAAGCATAGAACTTCTCGTTTCGCTCAGCACCGTTGTTCCATCTGCTTGTATCGCTCATTTGGTGTGTTCCTCATCATCATATATTTTTGTAGCACCTATATGTAATTCTTGTCCTTGTCACCTGTCCGTAACTGTGGCTGACAAAGGGTAAAACCCAAAACGTCTCTTGTTTCCTGTGTACCGTTAACTTGTAAAACTGATTTCATACCATTTTATTGTTTAATGTAATCTATAGAGCATAGGGCCACAATTGTAGCTAATCCGCAGGAAGCCTGCACCAAAGCATTCATGTCATCTTGAAAAAGTCGTTTCTGTAGCAATTTTTTTTTTTATGATGAGGTTTTAGCCCCACACAATCCTCTTGAAATAAGTTAGAATGTTGACAATGCTCATTTCTGCTTCTTTTTTTTTGTGTTCTTGTATCCACTGTTATGGGATGAAAGGTCACAAGTTGGGGGGTGTTACAGGTTTTACGATCAAATGAACGTGTTGCAACCTGCTGCACTATTATGTTGTGTTTTCTGTCTATGTCTTTCACGCCTTCAACCCAAGTTCTCATGGGTCCTCGTGTATTCCTAGTCGCTTCCATTCTGCGTTCACACACCCGTACTGCTGGATAATGGATTATATTATGTAATAATTAACTCCTGATGCTGTATGGTAGATTTCATTCTGCGGTCCTACATCCGTGCTTCTGGATGGTGTTATCCGTTCTGCGGTCCTACATCCATGTTTCTGGATGGTGAAATCCGTCTGCGGTCGTACATCCGTGCTGCTTGATCGTGGAATCTATTCTGTGGCCATAAACCTGTGCTGCTGGATGGTGAAATCCGTTCCGCGGTCCTACATCCGTGCTTCTGTATGGTGAAATCCGTTCTACGGCGCTACATCCGTGCTTCTGGATGGTGAAATCTGTTCTGCGGTCCTACATCCATGCTTCTGGATGGTGAAATCTGTTCTGCGGTCCTACATCCATGCTTCTGGATGGTGAAATCCGCTGTTTACAAGAGGAAAAGTGAACTCGGGCGCGGACCTCTGAGAAAGCAAGGGTTAGATCTGGGATTTGGTATGGTCGCCCGTCTCAGACACAGTTCCTTACTTCCCGAAATCACTTCAACATCTGAATGAGCTGTTAAGATATCCAGAGGGCTGACTCTTATAGTTAGAAGTCAACCCACAACACAACAAGGTAACTGAGAAGAAGCCACAACTGACCGCTATTTGTGAGGGATTTGTAGATCGAAGCTTCAAACAGCCGCAGACTACGAAGTACCACTGTGTCTGAGGGTTCAACTAGTGGTGAAAAACGTGAGACAGTTTTGAAAATTGTGAACTGTTTAACAGTGGACCAACACTGTTCCTGGCATAAGCATAGCGTCTTCAATGTCCAGATGTTTAAACGACCGAGGGAAGTCAGTTACTACAACGTGTCAAGCAAGTTAAGTACAACTTAACGTAATAACACAAACCAAGACATCCAAGCCAATAACATGATGAAAATGACCAAACAGTGGCAGTATATTTGTGTGTGTGTGGTAAATTGTGTAAAATACTGTGTAAAATCTTGTAAGATATTGATATACCAAGGTACTAGTTTCTTTTACTATACATCATTAATCAATAAAGCTCATTTCTTCTTCTTCTTCTTCGTTCGCCCTGAAAAGGACGGTGGTTGCGTTGTGTCTGTTTACGCCTAAGCTGTGATATCTGCACCTTTCGGTCGACACATCCGACTTCAGCACGGCATTTTTTAGGGACCGGGTTTGCCTTCCCATTGCAATCCGCACTCGCTCAGCCAGACTGCACTGCTGCAGACTGTTTCCAGGACCACCACGTGGAGGTGGAGTGCGGTCTTGACCAGCTCTGGTTCGCTGGTCCTGATGCAAGCAGTACAGCTATGGGTCGCTGACTGCATTCACTATTGCTGCATCTTGGGGTCCCAATAAAGCTCATTGATTTGTTTATAACTGCAGTTATTGAATTCTTTAAATTTCCAGTTATAATTATGTTGTGTGGTCAATGAAATATTAAGAATTTAACACTGGTAGGGAATAAATACGAGCTGCATTCACATATTTATAGAGACACTCTTGGAGCATAGGACAGGTCTAACGAGAAGGTGACTTACTTCACAACTCTCTTCTACCGCTACCATCTAAAATTGTGCTGTTAACTGCCTGACTTGTCTTGTACCATTCCTGCAACTAGTTCGCCAGTTTTCTTCTCCATTTCTGGGAACTATACTTTCTATTTTTTTATCCAACATCCATCTCGCCACACACCCGTCCTCCTATATGGTAACTCTGTTCTGCAATCTTATACCCATGCTGCTGGATGGTGGCTTTCATGTTGATGTTATATGCACCAATGCTGTTTAGTGGTGGCTTTAATTTTGAGGCCATACACCTGTGCTGTCGGACGGTGGATTCCGTTCTTCGACCATACATCCGTGCTGCTAAAACAAGGGTTTCATTTTGAGGTTCTATAACTCGTGCTGCCAGATAGTCGGGATTTATTTCCATTTTGAGGTTCTATAACTCGTGCTGCCAGATGGTCGGGATTTATTTCCATTTTGAGGTTCTATAACTCGTGCTGCCAGATAGTCGGGATTTATTTACATTTTGAGGTTCTATAACTCGTGCTGCCAGATAGTCGGGATTTATTTACATTTTGAGGTTCTATAACTCGTGCTGCCAGATAGTCGGGATTTATTTCCATTTTGAGGTTCTATAACTCGTGCTGCCAGATGGTCGGGATTTATTTCCATTTTGAGGTTCTATAACTCGTGCTGCCAGATAGTTGGGATTTATTTACATTTTGAGGTTCTATAACTCATGCTGCCAGATGGTCGGGATTTATTTCCATTCTGCCTCAGTATATTCTTTCACTGCTCCATAAGTGGAGGCTTGTGAAGACTTCCATAAGTGGAGGCTTGTGAAGACTTCCATAAGTGGATGCTTGTGAAGACTTCCATAAGTGGAGGCTTGTGAAGACGGAACAAGACGCAAGACGGAGAAGAGAATTAGAGACACACTTCAAAGACATAAAGAAGATATCGCAAGACCTTGAACGGATAGCAAATTTCAGGAAGGCCTGCCGTGAACATGTTGAAGGCATATGTTCTACAGGAAGCGGCTAGTGAGCTACAGGCGCGGGGTTTCCAGGTCGCTACAGAACAAAAAAAAAAAAAAAACCAAAAAAAACAAGATCAAGTAAACCAATCAGCATCAAGCGCATATCAACTCATAATGGAAGCGACCAGGAGAAGAATAATTGAGGGGTTATGGAAATCTTCAAGAAACACAACTTAACAACACACCAGTACGCACTAAGTACACTGGATCGGAAACCCAGTAATCAACCCCACCGTCGGCACTTACGACATAAGCACTAAATTAACAAGAAAGCAAGAAGTGAGTAAGATAGGGCGTTAAGTTTTTGATTCTGTTCTGTGAGGTTCACGACAGCCAAACAAACTACTTCTGTTTACATTTTCAAAAGATTTTTTTATGTATTTTACTTCGTTCTCACTTTCTTTTGTCTTGTTTGTCCCTGACGAAAGGTTCGTGATCGTAACGCAGGTATTTTCTTTAGTCAATAGTCCTAGTTAGACGCACAATCTATTTTTGTTAAACCAGCAATAAAATGTAGGCCAATTTTAAGTAATTTATTTAACTTGATTCAATCTGGTAATTTATGTATAAAAATGTTGATGTTCCTAAACAGCGCCTAGAAAAACCCCATCAGCAACCGTAACTGCCAAATCTAAGCCACAAAACAAGACAAGATAACTTTTAGACACCGACATACGGTTACCTCAAGAACCAGGTGCCCGCTGTTCTACGCACGTGATTTCAACACCTTTGTCATTACTGCTATCGTGCCGAAATATGTATGTAGTATAGGCACTCTCTCTCTCTCTCTTTCTCTCTCTCTCTTTCTCTCTCTCTCTCTCAGCAATAAACATCGGCCTGGTCTAAACAGAATCGATTCGTTCCAAACTCCAAAATAACCTCCTGCTCAAACGACAAAGATGGGATTGCACAATACGTGAGTCAGATGCGTGCGTTCTGTGAGTATTCATGACGTCTGATGTAACTGTACGCGTGTAACTCGACTAGTTATAGACCTAGCAGCTCACCTTACCCCAGACATCCGCCAGATCTATGTCAAGTGAAAATCAAATCTTTGGATCCCTAGCTAGTTTAAGCCAAAACTTCAGCCGTAGACGACAAATACGCTGGTCCGTATATTACATCATTTCTGTTTACATTCTATTCTCCCTCCCTTTTCTGCCCTGCTCCTTAAGAAGCACGGAGGCCAGTAATAAAACTGGCATCTTTGCAGGAAACCTGTGCCAAAGCCCTTTGTGCACTCTTGAAGTGGTAGATTCTGTAGCGATTTGATGTATACGAATGATGTTCTTGTCAACGTAGCGAGAACGAAGAACAAATATTTACTTACTGACTTAGTCGGTTCTCTTCTACCCTGGAGTGTAGAGGTTTGCCTGAGAGAACGCCATACTATCCTATCAGCTGTCTTTCTCCTGGCCTGGTTCCAATCTAGTCCTCGGTCCCTTGGAGATTGTCTAATGTTGTCCTCCCAGGGGATTCTGGGTCGTCCTGGAGGTCTGCATCCCTGGCACGAAGAACGAATGTGGACTGTCATCAAAAACCATGTCTACGATATAACACACACAGATTAATCCGCCAGCACAACACAAGCTGACCCGTGTAGTTCCATGGCACCTCTGAGGTCATAAAGAAAGAATATGCCGACTGATCCATGATGCACCTCCTAGCAGACGACTAGTATGAGGTTGTGCATGTTGCTAGCATCTTCATCTTGTAAAACGAACTGCTACAGAAATCGCCGCTGAAACAACATAAGTTTTGACGCAGGATTCTATGAGGGGACCATCTGCAGTGGATAACACAAGCTAGTGAACTGAACGCCACCTTGACATGCTGACACTCCAGCAAGTTCCAGTTTCGGTAAATTGAGGAAATAACTCCAAGGTGCTCAACATTTGATTTATTCCTACGTACACATGTACAATATATGACCCATCTCCTATGTCTCGGGATTTGTACCAAAACCACGTCTGCGCAAGTGAAAAAAATCGGGGGGAGGGGCTGGGCAGATAATATTCAGAAATGAACAGAACAACTAACAACTTTTGCAGCGATAAAAATAATGGCACACGGTAGACTAATGAGGTAACAATAAAGCCCTTCGACTTTTGCTGAGGGAGACAGAGCACTTATGGGTTTACCCGGATTACAATGATGTAGATTCTGATATACTGGAACAGTAAAGCTTTCACAGCAGGATGATGCCCCAACGACTAACTAAGCTATGGGACTACGGAAGGAAGCAGAGATATATTACTAGCCACTGCAGACTAGAAGTTTACTAGTTAAAATTATAGGTAACATTTTCAGTAACTAGCTGGAACGTGTCACGTCAGAAAACTCTCAATAAAAGTGTACATACTTAAGTAAGGGTAAGGTAAAGGATCCCGTTACACGCCTATTGAGGCATAAAGTGCACAATGATAAACCCACGCCAGTACAGATTACATGTGGAAGCTGTGTTCAACTATGGGATTTAACAAGTGTAGGTAAGACAGTCACAGAGAGAAAGATTGTCATTACCTCTCTGCTCCCCAGGGAGCACAGGCCTTCAACAAACCCATGCCAAGACTTCCTGTACTGTGCCATCCGTTTCAGGTCTTTCCATTTATTTTTCTGTATCTCTCTGCCTCTCTTACCCTGGGGATTCCAGAATAAGTACGGCACTGTACTGCTATCAACAAGTTTCCTGAATGTGTGTCCAATCCAAAGATAGCATCTTCTGACATTTTGTTCCACAATCACAACTCTGACAAGGCTGCAAAGACCAGAAGAAAATGGACATATCTAACTGCGCAAATATGTCGCATATGAGAACCTGTTTGTTTTCAAAGCTCTGTACAGCCAAGAGATTTAACAGGTGCAGGTAAGACAGCCAAGAGATTTAACAGGTGCAGGTAAGACAGCCAAGAGATTTAACAGGTGCAGGTAAGACAGCCAAGAGATTTAACAGGTGCAGGTAAGACAGCCAAGAGATTTAACAGGTGCAGGTAAGACAGCCAAGAGATTTAACAGGTGCAGGTAAGACAGCCAAGAGATTTAACAGGTGCACATAAGACAGCTTGCCCAATGGGCTGATCACCCGTTGGCTTGTCACACCGATTACGGAAACAACGGCAGATGGATCTATTTGTTGTTGCCCTAAAGACGCCGCTAGGCGTGATGGGAAACTGCAACAGAGAAAATCAATCTGCTGTTGCCCTTAAGACGCCACAAGGCGTGATGGCCTCTGACTGCTTGGTCGGTCTTTGGCTAAGGACGGAAGAAGAAGAAGACATAAGACAGCAATGAGCGTCCTACTGTATTGGCTAAACGGTTAGAGAGATTTCCTCTAGCGGCACAGTTATCGGGTTCCGAGATCGAAACATGATAGCTCCGGTGAACCCGGCTGTAAATGAGTATCTGACTCTGTTCACGAGTTGAGGAAGGCAAAGGCAGCGAGGAAAGGAACTTGGTAACTCCACCTCATAAAAAAGCTGGACCTAGTATAGGTGAAGTCTATAAAACCACTCCCTTACAGCTGGTTTCTGCTAAAGGACCACCTCTACCCTATGAGACAGCCACGGAGAGAAAGAGAGAGAGAGTGTGTCTCTCAAGGATGCAAACACTGGAGAAAGAGAGTGTGTCTCGAGGACACAAACATTGGAGCTGAATCCGTTTAAATAATCCCATCTCATAAACAAATTCAGGGCTCCTCTCCTTGTTACCGTAATGAGCCCAACAACGTATGACATGACGACGATTACAAATGACCGATGACGCAACAAGCGACAAAACAATGTTACAACAGAAGAGAAACTTTCAACCGCAACAACAACAACAAAAAAGAGAAAACATAGCCAAGTGGATGTTGACAAATAAATGAGCTAACTTGTAAACTAACTAACGGCATACACCTGCATTCTATAACAATAAATAAAAACAATTCAGGATAATTACCAATACGAAATAACGACACAATCAAGTAACTCAGGGAAAGTAGAACTAACAACGATGAACAAAACTAAACAACGTCAGTTGACTAGCAACAATTAACTACATGCGCAGCTAAACAATATCTAAGACAAACGGAGGTTCTCTATACGCTCTCTGATGGCACATACTGCCGTCCCAGTCAAATGTACACAACTTACTTTCACTCACTATACCGGTTATTTCTTCTGTACTTTTTCATCAAAACCTGACACACGGGCCGCAATTTACGTGTCTAACACCGTTGTGATTCTCAACCGGGCTGTACGCGTTTTCGTGGGGAATGAATTCAAGATCTGACAGAGCAGTTAAGATATCCAGAGGGCTGACTCTTATAGTTAGAAGTCTTATAGTTGGGGGGAGAGAAAGAGAGAGAGAGAGGAAAAAAAACCAACTCTTTCTTCGATAATCTAAGGGTGTATCTGAAAACCTGGCCGACCCTCCAGAGGATACCTCGGCCACAAAGGTTGAGAACCACAGTAGTACCGCATACGACTTTTGTCAAGTATCAATCTAAAGCCCAACCATGATAAAAACTCTATCTGTCGCATTAACAAATAGTTTTACCGCCAGTTAAGAAGGTACTTAATGCCAGCTATATATATTTTGTTTTTAATCCTTATCGATAAGGATTTTTGCTACAAGCTTGAAGAAATGAACAGACCTTTAACGACCGTATAAAAGAGGTGTCATAGTTTACACCAACTACATTCATGTTGTTATGACAAGCCATACATGTCATGTCATGCCGTATAAGCTTACAGTCTTCCGTGTTACTTGCACGATATCTTCGAGCATTTGGATATGTAATAACGGTCAGATGAGATGGAGTGCTATCTACACATCGAAGGTTTGGCTGACTTGCATCTCTGTCACAGATGGAAATAGTGCAGCAGTGATCATCCACTTTTGCCCCTCCCCATCTAGTTTATTTTTTGCTACAGGAACGATCGATTCACAAGTGCAATTGACACGTGAGCCGTCTGGCAATTAAGCACGGTGGAACACACAGAGAGAGAGAGAGAGAGAGAGAGAGAGAGAGAGAGAGAGAGAGAGCGCGGAGCATGGTGTAATAGATTCTTTGATCAGGGGCGATGTTAAGTCTGAGACGGACCTTGGATTGTAAAAACTTTCAGGGGAATTAATTGCGTAGCTGATATTCGGCAAGGCGGAGATGATGAAAGTCAAGCCAGAGAGGTTGTCGGCGGCAGAGGTGGTAAAATTACCTTTGATTCAAGAATCGAACGGCAAATGGGCTCGGGTCTGGCAGTAGGTGTGACTTTCGCATTAAAGAGCGATAGAACGGAATTTACGGATATATACCATGTCTCTCTGATAGCCATGATCAGTTGTTCAGAAATCTATCTGAAATTCACTAGCTCGATATCTTAAATTTCTCGTACAGAGTGAAAATTAATAGATTTTCGTGGAGTGTTTCATTTTTCTGATTGCGGTAATTTATATACTAGCCTTTAAGTGATTTAGTTTTTTTTAAAGTTTTCATTATATACTACTCGTCAAAAGTCAAGGGCCACTTAGAAAAACCTTGGTTGAAACCATAAAACAAATCTGATATAAACGTAATTGGTATCAATCAAAACGGCATTTATTGAATACCAAATTGACATGTCACGTAAAGACATGGAAACACACATTCAAACGCAATGAAGCTGTGAAGTATGTCACCCACCTTTTCAAAAGTCACACAATAGATATTGGACAAATAGACATTTCAAAATCGGGTATGACCACTGTTTGCAGCAAGGCATTCAAGACAGCTTAGACGCATCGAGTCCACACGGGTCCGAAGAGTATCCTGAGGAACAGGTTGCCATTCTTGAAGCAGAAATGCAGTCAGCTGTGCAACATCCATTGGCAGGGGGTGATTTGTTGACAATCTTCGACCAAGGACATCCCAGAGGTGCTCAATCGGAGAAAGGTCAGGTGAATGAGCTGACCACGCCATCCTGATAATCCCATGTTGCTGAATAAACTCATTCACCACACGAGCTCGATGGGGTCGAGCGTTATCATCTTGGAGGATGGCATTACCACCTATGGCCTCCAGAGCAGGCTGAACAATTGGTCTCAAGATTTCGTTCTGGTATCTTGGGCCGGTCAAGTTGCCTTGGATGATGTAGAGTGGAGTCCTGCCGTGTCTGTAGAAGCCTCCTCAGTCCATGACAGAACCCCTACCATAACGATCCACCTCTCGAATTGTGTCATCAGTAAATCGCTCTCCTGGTCGTCTCCAAACTCGAATCGTGCCATCATTGAATGACACAGTGAAGCGAGATTCATCAGTAAAGAGAACTTGACTCCATTGTTGCCTTGTCCATCGGATGTGCTCGCAACACCAAGCAACACGGGCTCTGCAATGAGCAGGAGTAAGAGGGATTCTGACTGCAGGACGTCGAGAAGCCAGTCCAAATTCATGTAAACGTCTGCGAATGGTGCTTTGACTGACATTAACGTTTACAGTTTGTCTCAGCTGACATCTTAGAGTGGAACAAGTCACTGTTCGATAGCGCAGGGCTGACAACAAGAGGTACCGGTCATCATGTCTATTGGTGCATCTAGGGCGACCTGGCCGGTGGCGATCCTCCACACTTCCTGTGGCCTGAAATATCTCCAAAATTCTTTGGATAGTAGAGTGTGACACTGCAAGCCGTCTAGCAACCTCACGGACATATAAACCACTTTCAACCCACGCTATAGCCCTCATTCTTTGTAAGGTGTCAAGACTTCTTCTCGGTGGCATGGTTTTTGCAAGTGATGAAACTACCCTAAGTCTGCTGATTGTTAAACAAATTAAGAGTGAACTCTGTTCATGAAAAGTCGCCATTGCACGTGGAATGTCAATCAGCACGATTACTTCACCTGTTTGGTTGTACGGAAGTTTGAAAAAAAAAACAGATTTAAAATGTGAATTTATGGTCAGCAAACCAAATTGCACGTGATCACCATGGTTGTCGGTGAGTTGTTTTTATGCTTAACGTGCATAGAGGACTGTCAGAGGAAGATATTACACCCATTTTTACTAAAAACTTCCTTCATTTAATCATTCTATGCGCTTATATAAAAGTGTATTGAAAATAATAGGGTGGGGTGGCCCTTGACTTTTGACGAGTAGTATATTTCACTGAGATTTTCTGTGATAATTAAATAACTTATAGCTAAATCTTTTTCAGCCGTAAAGTGAATTTCATTACTCGCTATTTCCCAGTAAGAGATGTTTTAAATTGACCAGTACATACATTAAATAACTGTCTACTGACGGTATATATTATTTACTTCTATCCATTTTATGTAATTTTTTTAATGACTAGTGTTCATATCACGCGTTAAAAAACGATAGGATAAGCTAGACACGTGTGTTTTAAATCTAATTTATAACGGAGTGGTGAAGAGGTCCTATTTTAAACACGTGTTACATATGATAGATAATTTGGTTAAATGTTTATACGAGTATTTTCTTTCCTAAAATTTAGGCTGATCAACCTGAGTACTAGCGGTTTTTTTATGGCCATATGAACTTATGATCATAAACTTATAATATTATAAGCATCCAGGGATATTTAATATTGACGAGCTTATTGCTGAGACCTGTATGGTCCAATTTTCCTCATTTTCATGAGAGAAACCAGAATAGAACCATTAAATTATAATATTAACTGGACCAGAACTATTACCAGATTTACTTATATCAATCTCATCAGCCAGCTGTGGCGAACTATATTGTCAGCAACATTTGTGTAACTTAACCTAGCGTCTCAGCCACCTGAGGCTAAACAACCTAGGAAATATATATGTTCTATTCATCCTACGTCGGCGATCACCACGCATGAACCTTACTCCAACCAACTGAAGACATAGATAACTTATTGTATCCAGGACAAATTAAATCACCGACTCTAGCGACTCCCGTGAAATTTGCAGTCAGCAACTACGGCGAGTCTGGGGCTGGATTTGGCAAAACTTAAATTTGACACTAAATAGTCGTATTACTTATTAGTGTATTTCCTTGGAATGCCTGCGACAACTACTGGGGTAAGCAAAAGTCTGAAAGTGGCCACTGAATGGGTGGTAATTGAATGAACGGAGAAAGGAATTTATGTCTTTTGTTAACATCATAAACTTATGTAGTTTCTTCTTTCTTTTTTTATCTCACTAATCTTAGTCACGGGATAGATTACATTAGGAACCTATTCTTTTCCCATACTGACTATTTCATAACTTATTGTTAACTTTTGATCTTTTGGGTTAATTAACCTCTGTTAGGATCGTCTTTTCTTTTCCTTTACCAGAGGGGGAGAACCTATTTGATTAATTTCTTCTTTTGCAATTTTGTCTGTAAACCATGATCTAGTGATGTATATGCTTATTGTTGTGATCTTCTATTGATAATAAACTTTACTAAACCTTCAGTTATCGTGTCGGTCAACCCCTATCCATTATATGTTATTCATAGTTTGTTTTCACGTTCGTGCGTATTTGTCACAGAATTGTGTGCATATGAGTGCAGTGTAACTTGTATTTTCGTACAAGGAGAGAAAGTGCGTCTGATTTAAATTTAGTCGTCCAGATAGGCTGGATTAGATAAATTATTCTATCCAGAGACTGTCCTGTCTCTTACACGATCACCTCGTGATAAAACCATTTCTTACCCCTTACTTTCACATTGTCATCACTATCACTTCTGCTCAGACAGGACTATAAACATCTATTACCTATCTGATAAAATTTACGACAATCTCCAACACTCTCTGAAGGGGCTGGTTTTGAAGAAAACGTGGAAACATGTCCTCAGTTCCTTATGTGAAATCCTTGGCACCATTTGCGTTTCGGAACTCAGAATTTTTCGGATTTCGGGGCGGCAGTGTGGTACATGTACTGTTTATAAAGGTAACATCCTAGTGAGGTCTGTAGCAGCATTCAGTAAGCAAACACATTCATATTTCTAACATTCCTGTTCATATTAACAAAGCGGTGAGTGGCAGAGTGGTTAGACCGCTTACTTCTAGAAGCAAAGTTACTGGGCAGCGTCACGCTCAAGAGATATTTGTGGGATTGAACTAAGAAATTGCGTCCTGTGAAAGACAGGTGAGGCTGACATATTCAATTATTTTACTAGAAAGACGGGGAGGAAAAAAATTATATATAATAATGATAAAGGTAATACCTTCCTGAAAACCACTAAACCGTTTACGATAATGTTATCTTACGAAGTACTTGTAGCACAAACGACCAATAACGGCCTTCATCCGGGTTATCTCCCTATCAATCTAGTCATGACCGACTGACAAGATTTCAGAGTGGATTAAAACAGGCAGACACGATTGTAGAGTGAATTGAAACAAACAGACACGAGTGTAGAGTGAACTGAAACAGACAGACAAGATCGTAAAGTGCAGTGAAATAGACATACAAGATTTTAAAGTGCATTGAAACAGACAGACAAGATTGTAAAGACGATTCAAACAGACAGGCAAGCTTTAGAGTGGATTGAAACTGACGAAATGATTGTAAAGTGGAGTGAAACAGACAGACATTATTGTTGAGTGAATTCAAACAGACAGATACTATAGCAGAGTGGATTGAAACAGACGACCTTTAGAATGGATTGAAACAGACAGACATGTGTGTAAAGTGGATTGACACAGACAGACACGACTGCAGAGTGGATTGAAACAGACAGACACGGGAGTAGAGAGGGTTGAAACAGATAAACAGGATTGTAAAGTGAATTGAAACTGACAGACAAGGTTGTAAAGAGGATTCAAACAGACAGACAAGATTGTAGAGTGGATTGAAACATATAGACAAGATTGTAGAGTGGATTTAAACAGACAGACATGATTGTAGAGAGGACTGAAACAGGCAGACAAAATTTTCAAGGACTGAAGTACAGGAAGGACTGAAGAAAGGATTAAAACAGGCAGACAAGATTTTATATAGAAATGAAACTGATAGACACGATGTTAGAGTGGTCTGAAGCAGACAGGTAAGATTAAGAGTGGTCTGAAACAGACAAACAAGATTTTAGAGTGGACTGAAAAACACACACAAGATTGTAGAGTGGACTGAAACAGACAGACACGAGTGTAGAGTGGATTCAAACAGACAGACACGCTTAAGAGTGGATTGAAACAGACATACACAAGTGTATAGTGGATTGAAACAGACAGACCGAGCGTAAAGCGGATTGAAATATACAAACAGTATTGTAAAGTGAATTGAAACATACAGACATGATTGTAAAGAGCACTCAAACAGATAGACACGATTGCAGAGTGAATTGAAATAGACAGACAAGATTGTAGAGTGGATTGAAACAGACAGACAAGTTTTAGAGTGGATTCAAGGTGGCAAAAAAAATTGTAGCGTGAATTGAAACAGACAGCACAAATGTAGAGTGCAGTAAAACAGGCAGGCATGAGTGTAGCGTGGATTGAAATCGACAGACACGAGCGATTAAAACAGACAGAAAAGATTTAGAGTGGATTAAAACAGACAGACACGAATGAAACAGGTTTGTAAAGCGAACTGAAACAGACAAGCTTTAGAGTGAACTGAACCAGACAGAGGGACCGAAGACGCAGCAAACGAGATAATGCAGTCAGCGACTCATAGCTTGGCTGCTTGCGTCAGGGTCAGCGAACCAGAACTGACCAAGACCCTACTCCACCTCCAAGTGGTGGTCCTGGAAACAGGCTGCATCACTGCAGTCTGGCCGAGAGAGTACGGATCGAAGAGGGAAGGCAAACCCGGTCCCAAAAATGACATGCTGAAAACGGGTGTGTCGAGCCGAAAGGCGCAAATATCACAGCTTCGCTGTAAACGGCGACACAACGTAACCAACATCCTTTTCAGGACGAACGCAGAAGAAGAAGAACCAGACAGACAAGATTGTAGAGTGGATTAAAACAGACAGACAAGACTGCAGAGCGGATTAAAACAGACAGACAGAAACAAACAACGTTGTAGAGTGGATTGACACAAACAGACACGAATGTAGAGTGGACCGAAACAGAAACGATTCTGAAACACTATAAACATTTACCAAACAATTTCGTTGCCGCACTGCACATGCACCATACTACCGAGTTTCGCACCATACTACCGAGTTTCGCACCATACTGCCGAGTTTCGCACCATACTACCGAGTTTCGCACCATACTGCCGAGTTTCGCCAGGAACGGGCCTCCAGTGCTCGCAATTGCCTCACACCCATAAAATAATTCTTTATTCTATTTCTCTGTACCTAGGACCTCTCAAACCATACTTTGGCCCTATAATTATAAACAATCCATCCACTAAGTCTTGGATCATCTGATTAGAACCCATTTCTCCACGCAGCCTAGGATCCAGTGATTACACAATCTCTCCACATAGTCTTGGATCCTGTGATGAGAACTCATCACTCCACACATTCTTGGATCCTGAGATTACACACAGTCCTTCCACACAGTCTTGGACGCTGTGGTTACACACAATTCTTTCATAATTTCGGGCCCTAAGACTACACACAATTTCCCCCCCCCCCCCACATAGTCTTGAATCCTGTGACTAGAAACAATCCCTTCAGACAGCCTTGGACGCTGTGGTTACACACAATTCTTCCATAGCCTTGGACCCTGTGATTACACACAATCCCTCAACATAGTTTTGAACCATGTGACTAGAAACAACCTCTCCATATAGTCTTGGGCCCTGTAACTAGAAGCAATACCTCCAGTCTTGAGCCCCATGATAACAAACAAATCTTCTCACAGTCTTGAGACATTATCTCCCCCCCCCCCCCCCTTAGTCTGGAGACATTATCTCCCCTCCGCACAGCCTTGAGACATTATCTCTCTTCCCCCCCCCCCGCCCCCCCACACAGTCTTGAGACATTATCTCACCTCCAGTCTTCATACATTATCTCCCCTCCACACAGTCTGGAGACATTATTTCCCCTCCACACAGTCTTGAGACATTATCTCACCTCCAGTCTTGAGACGTTATCTCGCCTCCACACAGTCTTGAGACATTATCTCACCTCCACACAGTCTCTAGAGACACATTATTTCCCCTCAACAAGTCTTGAGAAACGTTATCTCTCCCCCCCACACACACACACAGAGTCTTGCACCTTGTGATTACACCCTCACCTTCTTGTCACAAATTTCACTGTGTTGAGTTACACACAACTTCCCACAACAAGAACTGTTTACGTCTGCTCGTGTTACTGTTATCTGTACAAACAGAACCAAACAAAATCCACAAACCACACAAGGAAACTATGCGCTAGTCACCTGAAACGAACGGACAATTCAGTGTTTGGTGACGGAGATTACAAACTCAAGTGGCAAACATCCGCCTGGCTGGTACGGCAGCCATGGAAATTTACGGTCTCTGGGGCTAGAGTAGAGGAAATGAATTCCCTGAACATCTCTTGAGATATTTCAAATACAAGCAACTATTGGTACCAACGGGCTGATCACCCGTTTGCCAGTCACTTCGATTACGGAAACAACAGCAGATGGATTGATTTGCCGTTGCCCTAAAGACGCCAATAGGCGTGATGGGAAACAATGGCAAAGAAAACCTATCTGCTGTTGCCCTAAGACGCCACTAGGCGTAATGGCCACTGACTGCATTGACGGTCGGTGGCTAAGGACGGAAGAAGAAGAAGAAGAAGAAGCAACTATTGGTATTTTACAGTAATTAGTACAATAATTTTTTTTCTTTTAGTCCAAACCAAGGGTGGCATATTTTAGTTCTATGTCACGTCTTAGGCAGCTAAATTCTCTGGGGGGGAAATAATGTCACTATCTTTTGGCATATCACAATAGGAATGGACCGGAAACAGAGAAAGACAAAGAGAGATAATACTGGACAGTCTGATATCATAGCATGGAAAGAAGTCAACGACAGAACTGATAAATAGTATTGGATATTGGAAGTTGTGGAGAGAAAGGATCGCCTATGTCACATGGCACGATACTTGAAGAAGAAGAACAGACAACGCTGAACACGATGAACACTTCAACTGGCTGCACTTAAATTGCTTCCACACGAAAATTCAACGAAGTATTAACACTCATTGTGTAACAGGTAAAGAGGTAAAGGATTCTGTTACACGCCCATTGAGGCATATTGGGAATATGGTGTTAGGCCCATATTTTCTTGACCATACTGCACACTAGGGGTGATGTGGTCAGCATCACGCCGGCCGCCTAAACCTTCACAGAGTTGCTCTGGTACCCAATTCATGGGGCTGGGTCGACCCCGGAGCCGTTTGAGGTCTAAAATATCCCACCCCAACTGGGGATCGAACCATGGACCACCGAGTTAGGAAGCCAGTGCACTAACCACTGTGCTACCGCGGCTCTTACTCATTATGTGCAATATGAAAATGCCACAAAGTGTTAACATTCGTTATGGTCTTCCATTACTAGCTCTCATTCCGCTCTTGTCTTGGCAGACAAGTAGATCCCAACCTGGTGTAAGTGTGGCCGTTGACAGACAGGCTAGTCTGTTATACCCTACTTCTATTTGGTTGACCGTATAGGTTCGTATCTCTGCCCTGACAGTAGGCTGCTTGTTGTATGGTAAGGAAATTGATTTCTTTCAGACGACAACGTTACTCAGAACAACAGTTGATAAATGATTTACGATGACAGCAGGCTTCATATTAAACGTAGAACTTTATTTACATAAGCCATCGTAAAATAGGCCAAATGCTGTCTCTTGACAACATCTGCAAAATAACATGCCCAACCTTCCACCTGAGGTTGGCAGACCTGTACAACAAGATCAGTAGGTAATATTTCATTGTCACACTGTCTCTAGTGGCTATTGGGGACCACACTTTGCGAACAACTGTTGCCATAATTTGATCTGCCATCTATCTATTCATATGTAAACACGCGTTTCTCTTATGCTCTGATATATTCTTGTGCTTCTACCTTGGTGTATCTTAATGAAACTGGCCTAACCGCCAGGGGTGTAAATTTACCAAATCTAATTTCTAAGCTCAAGTCTATCGGCTGTCAACTGTTCTTCTCATTTACCTAAAAGTTCATCGACAGGTTTTGTGTAAACTCTGCATACCTGGTATCTCGAATACACACTTTTCTCTCAACTGGAAACACTGACATCTCGTCCTCAGAATAAATAAACACTGTCATACACAAATGTGGCAAATATCGAGACAGACGTCTGGGTGATAGTTCAGCTTTTCTGCCACGACAGAAGCAACCAAAACATTGGCTTATCACCCGATGGAACTTCTACTCGCTATCACATCTAGAAGCTAACTATATCACATCTCGGAGCAAAACTGATTAATCTATAATGTCGATCTGCAACGACGACTATTTTCGAACATTCTAGAACACTTTGTCTGACAAACAACTCACAAGGACATACATTCCACGTGCATAATTCCCCTCGCTCACCTGACTAAAATCAAAACAACAACAGTCCTCTACCAAGGGATGTAAGAACAACTCTTGACCCCGTCTTCTCATTCTATCGATTATTCCCCTTAGACTATAAATTAAACTCAGCTAATATCAATCATAAAAATCAATCTCATAAAAATAAATATAACAGAATTTTCCCTCTTAACCACTCTAACGGTTATATAAGCGTACCCCAGAGGATATGAGAAGCTAGTCAAAGGGGGTACGAGGAATATTGGGTAAATAATTAACTATCAGTTATCCTATTGAATCTTCCAAAAGCGTTAGTGAAAAATGTGATGAAATGGAGACGGCGAGTTTTGTTCTCAATCAAATCTAAACCAAGAAACAAACAGTAGGCTCAACATGAGAAGTGGGTATCTCTGTCAAAAACTGAACCAAAAATAAAACTGTTGTTTGACAAGAAACCGAATCAAGGTTCTCACTAATTTATTCCGCTGTGTTCTGATAAACATTTCACAACTATGACACTAACATTTTTGTTATTTTCAGAACAGAATTTTCTTTATGAACAATTCATTAATCTGTATATATTTACTGTCTTATGTGAGTGTTCGATTGACAAGAGTGGTTTCTCGTAGCAAAGGTATCGGGTTCGATTCACCATATCAAGACACACCAGTCTACCCAGCCACAAAGGGTGTCTGACTTTGCTCTTCAGATAGGGAATGAAAAGGCAGCGAGAAAAGGAACTGGTTACCCCACCACTCGATGCTGGACACAGTATAGAAAAGTCTCTAACACTTCAATCCCCTATGGTAGTATCTGCTATGGGACCGTTTTTACTTGTCTTATGCATAGTAAACTCTAGAATTTATTTCCTCTCATACTGAATAGGGGTTACGGAAAGGTTTACTAACATAAGAGGGGTACGGACCCTGAAAATGTTGGGAACCTTTGTTGTAAACTCTGATAAGATCTAACAATGGAAGGCAGTGTCAGGTCTCCGGAGTCTGGGCTGTGAGACAATTAGCCCAGACACTGGATCTTTTTATGTAACAGAGGGGAAAAACGAAAGTAGCTATTTGTCCTGCTGTCAATACTAATCCAATCCCCGCATCTAAATAGGTTTAGTTCCTTGTCGGCCAGATGACAACTTGAAACAACAGTCCAGAGAATGATTTGTCCGGATTTACAAGTTAGTTCCACGGGTATGATGAATTAGGAGAATATGTGAGAATTGAAACAAAACAAAGAAAGAAAGAACATTTTCGAAAGAAAGAAAGACTCGCAGTTCCTCAATGAAGTTAATCTAGTGTTTTTGTTTTGTTTTTTGTTAATTTGTTTCGATCAAAGATTCCTTAAGTTTCTTCCGCTATTTTGATTTCCCCCCCCCCCCCTTTTTTTTTCTATACATGTATTTATGTAAGCCGACGAAGACATATGTCGACAAGTTGGGATGTTTTACTGTTACCCAGTCTCTTTTACCTCTTTATTTTTTTACAATCAGTATTGTACTGCATCAGGTGCATGAGTGAAGGGATTGAGGGGAAGAGAAAGCGGAACGAGGAACTTCGTCGGTGTAGTGAAATTGACAGAGATACAACGGTAAAATACTCAAAAGATAACATTTAAGGATAAAAACATAATGCGTAGGCTGCTGATGTACATGATCGCCTAGACCGCGGGTCATCACCCTCCATAAAATTGACTTGCTAGACAGGAGGGGAACGGAGGATCAAAAAGGAAAAAATATGACTGGAAAGATTGCGTAGCAAGGCTAAGGAGACGCAATTGGGGGGGATGGCGGAAAGTAAAAAATTCACGTCCCCCAAATTGACACGAGGTACGGAATGGACGCTTTTACGATACCAAGCTTTTGATTTGAATTGAGCGGCAGAACGCGGATGGTAGGAAAATTACAAAAATTTAAAAAGTAATTTTTCTTAATATTAATGTTAGGAATATAAAAATTAGCTGGCCAGATGGCCTATTCTGAGCAGTGAACGAATATGGTCTTAATTTTACAGACGGATAGATAATATTGAAAATAATGACAAAAGACAGTGTAGTTTACATCAGCCACAGACTGCCTTGAATAAAAAGTGTCGTTATTTGCACCCAAAACACGACCTTGGGGACGCAAGTGTTCAAAGTTACTTATTATGGAGGAGAGGGGTTTTGAGCGGTAGCTGTGTCTAAATATAACTTTTTTACGACAATATTTTAAGGGGAGAGAAAGGTTGCTTCAAAAATCAAGCACATTTTTTTTAGAAACACAAGTAGAGACGGACAGACTAACAGATAACCATCCATACTTGACTGAAGCATGACTGAAATGACTTTAGTGTAGAAATTTGAAATTTAAAGTACAACTAGGCAGTGATTGGCCACAGACAAGCATATCATTAGCGCTCAGAGCGCATTTGGGGTCATTCTTCAATAATTGTTCAGTGTTAGACACAGATTTTAAAGTGTGGTGTTTTCCCATATGAAAGCAAGTGAAGTAAATTTAGGGACGCCATCCTATAGCCAGCAGCTCAGCTGAGTTTTGCTAGCACTTCTGTGTTAATTATTCATAATCTGAGCTGTGAGTTTTCTATCTACAACAAAGCAGAGTCTATTCGGTGGGTGACTGTACTCGAGTGTATCTGTGCAGTTCTTGTGACAGAGACCACCATTATTGCCCGCCAGCACGGAGAGGTGGGACCACAAGTTTTCAGCACCAGAGCTACAAAAAGATGAGTGAGCCTCTGGTCTGCTGGACATTCACCAACTATTGGTAGTGACTAATATCCCCATAAAAATTCCCACCATTTTCTGGACAATGTGTAGTCAATATAGACAGGTGTGATGAGGCCACCCCAACAGCACAAACAGTAACTATCCTCCCAAAGAGATGACTACTCGAACTTTTTTTTAAATAAAACTAACTAGTCTAGTACTTAAATATGTACACTCCTGCATTTATTATGTAACATTCCATGCATTTTTTTTTCATAACTTTTCAATCCTTCTTTTAAAACAAGTTCTGGTCAAAATAAAACTTGATCCAGAACAAATAAATGTAATATAATTATATCAAAAACTTTACACACGTGAGTTAGTTCAGTGTATTGTAACACTTGTTAATCTTATTAGTCTTGTTAAATATCTATGGGTATATTTATAACTATCACACCACAGTACACATCATAACCCTAGACACTTTACGCAGCTACATTCATAAAAAAAAAATTAAGTGTGAGGTCGTAGTGGTAGCAAGAAAGGCCTTCTGACAATTCTCAATTACATTTTATCTCAGGAGCCTTCACAGCTGGCCTCATACAATTTACATGTAGTACCATCATCATCATACAATACCATCAATACTACTACAGTCGGCTGTAACATTCTCGCGGGCTAATCTTAAAAGTGCGACTGAGAACTGAACGCACAAAATGCGTATATTCATTTTCTATTTGTTGTCATAAGTCTCAAGGGGAAAGGCCCAAGCGTTCTTTACAAAATACCCATCGTCTGCAACGACAATACAAAATACCGATTGTCTGGACACAAGGCCATTTTTTAAAACAAAAACACACCCTTCTTACTGTACTTCTTATACAATACGCAATTTCTATCGTCTTCTGTGACAATACAAAATACTCATCAGTCTTTGGTGACCATACAAAATATCCTTCGGTCTTTGGTGACCATACAAAATGCCCATCGTCGGCAGTGACCATACAAACATACCTATCGGTCTTCAGTGACCATGCTAAATTCCCTTGGTGACAATATAAAATCCCTATCGTCTGCAATGAAAATGTCCAGATAATTCTCTGGGTGGTTTGATTTACTGTGACCATATATGTACAACTCTCCTTGTTTCAGATCAATCTTTGAAGTTTATTTATTTCTTATGTTCCATTCTAAGTCCAGTTTACTTGTTGTTTCTGCCTTTAACATGTATCTGCACTTATCCTTCTGCGGGATGTATGAGAAACTAATACTGATAGACCAGCGCACTCCAGACAACATATAGTATTTTGCACCGTGAAGTATTTTTTAGATCACCAATATTCGATACTCAATATACAACTAAAAGGTATAATCCAGACCTAAAGGTATTTTATATTTGGACATGTGCCTTAATATAACCAACGGGACGCGCCTCGCCAAAATTTTATATTAAAAAAAAGATTATCAATAAAAGCGGACGTGTGTGGACTAGCATCTTGTCGGACCTCGTTTATCTCCTAACTGACGTCACTATCGAAATGCGAGGCCAGGAATATCATCAAATAAGCTTCATTTGCTTCCGTTCATCCGCCATATCAGAAGATAATCTAATTTTCGGTTATACTTTTGATTGTAACTTTACTTTCATTGTGTGAAATATTTATAATCATAAAGCTAAATACGAGTACAAATGATATTACTTGTTGACTTATTTACATGTGACTCTGTTACAGATACAATGAGCTTAGTGTCGATCGTTCTTATATACACAACCATATCTACTTCTCTATATGATAGGAAACTCTCTACACAACGTTACAACATGACGCAATCTGATCATCAGAAGTTTTTCTCCATTGGACAATTGTTTCGGCCTTTTTATCTCCTTTACGCTTGTAGTGGATTGATGGTATTGTATGATGGTGATATTACTAAGTGTGATGCATGAGGTCAGCTGTGAAGGCTCCTGAGATAAAATGTAGCTGTGAATTGTCAGAAGGCCCTTCTTGCTACCACTACGACCTCACACCTATCTTTTTTTTTACTAATGAATGTGGCTACGTTAAATGTCTAGGGTAATGATATGTAATGTGTTGTGGTAGTTTACATACACACACACAGATATTTACTAAGTCTAATAATATTAATAAATGTTATAATACACTGAACTAACTCAAGTGTGTAAAATTGTTGATAGTAATTTTCTTTAAATTTATTTGTTCTGAACCAAGGTTTTAATTTGGTCAGAACATATGACAGGTTTTGCAATTATGAAAAAAATGCATGAATATTACATAATAAATGCAAGGTGTGTACATATGTATGTTACTAGACTAGTTAATATTACTACTGTTTATCGTTGTAATCTATTTTGGGAGAACATTTAATGGATGTGCTGTTGGGGTGGCCTCATCACTCCCTGTCTATGGTGACTACACATTGTCCAGTATTGGATGGAATTTTTATGGGTGAGTTAGCAAATAAGTTGAGTTGGTGAATTCTCAGCAGACCAGACGCTCACGTAGCTTGAAGGTGTAGCTCTGGTGCTGAGATCTGGTGGCCCCACCTCTCCGTGCTTGGGGGCAATATCAGAAGTCTGGTCTGACAAAATGTTACTGCACGGGTCCACTCTTGTAATATTCAACAACTCAGTTGACACCACATTGGTGCCAACTAAAACTCACAGTTCAGAATTATGAATATAGAACACAGTTAAAATGCTAGCAAAACTCAGCTGAGCTGCTGGCTTTAGGATGGCGTCCCTCTAAATATTTCAATAGCTTCTGGGAATTACACCACTTAATAATTCACTGTGTCTACTAGGACAACTTATAATGAATGGCACAAAATGCGCGTCTGAGCGCCGATAATATATTCATCTATGGCCAATCACTGCCTTTTCTTTTTTCAAATTCAAATATCCTACCAAAAAGTCATTTCAGTCATACCTCAGTCAAGTATGCCTTATTGTCTGTTGGTCCGTCCGTCTCTACTTGCGTTTCACAAAAAAACACACTTGTTTTTTGAACCAACTCTGCCTTCCCCTACACAATTTTGCCCCTAAAGTTATTTTTAGCCACAATTCACCATCCCACCCCGTCTCTTCATTCCAACTAGATTTTAGCACTTGCGTCTTCAAGGCCACAATTTTTTGAAAATTAGTGACATGTTTTATTTCAATGCAGACGATCGTTGATATGAACAACACAGTCTTTTGTCAATATCTTTCTTATTATCTATCCGTCTGTATAAATGAAAGCATATTATTTCACTGCTCAAGATGGGCCATCCGGCCAGCTAGGTTTTATATTCCTAACATTATTATTAAGAAAAGTTACTTTTCAAATATTTTCTAGAATCTTCTGGAATGCGTTCATCACTCCATTCAAATAAACGGACTAAGTTATCGCAAAAGCGTCCAAAAAATGACTGTGGCGTATAATATCCAAGGTCCCTTTTGTCGATTTCTTTACTTTATGTCAACTTGGGGAACGTGACTTTTTCCTCCTTTCACCACCACTTGCGTCTTTTAGCCTTGCTAATTTCAAGCACGCGTTCAGTCAGATTTTTCCTTTTGATCTCCGTTCTCATCCCGTTCCGTTTTGCCTTCAAGTCTAACAATTTAATTTCCATGGCGGGTGATGACCCGCGGCGTGGGCGATCATGTATTCTAGCAGCTTACGCATTAGTTTTTATCCCTACTTTGTATCATTGGAGATATTTTAACGTTGTATCACGGTTAATTTTGTGACACATCTCCCCACTTGAAAACATGCCTACGGCAAGTTCTAAAACCAGTGATACACATAGATAAAATCTCTCCTTACGCCTGCCATTACTCTAATTTTGATCACAGGGGTGCCGACTGAGGAAATCTGCACCGACATTCAATTTGCCTGGGATATATTGGATACTAAACTGATAAGGTTGAAGCAATAAAGACCACCTCAGCAATCTTGCGTTTTCATGCTTAGCCTGAGATAAGAATACGAGAGGCTGATGGTCCGTCTCGACCACAAAAGTCCTACCATACAGATAGATTTGAAACTTCTTTATTGCCCAGATTAACGCTAAACATTCTTTTTCGCTTGTGGAGTATCCTTGTTCTGCCTTATTCAATTTTCGGCTTGCATAAGCGACTGGTTTCAGTTCCCCATCAGGTGAAGATGATCTTTGCAACAAAGCTGCTCCAAGTCCTACATTACTTGCATCGGTTCTTAAGACAAAGTCCTGTGTCAAATCAGGTAGTTTGAGAATAGGCTTGCTAGTGAGTTTTTCCTTTAAGTCTTGGAACGCTAATTCACTTTGTGCAGTCCAATTAATTTTATCTGGAAGTCCCTTGCGAGTCATATCAGTCAGAGGAGCACAAATAGAGTTAAAATCTTTGATATATTTTTGATAAAATCCGCATAACGACACGAATGATCGCACATCCTTTTTTGTTTGTGGTCTAGGTGCTCTCTGCAGTTTTTCCAAGTTCTTGGGATCAGGGGTCATGTTAACCTGATATACAGTGTGTCCCAAGAATTCCAACTCTTTGCATCCAATGCAACATTTTGTTGGCCTAGCAGTCAAGTTCGCCTCCCTAAGCCTATTAAATAACATTTCTAGAGCTTCAATGTGTTCTTCAAATGTCTCTGTGGCGACGAGAATATCATCCATGAAATTCGTGATACATGGGTTATTCAGGGGATCCAACAATTTGCGCATCATCCTTGAAAATACACTCGGAGCATTTTTCAGTCCGAATGGTAGCATGTTGAATTCATAATGTCCATCCGAAGTGCTAAAAGCCAAATAAGGTCTCCCTTCAGGCTTCACTGGGATCTGGTAATAGCCTTTACTAAGATCCACCTTTGAAAAGTATTTTGCCTTGTTCAGTCTGGCAAATAACTGTTTTGTGTCTGGTAATGGATCCACTTGTCCTTCTGTGACAGCATTCAGTTTCCTGTAATCTATGCACAGTCTGTGTTCCCCAGACGGTTTTCTCAACAATACGACACTAGAACTAAAAGATGATTCACTGTGTGAAATAATCCCCTCCTTCAACAAATAATCTATTTCTTCCTTCAATGCCTTCTCCTTCGCGAACAGAATAGAATAGGCTCTCATACAGATTGGGTTTGAGTCTATCAGTTTCATGTCATACTGTAGCAAATTTGTATGGCCTGGTTTATCTGTTAATACATCTGTATGTTCCTCCAGAACCTGTTGAACTCTCTCCCTCTGGTTTTTAGTCAGGTGCTTACTGACTTTTACCTGTGCTGCTGTTTCACAAGGATGTAATGGGTATTCATGTGAGGTGAGTGGTTCCTTTTGCATTTGAGTTGCGATAGCTAAGGTCAGTAAGGGGGTGCTTTCCTGGAGTGGTCTGTCCAGATACTTCTTTAATAGGTTTACATGATAAACTTTCTCCTTCCCCTTTTTGTCAATTTTATAGTTTGTTCTAGACACCTTCTCTAGAACCGTATATGGACCTTGCCATCCAATTTGTAATTTATTCTGGCTACCGGGTAGTAGAAGCAGCACCTTCTCTCCCACTGCCAGTTCTCTGTCCTTTGCCTTCCTATTAAAATATGCTGCATGTTTCTTCCTGGCTTGTTTCAAATTATCATTTGCCAGTTTCCATCCAGCTTTCAAACGAGTGGTCAGTTCGTTCACGTATTGATAAGATGAAGTAACAGTCTCTTCCGCCTTCTTATCTGTCCAGGTCCTTAATAGTTACATCTGGATTTTTAATTTATCTACGTATTTTTCATGGAAACCGTCTGGTCCCGTCCATTAGAAGCACTATAGTGAGGACTTTTCTTCCTAGAATCATCACTCACAAATCGACCACCACCAATTTTTTTCTTGGGTTTGTCTCCCCACTTGAGATTGCTTATGAGAGATCTTCGCTCTCTTTTCTGTTCTTCCAGTTTATATAAGTCTGACCGAGGGATTGTCATCTTATCCTGGGTAAAATTTCTTCTTTGTACTCGTCGCATAGTGGCCATGTTAATCCATTCAAGTGAAGACTGGGTGTGAAAAGGGGGCTCCCATTGCACTATGTCTCCTTGAGTATCATTAGTTTTCCTTCCAGGCCTAATTTTGCCCCATGGCGTTTCTAGGTCCTGCACATATTTTCCCTTTGTGGGTGTTCCCTCATGAAATATGCCACATGCTTCTACAAAGTTTTCAATATCGACATTTACGTCGGGCCAATAGTATTTGCGAGCAACTTTTTGGCAGATGGTACCGACTTTTTCATGGTCCCCATCTTTTCCAACATGTAAGCTCCTTATTAAATTTGCCCTATATATCTTGGGAAGAACCAACTGTCCGTGACCAGTGGATCTAGTTCCTGTCTTCCTATATAGCAATCTGTTCTTCATAAAATATTCCCCCTTGCTCGGAGGTGTGTGGCATTTGGGCAATTTTTTTAAACATGGCTTGAGTGTCCTATCCTCAGCCTGCGCCTTCCTCATCTCCTCTGGATGAGCATTTATAGGTTCACCTTCTTCCTCCTTCTTCTGTGACCTGGTCTGCACTGTCGCCATGATCACAGGTCTCTCGGGATTCCCCAAGAAGACGTATCTACACCCCAATATCAGAGGGTAGATTGGTTCATCTATCACTGCTGCTCTGATTTCTCCTTCCACATAGCGAGTTTTCACCGTTATCCTTGCGATGGGAAGTGTCATGAGTGGTATGTCCTTAGTTGCCCCTTGTATTTCCACTGTTTCTGTGGTATACTGACTTGGGTCCACTAGGCTAGACTTCACAACTGAATCATAATCCAAACCTGTATCATAAAGGCACCTTATGGTGACCCCATTACAAATAACATCCTCACAAACTGGGGGGTGATAAGGTTCCTGCTGTCCCTTAGGATTAACCTTTAATCTTTGAGTCCCCGACTTCATTGCAGCAATGTTTGAAGGTTTCCTTCTACAAAATTCGGTGTTATGGTTATCTTTCTTGCACCATTTACACCATCTTTTTCCTTGGTTAAACGGTTTTCTTTCATTGGATTTTTGGTCATTGAACTGTGAGTTTCTGTCTCGGTAGTCATTTCTTGGCCGTTCAAAGTTTGTCCTACCTTTATTTCCCTGCTCTCTATTATCAAATTTATTAAATTGCTGTGGAGCTTTAAAATTGTCTATGTGCTTCTTTTTAGCACCACTTACCTCTGCCTGGGCTGCCTGATACCTCTCAGCGACATTTAAAACCTCTCCCAATTTCTCTGCACCTTGTTCCATGAGAAATTTTCTCATGTCTGGAGCCATGGACTCTCTCAATTGCTTAATCATGATCATTTCTTTAAGATCTTGGGTCTTCCCCAGAGCAGTCCATTTCTCTAAATAGGTTTCCAGTCTGGCAGAGAATTGGTGGTATGTCTCCCCAGACAACAGTTTGGCATTTCTAAATTTCTTACGATAAAATTCCCCATGTTTTTCGTACCTCAATAACAAAGCCTGCTTTAACATGTCATAATTCTCCTGGTCTTCTCTGTTCATTTTTGCGAAGACTTCGTAAGAAGTACCTCTCAGTCCCTGTGATAGCTTTAAACTCCACCTCTCTCTCTCTCTCTAACCCATATGTAGTAGCTAATAACTCAAAACGTCCTAGGTACCCCTCTATGTCATCGTCTTTTTCAACAAAATGGTCTAAATGAAACCCCATAGCTGAGTTTGAGGCTCCCAGACTGGGCGTAGCATCTGAGGCAAAAGGGCTGGCACCATTTTCAGGAGTCTGGCCTTGTAGCTCCAGCTCCCTTAGTCATAATTCGTGCTCCCTTTGCAACCTTCTAGCTTCTGCCTCCCTTTCGGCCTTTTTATCTTCTGCCTCCCTTTGCTGTCGTTTGTCTTCTGCCTCAATCTGCAGCCTCTTAATTTCTCTATCAGCCTCAATTTGTAACCTCTTCTCTTCAGCTACCTTTCTATCTTCCCTTTCAATATATTTATCACATTCAGCCGTTACATATTTAATTAAAATCTGACCATCCATTCCCATCTCCTTTGCCGTCAGCACAGCAGCTGATCTGAATTTGGCCAGCTCCGCCATACTTTTTAAACAAATCTAGCAATGTGCAAAATAAAATTTCCAACCACTAAAGTACTTCTAATTACTCTAGTCTAAAATAATTCTAATTAATTAATTAACTACCACTGGCTGTGAAGATTCACCAACTTTTATTTTCAGGGACACTTTTAATTTTAAGGGACTCTTTTAATTTTTATAATGTGTTTCCCTAATCTAATTCTCCCCCCAGGAGATCCTAATATATTTGATAGGCTAATTATCCCGGGACAAAGAGACCCCAATATATGTAGTGGATTGATGGTATTGTATGATGGTGATATTACTAAGTGTGATGCATGAGGTCAGCTGTGAAGGCTCCTGAGATAAAATGTAGCTGTGAATTGTCAGAAGGCCCTTCTTGCTACCACTACGACCTCACACCTATCTTTTTTTACTAATGAATGTGGCTACGTTAAATGTCTAGGGTAATGATATGTAATGTGTTGTGGTAGTTTACATAGACACACACAGATATTTACTAAGTCTAATAATATTAATAAATGTTATAATACACTGAACTAACTCAAGTGTGTAAAATTTTTGATAGTAATTTTCTTTAAATTTATTTGTTCTGAACCAAGGTTTTAATTTGGTCAGAACATATGAAAGGTTTTGCAATTATGAAAAAAATGCATGAATATTACATAATAAATGCAAGGTGTGTACATATGTATGTTACTAGACTAGTTAATATTACTACTGTTTATAGTTGTAATCTATTTTGGGAGAACATTTAATGGATGTGCTGTTGGGGTGGCCTCATCACTCCCTGTCTATGGTGACTACACATTGTCCAGTTATTGGATGGAATTTTTATGGGTGTGTTAGCAAATAAGTTGAGTTGGTGAATTCTCAGCAGACCAGACGCTCACGTAGCTTGAAGGTGTAGCTCTGGTGCTGAGATCTGGTGGCCCCACCTCTCCGTGCTTGGGGGCAATATCAGAAGTCTGGTGGCCCCACCTCTCCGTGCTTGGGGGCTATAATAGGCTGCTCTGACAAAATGTTACTGCACAGGTCCACTCTTGTAATATTCAACAACTCAGTTGACACCACATTGGTGCCAACTAAAACTCACAGTTCAGAATTATGAATATAGAACACAGTTAAAATGCTAGCAAAACTCAGCTGAGCTGCTGGCTTTAGGATGGCGTCCCTCTAAATATTTCAATAGCTTCTGGGAATTACACCACTTAATAATTCACTGTGTCTACTAGGACAACTTATAATGAATGGCACAAAATGCGTGTCTGAGCGCCGATAATATATTCATCTATGGCCAATCACTGCCTTTTCTTTTTTCAAATTCAAATATCCTACCAAAAAGTCATTTCAGTCATACCTCAGTCAAGTATGCCTTATTGTCTGTTGGTCCGTCCGTCTCTACTTGCGTTTCACAAAAAAAAAACACTTGTTTTTTTAACCAACTCTGCCTTCCCCTACACAATTTTGCCCCTAAAGTTATTTTTAGCCACAATTCACCATCCCACCCCGTCTCTTCATTCCAACTAGATTTTAGCACTTGCGCCTTCAAGGCCACAATTTTTTGAAAATTAGTGACATGTTTTATTTCAATGCAGACGATCGTTGATATGAACAACACAGTCTTTTGTCAATATCTTTCTTATTATCTATCCGTCTGTATAAATGAAAGCATATTATTTCACTGCTCAAGATGGGCCATCCGGCCAGCTAGGTTTTATATTCCTAACATTATTATTAAGAAAAGTTACTTTTCAAATATTTTCTAGAATCTTCTGGAATGCGTTCATCACTCCATTCAAATAAACGGACTAAGTTATCGCAAAAGCGTCCAAAAAATGACTGTGGCGTATAATATCCAAGGTCCCTTTTGTCGATTTCTTTACTTTATGTCAACTTGGGGAACGTGACTTTTTCCTCCTTTCCCCACCACTTGCGTCTTTTAGCCTTGCTAATTTCAAGCACGCGTTCAGTCAGATTTTTCCTTTTGATCTCCGTTCTCATCCCGTTCCGTTTTGCCTTCAAGTCTAACAATTTAATTTCCATGTAGGGTGATGACCCGCGGCGTGGGCGATCATGTATTCTAGCAGCTTACGCATTAGTTTTTATCCCTACTTTTTATCATTGGAGATATTTTAACGTTGTATCACGGTTAATTTTGTGGATGGGTTTGAAAAAAAATCGAAAAAAGGTGATTCGTCTTACGAGGACAAAAGACAAAGAAAATAGTCTACGTTACGGCCACAAGGCCTTCGTCAGGAAAGGAAAGAAAGTGAAGGCTAGATAGGACACATAAAAACTAAATAAAATAAAAACTGGGTACTTCCCTGAAGGCAAGAACCGAAATTCTATCAAAATCGCTGTCTGTTTGTAAGCGCGTGGCTGAACAGAAAAATGACTTCCGCCGCCGGATGTACACAATGCATACTAAGAAACTAAAAAACGAAACCGGAAAATAAACTACCCAACGTGATAAAAGTGGGGACTGGAAATAGAAGGGGACAGAATGAGTGGGAGATAAATAAATATGAAATAAAAAAATGTATATGGCATACAAATAGAAGAATAGGATAAGAGTGGAAAGAGTAAAATAGAGCAAGAGAGGAGAGGGTGACCTCAGACAAAGGTGTGAAAAGTGTTGAGACCGGCTGGTTTTAGACACCCCATGCGGTGGATAAGACGGTTCTCAAGCTGTTCTCGGCTGGCAGTGTCAGAGGAGCAGGATCGGATCGCTGTGACCTGGATGTCAATGGGACCATGGTGGTCAGGACCATTGAAGTGTATAGCAACTGGTGTGGACTTTTGCTGAGCGATGTCATTTAAGTGCTGGCTGAATCTGTCCCCAAGTCGTTTGCCTGTTTGGCCAATATAAGTTTTGCAGCAACGTTTACATATGATCGTATAAATGACATTGCGCGATTCACACGTGAAGCTACTAGTGATGGTGTACGTAGCCTTAGGAAAGGACACCTTCTGGGTTGATATGACATACTTGCACGTGTTGCATCGTGTCCGACCACAGGGTAGTGTGCCAAAGTGAGTGGCATTCTCCTTTGGGAGACGGCTGTGAACAAGAAGATCCTTCAAGTTCTTGTCACGTCTATATGCCACCAAAGGTGCTTCACTGAATACTTTTTGGGTCAGAGGCTCAGCTTGGAGGATAGGGAGGTGGCGGAAAAGGATCTGTTTGACAGTAGTACTGTGAGGGTGATGGGTCAAGATTAATTTGACTCTATCTGAAGTGGATTTATGGTGAGGTTTGAGGGCCTCCAGACGAGAGATGGGGAGCACACGTTGGAGAGCAGAGGTGAGAACATGTTCTGGATAAAGTCTGTTACGGAAGAAATCCAACATCTCATTTGCTCGTAAGTGGAAGTCATCGTCGTCTTGGCATAAACGGCGGAGGCGGAGAAGTTGTGAAAAAGGAAGGGAGTCACGACAGGCCCGAGGATGAGAAGAGGTATACAGGAGGTAGCTGTGGGCATCTGTCGGCTTGTAGTATACTGAGGTATTAAGGCCGGAGGGCGTGATAGAAATGGTAATGTCAAGGAAGTTGACAGATACTGTGGAGACGAGGGAGGTGAACTTGATGGTGGGGTGAAAGTGGTTCACAAAGTCGATGAAGCGGTGTAAATCAGTCTCAGACATATCTGTGAGACCTATGCCATCATCGATATATCTGCGGTAAAACCCAGGGAAAGGACCGGAGTATTGTTGCCATATCTGATGCTCCAAGTGGCCCATGAATAGACAGGCATAGCTGGGACCCATCTTCGTTCCCATGGCAACACCACTAATTTGGTCAAAAAACTGACCATTGAATTCAAAGGAATTCAGTTGAAGGACCAGTTCAGCAAGACGGAGAAGAGTGACAGTGGATATAGAAGGGCAAGTGCGTTGGTCCAGAAAAAACTGAAGAGCTCGGAGACCATCAGAGTGGGGAATAGAGGTATACAGAGAGCAGACGTCCAGCAAGAAAAGACGGTAGGAGCGGTCTGCTGGGAGTCGGATAGAGGAGAAAGTTGTAAGAGCGTGATTGGTGTCTTTGATGAAGGAGGGAAGATTCTCAACGATAGGCTGGAAAATGCTATCGAGGAAGTCAGAAATGTGTTCAGTAGGACAAGAACAGGCTGAGACAATAGGTCTTCCAGGGTTTTCGATCTTGTGAATTTTGGGGAGCATGTAGAATACAGGCTTGCCCAAAGAGCTGTCATGAATCCTAAGATGAGATGCTTCGGGAGGAAGATCATTACTAGTGATAAGCTGTTTAATCGTGTTGTGTACAATGCGATTGTTAGAGACAGTCGCATCGCTGGTCCTGGACCTGTAAAATGTGCCATTGGTCAACTGGTTTTTACCTTCACTTAGGTACAAGTCCTTCTGCCAGACGACAATGGCTCCTCCCTTGTCAGCCGGTTTGATGACAATGTCGTCTCTACGGCGAAGAAGGGAGACAGCACCAGACTCCGCCGAAGTGAGATTGGAATAATGCAATCTACGAGGGCGGAGCTGCTGAATGTCATGGATGGTGTTCTTGATATACAGGTCCAGGGCATGAGAGGCTCCAGGTTTAGGTGTAAAGGGAGGTTTAGTAGAGTCAGAAAAGCGTGCGAAGATGTCGGATTCAGCCTGAGACTGCGGAGTGCTGTCTTTCTCTCTAAAATGGAGCTTCAGCCTCATGCGACGGTGAAACCGATGAACATCCTGGAGGAGATTGTATTGGTCTAGGGTCGGACGAAGAGGAACAAATTTTAGGCCCTTACTGAGAACAGAGCGCTCTCCCTCAGAGAGGGGTAGATCTGGGGGGATGCAGACTACCTGAGTGCATGATGGAGTGGAGGATGGAGGGGTAGCTATGGGGGTAGGGATGAGACGGGATAGTTTATGGTGTTTAGACGTGGAAAGGAACTCATGCAGCTGCCGGTTCAGTGTGTGGATAGTGGTGCGTACCATAGAATAGAAAGGGAAGTTGTTGGAGGTGAGACAACGTAAGTGAAGCAGAAGCTGGGTCTGTAGGGCACTGAGGTCTGATAAAAGGCGGGAGTGACTAGCGGCCACTACGCGCATACGTTGAAAGCCACATCTGGTCTCAATTCGTTGTGGGAGACGTTGTTCCCTAGGATTGAGTGTACCAGCAGATGGATGAAAATTGGAAGAAAATCCATTAGGAAGAATTTTGTGGTGGAGGCAGGTGTGAATAAAGTGGAGATGAGAGGTGAATCTAGTTTTCTTGAAAGTAACGAACGCAAAGTCAATAGCGACACGGGATATATCAGGAGGTAGGGAGCTAAAGCTGGTGGTAACCGACACACGGAGCGAGTTGATAAAATATTTCAGAGAGGGCATAGTGGGGAAAAGTAAAACGTCCAGAAAATAAAAAACGTAAAAAGTGAAATAAATAAAATATAAAACGCTGAAACAGTAAATAAATAGGGTAGATTGCGGTAGGCTAATATAAGGTATGAAGGAAGAATAGGGAAATACGAAAATAAATAGGTGAATAGGATATAAAATACTGAGAAAAGGCGATAGGATAGGATCAGGGAGATAAGCAGGATAGGTAGATAGAGATACGAGATAACAGAGACACGGTGCAGTCAAAAAATATATATATATATAATCGAGGAAGTGGAGGGGAACTGCGGTAAGACGTGGAATACGATGGATGGGTTTGAAAAAAAATCGAAAAAAGGTGATTCGTCTTACGAGGACAAAAGACAAAGAAAATAGTCTACGTTACGGCCACAAGGCCTTCGTCAGGAAAGGAAAGAAAGTGAAGGCTAGATAGGACACATAAAAACTAAATAAAATAAAAACTGGGTACTTCCCTGAAGGCAAGAACCGAAATTCTATCAAAATCGCTGTCTGTTTGTAAGCGCGTGGCTGAACAGAAAAATGACTCCCGCCGCCGGATGTACACAATGCATACTAAGAAACTAAAAAACGAAACCGGAAAATAAACTACCCAACGTGATAAAAGTGGGGACTGGAAATAGAAGGGGACAGAATGAGTGGGAGATAAATAAATATGAAATAAAAAAATGTATATGGCATACAAATAGAAGAATAGGATAAGAGTGGAAAGAGTAAAATAGAGCAAGAGAGGAGAGGGTGACCTCAGACAAAGGTGTGAAAAGTGTTGAGACCGGCTGGTTTTAGACACCCCATGCGGTGGATAAGACGGTTCTCAAGCTGTTCTCGGCTGGCAGTGTCAGAGGAGCAGGATCGGATCGCTGTGACCTGGATGTCAATGGGACCATGGTGGTCAGGACCATTGAAGTGTATAGCAACTGGTGTGGACTTTTGCTGAGCGATGTCATTTAAGTGCTGGCTGAATCTGTCCCCAAGTCGTTTGCCTGTTTGGCCAATATAAGTTTTGCAGCAACGTTTACATATGATCGTATAAATGACATTGCGCGATTCACACGTGAAGCTACTAGTGATGGTGTACGTAGCCTTAGGAAAGGACACCTTCTGGGTTGATATGACATACTTGCACGTGTTGCATCGTGTCCGACCACAGGGTAGTGTGCCAAAGTGAGTGGCATTCTCCTTTGGGAGACGGCTGTGAACAAGAAGATCCTTCAAGTTCTTGTCACGTCTATATGCCACCAAAGGTGCTTCACTGAATACTTTTTGGGTCAGAGGCTCAGCTTGGAGGATAGGGAGGTGGCGGAAAAGGATCTGTTTGACAGTAGTACTGTGAGGGTGATGGGTCAAGATTAATTTGACTCTATCTGAAGTGGATTTATGGTGAGGTTTGAGGGCCTCCAGACGAGAGATGGGGAGCACACGTTGGAGAGCAGAGGTGAGAACATGTTCTGGATAAAGTCTGTTACGGAAGAAATCCAACATCTCATTTGCTCGTAAGTGGAAGTCATCGTCGTCTTGGCATAAACGGCGGAGGCGGAGAAGTTGTGAAAAAGGAAGGGAGTCACGACAGGCCCGAGGATGAGAAGAGGTATACAGGAGGTAGCTGTGGGCATCTGTCGGCTTGTAGTATACTGAGGTATTAAGGCCGGAGGGCGTGATAGAAATAGTAATGTCAAGGAAGTTGACAGATACTGTGGAGACGAGGGAGGTGAACTTGATGGTGGGGTGAAAGTGGTTCACAAAGTCGATGAAGCGGTGTAAATCAGTCTCAGACATATCTGTGAGACCTATGCCATCATCGATATATCTGCGGTAAAACCCAGGGAAAGGACCGGAGTATTGTTGCCATATCTGATGCTCCAAGTGGCCCATGAATAGACAGGCATAGCTACGTACACCATCACTAGTAGCTTCACGTGTGAATCGCGCAATGTCATTTATACGATCATATGTAAACGTTGCTGCAAAACTTATATTGGCCAAACAGGCAAACGACTTGGGGACAGATTCAGCCAGCACTTAAATGACATCGCTCAGCAAAAGTCCACACCAGTTGCTATACACTTCAATGGTCCTGACCACCATGGTCCCATTGACATCCAGGTCACAGCGATCCGATCCTGCTCCTCTGACACTGCCAGCCGAGAACAGCTTGAGAACCGTCTTATCCACCGCATGGGGTGTCTAAAACCAGCCGGTCTCAACACTTTTCACACCTTTGTCTGAGGTCACCCTCTCCTCTCTTGCTCTATTTTACTCTTTCCACTCTTATCCTATTCTTCTATTTGTATGCCATATACATTTTTTTATTTCATATTTATTTATCTCCCACTCATTCTGTCCCCTTCTATTTCCAGTCCCCACTTTTATCACGTTGGGTAGTTTATTTTCCGGTTTCGTTTTTTAGTTTCTTAGTATGCATTGTGTACATCCGGCGGCGGAAGTCATTTTTCTGTTCAGCCACGCGCTTACAAACAGACAGCGATTTTGATAGAATTTCGGTTCTTGCCTTCAGGGAAGTACCCAGTTTTTATTTTATTTAGTTTTTATGTGTCCTATCTAGCCTTCACTTTCTTTCCTTTCCTGACGAAGGCCTTGTGGCCGTAACGTAGACTATTTTCTTTGTCTTTTGTCCTCGTAAGACGAATCACCTTTTTTCGATTTTTTTTCAAACCCATCCATCGTATTCCACGTCTTACCGCAGTTCCCCTCCACTTCCTCGGTTAATTTTGTGACAACGCTCTAAGCCCTAAATGCAGGGAGAGCGGGCCCATTTGGGTCTTTGCTCCCAAGTGTAAGTCTCTGGTTGTCTTTTCCTGCCTTCGCTGGGAATTAAACCAATTCCACCTTGGTTGCGACTTCCAACTTCGCTTATATAGCTCTGCTGCCCTCCTGTCTGCCTGAAATCAATCTTTTCTACTGTTATGGTCTCCAACAACGTGTTATGTGTGCCCAAACAGACGACAAAATGACTGTATCAACACCAGGACGGGACTTGACCGTATTAATATTTGAGATTCATGCCCCCTGTCTTCACACCAAGGTAAACAACTCCTTTTTGCATGTAACCAGTCAGGCCAGGGAATGATCCTCACCTAAACAGACGTATGGCGACCACCTCGCCAGGTTACAAAGGCGGTACAAGGTCAATGTACTCTCACAAAGGCAACTTGGGAAACAATCGTGACCAAATCTGATTAAGTCGGTGGGAGATAATATGTGATACTGATGAAAGTTGTGTGAGGTAATATGTGATCTTGATGAAAATTGTGTGAGGTAATATGTGATCTTGGTGAAAGTTTTGTGAGGTAACATGTGATCTTGATGAAAGTTGTGTTAGGTAACATGTGATCTTGATGAAAGTCATGTGAGGTAATATGTGATCGTGATGAAAGTCGTGTGAGGTAATATGTGATCTTGAAGAAATTTGTGTGAGGTAATATGTGATACTAATGAAAGTTGTGTGAGGTAATATGTGATCTTGATGAAAGTTGTGTGAGGTAACGTGATCTTGATGAAAGTTGTATGAGGTAACATGTGATCGTGATGAAAGTTGTGTGAGGTAACATGTGATCGTGATGAAAGTTGCGTAACGTAATTTATGATCGTAATGAAACTTGTGTGAGGTAATATGAGATATTGATGAAAGTTGTGCGAGGTTATATGTGGCCCTGAATGAAGTGTACGAGGTAATACGATAGTTTTGATAAATGGTGTGTGAGGTAGGAGGTTATCTTGATGAGCGTTGTGAGAAGTATTATGCTGTCTTAATAAATGCTATATGTGCGGTATTATGCTGTCTTAAAAAATATTATGAGGTATTATGCTGTCTTAATAAATGCTGCGTGAAGTATTAGGTTAATCCTTATAATATTTGTGAGGTATTATGCTGATCGCGATAAAAGCTGTTAAGTATGTAGGTCTTGAATGTTTCGTGGGACCCAAAGATGCAGCAATAGAGAATGCAGTCAGCGACCCATAGCTTTACTGCTTGCATCAGGGTCAGCGAACCAGAGCTGACCAAGACCCTACTCCACCTCCAAGTGGTGGTCCTGGAAACAGGCTGCATCACTGCAATCTGGCTAAAGAGTAGGGATCGCAGAGGGAAGGCAAACCCGGTCCCAAAAATGCCATGCTGAAGTCGGATGGGTCGACCGAAAGGTGCAGATATCACAGCTCCGGCGTAAACATACACAACGCAACCAACGTCCTTTTCAGGACGAACGAAGAAGAAGAAGAATGTTTCGTGAATGTCAGGCTATGATTGACCCACGCCCCTTAAAAAGCGAGAGAGAAAAACACAAAAAGACAAGAAGAAAATACCCCTCCCTGCACATTAGCTTGAAAGGCCTTGTGTTGGAAGTTTGTTTAATTACAAAAAAACACAGGCAAATGACTGTGGCTGGTAATGAAATGGGCGTAATGGATGTCTGTCTGGAGAAATGTTTACATAACGTCAAAAATACAAGACAGAAAAGAATATAATAGGCTGTGATTGTTGTGATAGTCGGCCGTGAAGTGAAGTAACACAAGATCAACAAGACAGACACCAGGAGGATAGCCACACCTGACAAAACAACTAACTCACTTATCAATCACGTAAAAATTGTCGCCGTCATCTCCCTGCGTGATAACCTCCAGTCCTGGCGTGACCTGTTAGAGAGAAAAAAAAAATGAGGGAAATAAATCTGTCACATGAAAGACTTTTGTTTGGTTTCTTTTTTAACTCTCTTAACCCCGGTCGGGGCAACCATTCTGCGTATTCTTGGCATGCTCCGTGAAAATCAGAGCACGGCATTATTTTCTCATGTTTCTCACTCAGCTCTCGCTTTCTTTCCGTTACCTGACGAAGGCCTTGTGGTCGCAACGTAGACAATTTTCTTTGTATTGTGTCCTAGTATGAGTAATTACCTAATTTTCTTTTTTTAACGCACCGTTCCTGAGAGAGTCATATCTCACAAACAGTGACCTGCGAGACAAGCATGTAAACATCTTCTCAGAGAACCAGTGTACCAATGTTCTTCCATCATTGGTTATGATGACCAGGGTTTAAGTTCTCCACACAAGAAAATATTAAACAGTCACAGCTGGTCCTAGAATCACGTGTAGCTCCTGGAGGTCTTTGAAGAGACAAAGAAAGATCAGGGCTACTGCGACCTCAGTCGACTAATAAGGTTGTGTATGTAGGGGGTGGCAACCTCATCATGTAAAATAAATTACCACAGAAACCACAGCTGCTAAAGCATGTAACTGTTTGGTGCAAGGAGACCAGCTTCAGTGGTGGCTCCATGCTCCGTAAGGATCGCAAAAGAAAATGATGATGATGATTAGGTACTAGCACTTGGCTGCCTACCGCTGGATCTAATAATACATGTAGTGATTGTGGTTTTGTCGCTGCGCATTGTTCCTCCGACTGATTAATGTTGTTTACTTGACATTAGGGCGGACACGAAGCAAACGACAGGACAGAAAAGATCGCCTGTTGTGAAATGACTTCACTAGGAAGAGGAGCTCAATTACACACACACACACACACAAAAGTTATCGTCCATTGTGTTTACCGATCTACTGCCACTTGTCTGGTTCTTGTCATCAGTTCCACTGGCGACCTTACATAACACCTCGATCCTTCTGTTCTACTCAGACACCCATTTATGAAAGACTTTAACTTCTAGCTCATTCTTGCTGCTCACACAGCAATACATAAAGAAATGACTTGACGTTGGAGTTGACAATGCCTAGGTATGTTTGTGTTTGATTTGATTTCTTTTTATCTCCACACATTTATCAATGCAATGAAAGCGCATCCTGCCTTTTGTATTGTCATTCTTCAACCACTGTACGTTCCTCCAACTGTGTCTGTACTGCTACTGAGATCGTCGCCATAGTACTGCTTTATTCTGTCTCCAGTTTTGGCCCTAATTGACCTGAGGTCATAAAACAACGTTGTATAGTTTAATCTATCATCAACATCCATAATTCTCGCCGTTTGTACGTTGGTCACATCTAAGAGATGCAACTGTGGTTGAAAGTTAGACATTAATTGTATTGTATTAACACCTTTAAATATCTCGGGTCCACTATATGTAGTGATTGAAGATCAAGTAAAGAAATCAAGACAAGACTTGAGATGGCCTCAGCTGCCATGACAAGGTTGAATGTGATCTGGAAAAGTAACATCAGTTTTCCTGTGAAGATCAAATTATACAAATCACTTGTATTATCTATTCTCTTGTATGGGTGTGAGGGCTGGACACTCACTGCAGATACGGAGCGCAGGATTCAGGCTTTCGAGCATAAATGTTATAGAAGAATTTTGCGCATTTGCTATAAAGAGCACAAAACAAATGTCTATGTTAGAGAGAAGATAAACACCTATGCAGGCCACCAAGAACCACTTTTGTCAACAGTGAAACGTCGAAAGCTTGCCTGGTTTGGGCATGTAACTCGTCATGACTCCCTTTCGAAAACGATCCTCCAGGGAACAGTCGAAGGTAAACGGAGAAGAGGAAGGCAAAGAAAATCCTGGGCTGATAACATCAAAGAATGGGCAGGACACGGTTTTTCCACACTTGTACGCATTGCTGAGAATAGAGAGCAGTGGAGGACCATGTCTGCTGATGCTTCCACCATGGCACCCCTACGACCCATGACGGGTTATGGGTTGAGATGAGATGAGATTAATATGTACTCTCCCGAAAATAGTAACACTCAACAAAGAAAAGTCGGTGAAATGTGCAACACAAAGTGAGCGACAGTGATATATGAATAAAATGTAAGTTTTTGATTGTAGAACCCAGTTTCATTCCGGAAACGGATTTAACTCATCATTTTGTTAAAAATAACCTTAAAATGTAAGTTTTTTATTGTTTCTTCAAGACAAAATTTTAATTTAAAGTATTGCAGACTTATTATCATGATAAGATGGCTGCAACACGAGATGCACATGCTAAGAGCAAGAGACGATCGCGCCAATCACAACGAGCAAGCGAGACTCTAGAAGAAGCAACAATACGACGACAACATGAAGCGGCACAAAGACAAGCACAGCGTCAGTCGCAACGAGCAAATCAGTCTGCAGAAGAGCATGAATCTCAACGCGCTGTAGAAGCTTTTCGCATTCGTCAGTTATGAGCATCACAACGAGTAAAGGAGACTTCAGAAGAAGCAACCGAACGTAGAGCAGCAGCTGCACAACAAGTGAGACGATCAAGAGCTGCACGTAGTCCAACAATTCCAAATCATGATGCCTTTGATAAGAATGCAGTTGCTGTACACAACTGCGGGCTAATGGATCAGGAATGTCAGTTCTGTCACTCTCAATTTTCAAGTGGAAAGATCAACCGATGGTACACTCAGATATTGCTGCCATAAAGATATAGTACTGTTGGAGCAAGAAGGAGAGCAGAGACGACCTTTTCCTCCGTATCTCAAGGATCTTTTGAGCAACCCAGCGCATCCACAACACCGACATTTTAAGGAAAATTTCCGTTCCTATAATTCAGTCTTGAGCTTTTATCCATGGGTGCCATTTACTTTCGTCATTATTGACGGGTTATTGTTAGTCCTACACAATATCTTATAGTTAACAGTTTGGAGCAACATATAAAATGTCATTGTCTTGTGTTAAATCCTTCATTTCATTTAGTAACCCAAAAAACTTTGAACGCGTTTTTCTCAAAACAAGTTGAAGTAGAGATGGAATAAAGCAGTAGACAGATTGTGTATTATAATCTACATCTTGTAGGCATATTTTACATGACTTAATTACTAATAATCAACAACGTCATGGTAAACAAGCGTACACATTTCTTGTTTAAGTCTATTGCTGCTCTCTGTAGGTATTTCTATCTATCTGGACACAGGCGGGACATGTACGCTGTACTACATTTGTATCTATCTGGACACATGACGGATATGATGCTGTACTACATTTGTGTCTATCTGGAGACTTGTCGAATATGCACGCTGTACTACATAAGTGTCTATCTGGACACATGTCGGATATTTACACTGTACTACATAAGTGTCTATCTGGACACATGTCGGATATGTATGCTGTGCTACATAAGTGTCTATCTGGACACAAGCCGGATATGTACGCTGTACTACATTTGTGTCTATCTGGACACATGCCGGATATGTACGCTGTACTACATTTGTGTATATCTGGACACAACACAGATATGTATACTGTACTACATTTGTGTCTATCTGGAGATTTGTCGAATATGTACGCTGTACTACATAAGTGTCTATCTGGACATATGTCGGATATGTACGCTGAACTACATTTATGTCTATCTGGAGACTTGTCGAATATGTACACTGTACTACATTAGTGTCTATCTGGACACAACCCTGATATGTACGCTGTACTACATTAGTGTCTATATGGACACAACCCGGACACGTACGCTGTACTACATTAGTGTCTATCTGGACACATGCTGGACATGTACACTGTACAACATTAATGTATGTCTGGACACATGTCGGATATGTACACTGTACTACATTAGTGTCTATCTGGACACAACCCTGATATGTACGCTGTCCTACATTATTGTCTATCTGGACACAAGCCGGATATGTACGCTGCACTAACCCGTGTATGTTTTTTAACGATAGTTTTACAGCAGGAAACGAATGTGTCTATCAGTCTGTATTTATGCAGTTACCACCAACAGCACAACAGAAGGATTAAAACTTGCATAAAAAAGAAAGAATAAAAAATGCTTATATCAAGAAATGCAATAACAATAGAATGTTATACATGTGTAGAAGGGACATCGCTATAGCAGGTGAAACAATTAAACCATCTTGGATCTAACACACAGTGGCGGCTCAAATGCTTTTTGGATGGTGTGGATATCTGTAACGCATAATAGCATATAACACAAGGGTTTAACATGACAAAATTATAAACCGCAAAAACATGTTGTTTAAAGTCTAGTCATGCTACCTTTAAACAAAATAAGGTTTAATTGCTACACGTGGAAAAATTACAATGTATATGGACTTTATAACTAATCTAAACCAGTCTCGCTGAAATGTAAATGTACTCTTAGGTTAGCCCAATGACACAAAGTCTTTAGGCTAATGTGGTCCTAAATATTTTATATCCAATTTTCTTCATAGACGCCACTGTCAGTAATTACAACGCTGAGGAGCAAGAATAATGCAGACCTGGATGACCTAAGAGAAGTGGCTCCACAAACTATGTCAACCATTTAAAAGGGTTGTGATACACTGGATCGTATCTCACTGTAGCATCCCCAGCAATGAAGAGGCGGACAGCTTGGCGAAGGAAGGTGGAAAGTTACCTCAGCCAAATACAAGCATAACTTTCGAAGATGTAAAGAGTTTTTTCAGAACCAGATACAGAAGTAAAATTTGATGCAGAAACATCCAGGACACACACACAATGATTCATATTACCAGCTCAACAGAGAACAAGTGATAGTCTTCAGACTCCACACGGGCCACAACAGAATGGGATACCATCTATTCAACAAGCTAAAGATGGGAACTACCAGTGAATGTAACTGTGGCACTGATAAAATGACTGCTGAACATCTGCTTCAAAGATGCCCAACATATGAGGAACTAAGAAAGTACATATGGCCGTCACTAGTAACATTTTCGGAAAAACTCACTGCGTTCTTCGAAAATATTCAAGTAGATGTCCGAGAGTCTGAAGAAGAAGAAGAAGATATGCCATGTTTGGCAGAAAATCATTTGTGCTGAATGTGTTTTCCTGCTATGTTACTCGCCAGTTTTATAGTCAGAGTTGATATGTGCCTAGCGCAGTTCAAAAACTGCCCCTTGAATTTTCTGCCCTTACTAACCGGAACTAGCAGCAGTTACCTCATTAAAATTATTTACTTGTATTTATATTTGTCATTGTGCACGCGTGAGGCATTGGCTGGAAATAAAATACCTGTAATAACAGCTTAATTATGTTTTAATTGGTTCATTGTCTAATCTGGGGAAGGGTGGGCGGCGTGAGCATTACGTTCACTATCGGGGGAGGTGTGGGGGCAAAAAGGTAAAGAATCTATGGTTTAAGCAAATCGTTACAGTAATGGTTTTCCATCCCCAGCAGTGCTTGTATTAAAAAACATTAATCCATTCATTCAGTGGATTGCTGTCTGGCTTCAGCGATCACGTCTTTCCAGTTCATACAGTATCTTTGTTTTCAATCTCTAAAGCACACCACGTGGTCATGTTTTTCTGTCCTTATCCACTTTTTTTTTAAGTGGAATTTAGCAGTTTCTACCTTGTCTCTTCTCATGTCTTAGGCACTTTGTCTGCGCTTTATCTTGTTGATTAATTGGCAACTTTCGTCGTTTTTTTTTTCCCCGTGGAATGTTATCCAGCGAGAACACACTGCGGTAAATTTTTTGGGAGGCATCTCACACTTTCACAGTATACTCTCCGCAGCTCACCTGGGAAGCCGCACCCCAGAGGTTATGAACCCTATGTTTAAACGAAAACCGGGTTAAGAACCCATGATTTAAACGGAAAAACCGGTTTATGCTATCTCCAGCGTCACGCTTCGATGCAGCCCAGGGAAGATAACGCGTGCACACATGCTTCTGTCCTACACCAGAAGCTTCCGTGAAGCTAGGATGGATGAGATCAGTGCAGTGATGCAGGCAACTGCCTGTAAATAGTGTTTACCAAACTAAATGTGCAGATGTCGAGTTAATGTCTTTGCAGCGAAGCTTCGACATACGCGCTGGGAATATCCATCTATCGACACCTGAAACTAGGGATACCTGTGTCGGGACGAGCATTGAATCTTCGGCGTTACCTACACTGCGTGTGTGGTAATCCTATACTGTTTAATCTGCAGACGGCCCCGTATAGTTCTCTAGGGTCTCTGGAGACAAACAAATAGGCCTATTTTAACGTTTGACATGAAATGTTGGCAGCCTCGTCATGTTAAACTAATTGCCACATAAACTACCACCACTGAAAGAGCACATTAATGTTTTTTAATCCGTC